>CAWUFW010012581.1:0-531976 GCA_963921515.1 Calotriton arnoldi | reverse complement strand
TTCTGTCCTGGCTGGTATACAGTCAGCACAGCCTTTGGTCATGCCAAGCTTTTTGTAATTCTTGGCTGGCCTCCAGGTTTTTGGTTGCCTTTTTCATGTACTCTGCCATCCGGGAGCGGAGACCAAGTACATAGTCCATCACATCTTGTTTGGGGGGCTTGAGAGGTAACTCCCAGCCCTCTTTTACCAAACATAGTGGACCTCTCACAGGATGCCCAAACAGAAGCTCAAATGGGCTGTAGCCAACCCCCTTCTGTGGAACCTCTCTGTATGCAAACAAAAGGCAAGGAAGAAGAAGGTCCCATTTCCGCCTAAGCTTCTCTGGGAGTCCCTTAATCATTCCTTTCAAGGTTTTGTTGAAGC
Organism: Calotriton arnoldi; assembly: GCA_963921515.1. NCBI lineage: Eukaryota > Metazoa > Chordata > Amphibia > Caudata > Salamandridae > Calotriton > Calotriton arnoldi. The sequence continues at coordinate 531,613 of CAWUFW010012581.1, read as the reverse complement.
GTTCAACTAAACCATTGCATTGTGGGTGATAGGGAGTGGTGAACTTATAAGTTACACCACACTCCTTCCACATTGCTTTCAGATATCCTGACATGAAGTTGGTACCTCTGTCAGAAATGACCTCCTTTGGGAAACCCACTCTGGAGAAAACTCCAATGAGGGCTCTTGCCACCACAGGGGCTGTGGTGGTCCTCAGGGAATTGCCTCTGGGTACCTGGTGGCATGATCCACTACCACCAGGATAAATCTGTGCCCAGATGCAGTCTGAGGGTCAAGGGGACCAACAATGTCAATCCCTACCCTCTCAAAGGGTACCCCCACCACAGGTAGTGGTATCAGGGGGCCTTTGTTGTGCCACCTGCCTTACCACTGGCTTGGCAAGTGACACAGGAGCGACAAAACTCCTTTGTGTCCTCTGACATATGTGGCCAATGAAAATGTGGAACAAGCCTGTCCCAGGTCTTGTTTTGGCCCAAGTGTCCTGCCAAAGGGATATCATGTGCTAAGGTCAAGAGGAACCCCCTAAACTTCTGAGGTATTACCAACCTCCTGGTGGCTCCAGGGGCTGGGTCTCTACCCTCAGAATATAGGAGTCCCTCATCCCAATAAAGTTTATGGGACCCACTAGCACTCCCAGCAGCCTCAGCAGCAGCCTGCTGTCTGAGGGGTTCAAGAGAGGGGCAGCACTGTTGCTCCTTACTCAGATCTTCCCTAGAAGGGCCCCCTGCCCCCAAGAACTCAACCTGGTCAGGTTCAAGTCCCTCTGGGGCAGTTCCTTCTTCAGGTTCTGCTTCACCTCCCTCTGGAAGTGAATCCTTGATCTGAGACAGAGGGGAAGGCACTGCCTTTACCCTACTGCTCCTCCTCTTGGGAAGCATCTGGTCCATTGTTCCAGGATCCAGAGCTGGTTCAGTGTCATGCATTCTTGCGTGTGACCTGGTCACAGCAAATACCTCTGCAGGGATGCCCAACATCTCAGCATGAGTCCATAACTCTACTTCAGACCAGGCTGGAAGTCTCTAGATCATTGCCCAATAGACATTCTACAGGGAGGTCTGCACTGACTACAACCTTCTTGAGGCCAGTTACCCCTCCCCAGGAGAAATTCACAACTGCCAGACTATGGTTGGTCTGGACATTGCTTGCATTGGTCACCTGGTACATTTCACCCAGGATGATCTGCCCAGGGTCCACTAGGTCCTCTGCCACCATGGTGACACTAGCACCTGTGTCCCTAAATGCCAAAGCCTGTTTGCCATTTATCAAAGGCTGCTGTTTGTACTTGCCCAGATTACTGGGGCTTACTAGGAAGGACATATCAATGTTTCCCTCACAAATCAGCATTGCCTGAGTGGTCACTCTGACTAGGTCAGAATCCACTCCAGAACCCAGGGTCAACCCTACTACACCCTTATTCTGCGTACCACCTCCACCAGTAGCTGAGCTAGGGGGCACAGTTGCCTTAGGGGCAGGAGTGGTGGTGGTTTGGTCTTTGGACTTGGTACAATCAGAAGTCCAGTGCCCTTTCTGTTTACAGAATTTGCACCAGGGCTTCTTTTGGCCTTTTCCCTTGTTGGACTGTGACTCCCCACCAGATGCAGATTTTTGGGGCCCTTGTGAAGACTTCTGGTCTTTTGACTTATCCCCACCTTTCTCAGAGCCTTTAGGATCTTGCTTCTTAGTGTCACCCCCTTGGTTCTGGGTTTTCTGCCTCACCCTGGTTCTGACCCATTTGTCTGCCTTCTTTCCCAATTCTTGGGGAGAGGTCAGATCAGAGTCCACCAGGTACTGATGCAACAACTGGTTCTGGCAATTATTTAGGATCTGTTCTCTCATCATCAGATTATACAATCCCTTGAAATCAGTAACCCTACTGCCAACCAGCCAACCCTCTAGAGCCTTGGTTGCACAATCAACAAAGTCAGTCCAGTCCTGAGTCTGTGCCTTCTGGGTATCTCTGAACTTCAACCTGTACTGCTCAGTGGTTAAGCCAAACCCATCTATCAGTGCACTCTTCAGGACCTCATAATCATCAGCATCCTCCTCTCTAACAGTGAGGAGCTTGTCTCTTCCTTTATCTGAAAAGGAGAGCCACAAGATTGCTGCCCACTGCTTTTGGGGGACCTGCTGTACTCTACAGGCCCTCTCCATAGCAGTTATCCACTTGTGGATATCATCCCCACTCTGGTAGGGAGGAACAACCTTGCTCAGGTTCCTATGGTCAGGAATATATTCTCTGCCTCTAGGGACACTGTTGCTGCCACCAGGGGGTTCTAACCCCTCTTTTCTAGAAGCTCTCTGGATCTCCAGGGCTTCCCTATCCAGTGCCAACTGCTTGGTTCTGAGGGCCACTCTGGCTTCCTCATACTGGAGCAGTTTGCACCTTCTCTCAGAGGAGGTCTCTCTTAAGGAAAAGTATGAGCTCCTCTGCTGGACAAATTCTCTGCCAGAGTGATAAGAGTGGTCAGATTCCCTGGAAGGGGATCTGTGCCTCTCCTCCTCTCTGTCAGTTCTCTTAGGGAGAATTCCTCTGTCCTTTTCAGGCCCCTTGGAGCCTGGCCCTTCAATCACAGAATCTTGGTCATTCTGATTTTCATCATCTGACCCAGATACTATGACTGACCCACCCACTGATTCAAACCCTTTAGCTCCTAGAGCCAATCTAAGGTCATCTGCTGTCAGCAGATCTATCAGGTGTAGTGTTGAGGGACTCTGTCCTAGTCTCAGGTGTCTGTCAACACACATGGCTCTCAAGTCAGAGAAAGCCATGTCCTTATACTGAGGCTGAGTGGATCCACTGGGTCCACCCTTTAAGGACATTCTAGTGTTGTGCAGTGTTGTACTACCTACACTAGTTTGTGGCCTACTGATCCTAGCTTGAGCTGTGGAAAGGGTGTGCTATCCCTTGGCACACAGCTCTAAGTTCAGTAGAACTTATTGATACTAAGCTTGACTTTATATGTACCTTGAGTACCTATAATGGTTTTCAGTTAGTAATTCAAATAGAGATTTTCTGGTAAAACAATGGCAAGCTGGAATCCCACACGCTGCCCACCAATGTGAGAAGTTGGCCTGGTATATGCTGTTCACTAATTAAAGTGGACACCTTGCACCAGGGCAAATCGACTCTTATGGTAGATAGGTTTAAGACAACCTTTTAAAGAAAGCTATCCTAGTGGTAGCTGTGGAGAGCAGCCTTCAGGCTAAGTCTCGGAGGAATGTAAAGCAGCTTGTTTTACCATATAATCTCTTGAATCACCAAATGAAAAGACACCACACAGGTATATATATCAAATATATATGTATTTATTTCTAAATAACTCTCTACTAATCTCTTTATGAGATTAGAAGACAAACATATGCACAAATCAACGTTTCACAATAAGTTAAGCACAAAATATGGCTGGGGCCCTAGGGGCGTACCAGACCATATATTAAGTAAGAGACTTAGGGACAACGACTTGCAGGGAGACAAGGCCTAGGGCCTTCAGAAGTGCAGGGGCCTCACGAAACCACCCAAGGCAGGTAAGTAAAGGACCCACGGGGGACGCGTGCAGTGTGGATACACAGGCGCGGATCGCCGTTAACTTCAATGGGGCAAGTCGCGGTTGGAAATAAAGAGTTTTAGGATACTTTGGGAGAACCTACAAGCAAGTCACTTACAGGGTAAGTAGTTCTAGGGCCCACACCCACAGGAGCACCGTAGTGCTGGAGTTACCTCACCCAGGGAAGCCGGGTGCATAGGTGTCCTTTGGTGTCGGGTCGCGGCGTCATTTTCAATGGCGAACAAAGAAGACTTGCTGCTTGCGGGAGCTGAAGAAGTGTCCGGTGGAATCCAAGCCTGGATTCTGAAGAAGGATGACCTGAAAGCAGAGGGGACATTGTTCAAAGTCACTTGGCAGTGACCCGGGGCAAGGAAGATGGATGCCCACCGTCGTCGGTTGATTCAGGTCAGTTGCAGGTGCCTTGACTCTTCAGCCACGTGGTCCAGGAGGTGTCGACGGCGACCAGGAGCTGGATTCGGTAAGTCCCTCGATGTCTTCAGCTGACTGCGGTGTCGCCAACTCGATTGGAGCCAACAAGCCTTGGCAGCAGCAAGTCTCGGGGAGATGAAGAAAAGTCGATGGCGCAGACCAGCAAGGTCTGAGGGACTCACCCAGCGAGGGTAAGTCAGGGCAGGCCTGGAGCAATCAGGGGAGCCCTTTGGTTTCTTTAAGAAGTCTTCTGGGGACCCACAAGCCGGCAGGCAAGGGATCGCGAAGACACCTCGGGCGGAATCACTCAACAGGGGCCCACGGTCACTCGGGACGGTGTAGGCCTCTGATCTTCGGAGGGATTCCTGCTGGAGGTCGGGACCACACGTGGTCCAAAGCACAAGTTCGTAGAACGTTGTGAAGGGGTTGCACTTGACAATAGTGCACGGTACCCAGGGGTCGCGGTTCCTCGTTACTCGTGGGGTCCACTTGCCTCAGCTTCGCTGGGGACTCACAATGGCCTGGGAGAGGTCAGGAAATCCACTTCTTGGGCTGCAGGGACTTCGGAGTCCGGCGGGAGCGGCGTAGTTTGCGACCGTCGTTGTCGTTTTTGGTGCCTGCCAAGCAGGGGAGTCACTCCTTGACTCCAAGGGAGATTCTTCTGTCTTCCAAAGGTAGTGGAACGTCGAAGGGCCAGGATTCTTCTGTAGAGCGTCGTCCAGGGGTTATCTGCTTTGCAATGGCAAGGTTCCCCTCTTATACTAAAAAGAGGGGATGGACTAGCTCTATGACCCCACCTATGGGAGGGTCAAGGGAGGGGTGGCTACACCCACTTCCCTTTGTCCAGTTTCGCGCCAGAGCAGGGGCAGGTAGCCCCTGAGCTGGTTTGAACTGGCATATGCACAGAGGAGCCTTCTGCTCCCCCAGTGCAGGACTTCAAAGCACTCTAAGAGTGCACCCACCCAGCCCCAATACACTAAACCCTGTCTGGGAGGTGGTTACACCTCCCTGTGACAGGATGCCTATTGTTGGGCTTCCTCCACTGCGAGTTTCGGTCATCAGCAGGAGGGCAGCCCAGTGTCTGTGACTGGTGGCATCCATTTTGTGATGCCAGGGCTCTTTAGGATTCTACCGCGTTTCCACAGCAGGTACATGTCTTATCCCTCTAGAAGGGTGGAATGCTACCCCCGCCGCCAAGATTGGCGGGGGGTAGTATTCCAAGATGTTTGACACCAAACACGACATGTTTTGATGCAGCCATTCCAAAGTTAGCATTTACCGCGAGGATATAATGCACTTAAGAGTATATGGTTTAACCGCATCCACAAACAGCACCAGAGAATAGACTCTGAGAGCTGCAGAGGGGCCCTGCTCAGGCAGAGGCACCCCCTCACATAGAAGCCAAGCACCCTGCCCTCAGGATTGATAGGGCCTGCCTTAGGGGTGACTGATAGGTTTATATGTGTGTGCAGGAGAGATATAGGAAACCTATATCTCAGTGAGGAGTGCTAGCACCACCTCACCCAGGCTGCAGTAGCAGGCCTGTGGTGTCAGATTTAGACTGCTTCCCAGGGGTGGCATAACACATGCTGCAGCCCCTGGGAGGCCTGTGAAGTACCTATGCCCTTGGCACCTAAGGTACCATATACTAGGGACTCATAAGGCACCACAGTATCCAATCACTAGTGCACCTAGAGTGCACTCCATGTCGTTTAGAGAGAACAGAGAGGCTGGGGCCCTGATTGGCAGGGACCCAGCCAGACTATAGCCAGAAACCAGTGCTAACATCAGAAAAAAAGTGGGGGCAACGTAAGAGGCAGATCCTACTCTCCTACATTCACCCTGTGAAGTTTTTTAAGTTTGAATTTTGTAAATTTTTGCAGCTCGGATTCTTCAAGCGGGCAAGTCTCCTGGCTATAGCTGAAGATGGTTTCATGAGGCTGGGTACTGTCTCCGTGATGTCAGACTGAAATGGATTTGCTGCTGTGGAAATGCTCTTGGCGGGAGCAATCCGAATCTTTGGCCCAGCGCCAATGCACCTTTGTCAGATCAGCTTGGCAGGTTGGTCCCAGTCCCCCGGTAGTCTTTGAAGCCAAAACGTTTCTTTGTACCAGATTTTAGGATATGTTAGGAGCAGTACATTTTGACACCAGCCATGGGTCCAGAGCCTTGGGGACAGCTATTGAGGGTAAAGACTCACTCCGCTATAGGCCAGCAGCAACTACCAGGACAGGTCCATTAGAACAGGTCAGCTGGGCAGTTGCAGAAAAGGCCTCTTGTAGCTTGTTGTGTCCCTGTAGCTTGAACAGGAGGTCAGCCTTATGGCCCTTGGGGTCTACTTCTTTCTCCTCTGTATAAGAGGGAGAGCAAGTCCAGTCTTCTAGATGCCTCTTAGGTCACAGACAGCAGGTCCAGTCCTTTTCTGTTTTTTCAAAGTCCCAGAAAGTGTTCTGAAGAGAGTACTATTGGTACCACATGTATTCCTGGTGCCCAACTGTTGGTGGGGGTGACTCCTGGTTACTCCCTAACCAATAGGGTTTAAGTTCCCAGGGCCAACCCTGATCATTTTTGCAGAATTTCCTGTGTGCCCTACTGCAAACAATCCCACAGTGCCCCTCTCTACCTACACCCAAATTACAGAACCTTTCTTCCCCTATGAAGAGCTCTCGTGCCCACCCCTGAGGTGTGTTCAGAGAAATGAGCGAAACCTTCTCTGTGGTCATTCTAAATCCAGTTCTAGGGGCAGCTCTTCTACTGATACGATTAGGTGTGTAATACATATTTCATAAGTCCAAGAATTACTTTTGCAGTACTTTCCTACCCTGAGATAATATTATATTAAATTTAATATTGTATCCCAATGCTTTCCTATGGAACTGCAACCCTGCAACAGTGAAAAAACTTTAGGGCCTTTTTTCCTTAAGGACGTTTAACATTAAACTTGCATAGTGTTCAGACACAATTTCGAAAATAAAATATCGTCAGACAGAAACATCGAGTCTGAAATATCGTCACACAGAAATATTGTGTGCAAGAATATCGCTGTCAGGAATATCGATTTTAAGATAAGTAATATCGATTTTAACAATATCAAAATCATTAATATAGTTTACAAAAATATCAATGTTAAGAATATCGTTTTTTAATTATGTTTATGTATGTTAGTATGTATTTTAATTGTATATGTTATAAAATATATGTTTAATTGTTGTTAGTGTTTTTTAATATAGTTTTAAAATTGTTAGCAGTTTTGGAATTTAATGTTCATTGGGGTTTATAGGGGTATAAGGTGGGAAGTAAATTGATTATAATTAATTAATAATTAATTTGTAATTAATATGTTTTAGTTAATTGATAATTATTTGTTAATTGTATAATACATTTTATTTTTTTATTAACTTTGAGGTGAGGGTTGTGTGTTTTGTAGGGGTATAGAGTGGGAAGTAAATTAATTATAATTAATTCATAAATAGTTTTAATTGATATTAATTATTTAATTGCTAATTAATTTCATTAATTGTGTTATTACTTTTTTCAAGTTTCAGACGCAGGTTATGTGTTTCATAGGGGTATAAGGTGGGAAGTACACATTTTTAAACCAATTTTATTGGGTTTTTAAGAATAGAAGGATCACATGTCAATGCGTAAATGGCGTTTCAAGTGTAAAAGAGAGCGGCATTATACATAAGTACTGTACATACATTTTGGCGTTTCAGATCCTATATAAGTTACAGTGTCATGCATAGTGATGCGTATAGATTTAGCTGTTAGCATTAGTAAATGAAACCAGTATCTGTGAGAATTGTCCTACTTAATATAGATTAATAACATTAATTGTGCCAAATTGCGAGTCACAATTTGCGAGTCGCAATTGCCAATGTACAAGAGTGTCTGAGACACTGTTTGCGATTCCCAATGCGGTCGCAAATTGCATGCCTCATGCATATTAATGAGGCTGTCGCAATTTGCGACCCCATTGGGAAAGACTGGCACTCCCATGGATGGTGGCCTGCTGGACTCAGCAGACATCCATGTCTGGGACAGCTTTTAAATAAAGCAGTTTTTTTTTTTAAATGCAGCCCGTTTTCCTTAAAGGAAAACGGGCTGCATTTAAAAAAAAGAAATGGGCAGGTAGTGGTCCCTGGGACCACTGTCTGCTCAGAAAAAATGTTTGCACACCCATTCACAAAGGGGAAGGGGTCCCCTGGGGACCCCTTCCCGTTTGCGAATGGTTTACCACCCTCTTGAAGAGGGTGGTAAACTGCAAGTGTTTTGCGACCGCAATTGCGGTCGCAAAACATTCTTACATAGGGTTCAGACTCGCTATTAGGAAAGGACGCCCCTTCCTAATAGCCGAGTCACTAACCCTATTTTGCGAGTCGCTATTTAATTAGCGACTCGTAAAATAGGGTTAGTACGTGGGCCACAGGTTTTTTGCATGCGCAAACGGGTCTAAAACCCATTTGCGCATGCAAAAATCCGTCGTACATCTGGCTCCAAGTCTGCAAATTTCACCTGTAGTTTGTAACATTTTGGGCGAGAGTACAAACTGAGGAGACAGCTCTCCGCCGTATTTCACATGTGTCCACCTACCACCTTCCGCAATGCTGCAGCAATCTGTTTCCAGAATGTGGAGAGGGTGGGACAGGCCCACAACATATGCAGTAGGTCAGTGTCCTGCTCAGGACATTGCAAGCATGTAGCTGATGTTGTAGGAAATATAGTGTGTAGCCTATATGGTGTGAGATATGCCCGTTGTTTTATCATGTATTGAACAAATTTGAATTGTGAGTTACGAGATATAAGTTTCGGATATGAGAGCAGGGATGTCCATTATGTCCCTGCCCAGGTCTGTTTCCCATCTAGTTTGCTGCAGAGGTGAGGGAGAGTGTTCTCTTATTCCACGATACAACCAGCATGTCAGATGTCTATCAGTGCCCATTAAGTGAACCAGGTGTACTAGCTCATGTTCAGTGGTTCGGTCCCGGCCGGGGCCCAATGTTGTTTGATGTAGCGTATAAGGCTAGCATATAAAAGAAATGAAGTGTCTGTGAGTCTCTCTTCATTTGAAGTCAGCATGGTTGAGTAGTGACCCTTCCCCAAACAGTGCTCCCTCCTTAGTTACCCCCGCCTGTTCCCAAGTGGCCAGTCTGCGTTGGGTTAGTGTCCCAGAGGGAATAGGAAGACCCAGAAGTGGAATGTTGGGGGCATAAGGTGTGGTTTGTGGGGTTCACTTCAGGGCCATTTTCCAATATGTGAGCACCACCCTTAGCAGTAGTGGAGCCATGGCCGGAGTGTGCACTCCAGGGTGCAATAGTGTGTGTAGCATTCCCTGTGTCAACATATCAGGGGTATACGCTATTTCATGCAAGTTGCGGCATGCCAGCCAATAGGAAAGCCTTTGTAGTTGGCTAGACATACAGTAAGCCCTAGAGTCTGGAGCCCCCATACCCCCAGCCTCGGATGGCAGCTGCAGTTTTGCCAGGCTGACTCTGTGTCGGCCTGTGCCTCATATTACGTCTGTCAGTAACGTATTCAATACTTTGAAAAAGGCTGTTGGGATGACCACTGGTAGGTTGGTAAACAAATAGAGGATGCGCAGGAGCACCACCATTTTAGCTTTGGTGAGGCGTCCTGCCACCGAAAGGGGGAGTGAAGTCCAGAAGGTAACTTGATATGGTAAAGAGTTAATTGCCCACTGGTGGTTTCCATCCAGGAGGTCCCGCTGGGTTCTATACACTTTAATTCCCAGATACATAAACGTGTCCGGGACCACAGTTATCTCAGCCATCCCAAAGGGGATCTTGAGCTGATGAAATACCTCCCTGAAGGAGAATGCATGCGATTTATCAAAGTTAATGGCAAGGCCTGCAAATGACTCAAATTGCGAGAAGATATGTGCAGCGGTTAATAAGTTCTCCTGGAGGTCCTTTGTGTACAGTATATCATCCACATACAGCAATAGCTCATAAGTCGTATGTCCTATCGGAACCCCCAGCGCATGGCATCTCGGCGCAGCATGCATACCAGGGGTTCTAAGGCTAGCACAAAGAGTATAGGGGAGAGCGTACACCCCTGTATCGTGCTGTGCTGTATAGGTTAGGGGCCTGAGATATGAGCACCTGTGTGGGTTCTTGCAGTTAGGGAATTATACAGTAGTTTAACCCAGAGAATAAACTCCCGGGGAACCCCAAACCAGATAAGGGTGGCTAGCATGTACTCCAAGCTCAGAGTATCAAAAGCCTAGCGGAGATCCAACGAGAGGCACACCGCTCTGGGGAAGGCATCGGGAGATGAACACATTACATGGTAAAGCCTTTGTATGTTCAGTGAAGTATTCCTTCCTGGCACAAAGTCACATTAGTCCACCTGCACAAGTTTTGGGAGGAGAGGGAGCAGACGGCTGGCCAGCACCTTGCTCAGTATTTTGTACTCTGTGTTTAAGAGAGACAGGGGCCTGTATGCTGTAATGTCAGTGCGATCTCTGCCAGGCTTTGGTAGCGATGTCACTAGGGCCTGTGCCATTGTAGGAGGTAAAGTGCCACCTTCTATGGAGGCGCGGTACAGACTCTCCAATCGACTGCGTGGCAAAGGCGGTGTAGAACTACACGGGTAAGTCGTCCAGTCCCGGGATTTTATTACGGGGAAGGTCCTTTATGGCTTCCCGTATCTCGGTCGTGGTAATTGGTGCCCTGAGTGTCCGTCCGCCTGCCGCCGCTACTTGAGGCAGCTGGACCACTGCTAAGAAATCGATTATTGCTTTGGGCTCTGGCACGTGGGGTGCTGCATAGAGGTTTTTGTAGTGCTCATGAAAAGCCATATTTATTCCTTTTGGCATGTCTACATGTGCATGCAGTGGAGTAGTAATTTCCAGTATGGGCATTGGAGGAGGGTTTCCATAATTGTTCGAGCAAGCATGGGGCCCAACCTGTCCGCTTCTGCATGTATTCTCTGCGTATGTATGCGGTACTCCACCACCCGAAGGCGCTCTTGCAGATCTGCATATTCAATGCGTGCAGCCTGCAGTTCAGGTAGTTATTTGGCGTTGGATGCCGCGTCCCGCTCTATCTTCTCCAGAGTATCTTCTACCTTCTTCAGTGCCTGGTGAATGGTATGCAGGCTCCAACAACCGAGCTAATCATCGCTTCCCTAGCTACCACATTAAAGGCTTCCCTCTCTGTTAGTAGTGAGGAGGCTGTATTCGTGTTCATTGTGAAAAATGTGTTAATAGTGGCAGCCATATAGGCACGGAAAACTCCATCTTCTAATAAGAGGGGGATTAACTTCCAGGTCGGGACTGGGTGAGTATTTGTCCTGAGGACATGGTTAGCTCCAGGGAATTGTGGTCAGAACGTGTCTTTCCTAGGTAGGTGGTATGTGTGATGTGGGTCAGCAATTCGGGGGAGCATAGTATATGGTCAATTTGTGTATGCAGTGCATGTGTTGAGGAATAAAATGAGTATTCTTGCATCCTAGTATTTTTGCTTCGCCACGCATCTGCCAGTGACCATCCCTGTACCCATGATACAAGAGCCTTAGCCTGATGGATTGTGGCAGCGCCTGGCTGAGGGGTGTGAGAACAGTCAAGCTGTAAGTCCAGCACTGCATTAAAGTCGCCACCCAATATCGAAGGGTACATGGTCCAGTCTGCTAGCGCTGTACTGACTTGGGTCAGGAAGGTGTCTGGTTCTGTATTTGGAGCATAGAGGCTACCAAGTACCACTGGTATACCATCCAATTTCCCTCGAATCAGTGTATATCTGCCATTGGTGTCTATTTATGTCTAGGGTTTCAAATGGAACTCCCACTTTGACCCACGCAGCTGTCCCCCTTGCAAACGAGGAGTATGAGGTGTTAAATATCTTTCCTCACCATTTCTTCCGGAGCTTGTGAGCATCCGAGGTCGTCAAGTGCATCTTTTATAGAAACACTATTTGCGTCTTATTTCTGCACAGATGGGCATAAATTCTATGGCGTTTATGGATTGATCCCATCCCCCTTACATTCCAAGTTTCAAAATTATAGTGCTGTATCGTAGTCACGTGTTATGGATGATATGTGTAGTGTCAGAGTGCACAACTAATTGGGTCGCATGTGTGAGAGGGTATATATAAGGAGCACCCGTCCGGCATCCCCCTTCAATGAACTTCAAAATTCCCAATACATGCTCCAACTGAAAAACTGTGTTTGACCAAACATAAACATTGCAATACAACAACTGCAAAAACCTGTGTGTATCCACTTGTGAGGTTAATGCAGGTGCAATAGTTGGAGGCATCCGCCTGTGAGGTTAATGCCGAAGCCTATGTAGAGGCGTTCCCCCGGGCCCGAGACTCCCCCTCTCCCGCCAGTCACAGAATGAGCATACATTAATGAAGGATGTCTGCCCCAGGTGTTCTGTTAGCATAGGAGCGAAAAGGCATAGCTATATATTATGACATAGACCCTAGGACACCAAAGGTGCACCAGCAGTACATCAACAGCATCTGATATGTTCTGTGCAGTATCATTAGTGAGGTCAAGAAAGGTATTGGTCATTACCCCACAGCTTCCATAATGGTCTGCAGTCCAACAGTGTCTTCAGCCTAGTAGTTCAGTAACTGTTTGTGGGGTTAATGGCGAGAAGAGTGCTAGTCTGCCCTCAGAGTCCGTGTGAGTCATGCTGTCTGATGATGTTTCATCCTCTGGCGGTGTCCCTGTCCCCCTCAGTGTGGCCGCAGACCAAGGCGCAGCTCAGCGACTCTCCAACCTTTGCTCTTGAGTGGGTAACAAATCCTCATCCCGGAGGTTCTGTGATGTACGTCACTGTTTAGTACGCCTTCACTGTGTAGTATGGGGGTTAGGCGCGTATATTCATCAGGAATGACCAGATTCGGAAAGGTTCCCTTGATCCATGACCACGCCGCCTCTGGGTCATCAATGAAATGGCTGGTATGTATGTGAATGATTTTGAGACAAGCAGGATATAATAATGGGTACTTAAGATTGAGGTATTGGAGGTGTTTTTTAAGTCCTTGATAGGATGCTTGTTGGCGCTGGAGATTTATATTGTAATCTGGGAATAAAGAGACTCTGGCATTTTCATGTTGGATCAGTGCTGTTTCCCATGCTTTACGAAGTAGTGTATCACGTTCTTTAAAATTTAGAATGCGGGACAGTATTGGCCGGGACGGGCCACCTAGCATCTGGCCCCTGGTGGGAACTCTGTGTGCTTTTTCCACACCAAACATCTCTAGCATCTCTAGCAGCCAGTGCTGTATAAATTGAGTGGGATTGTTGCCTTCACTCTTTTCCGGCAGGCCAATTATTTTTACATTGCTCCTTCGGGATTGCCCTTCGGAATCTTCAACCCATTCCTGGAGCTCTGTGGCCTGGTGTTCAAGCCAGGCCACAGCTGCCCCCTGCTCTTTTTGCCGTGGAGCAATGTCAGAGAGGGTCACCGTATTGGTTTTGACCTTATCAGCTAATTTTTTATGGTCCGCACTCAGCAGCCACACATCAGTTGTAATGGTTCCCAGTTGGTGCTCCAAGGCCGCCCGGGATTCCCTCTTCTCCTTAAGGATGAGGTCTAGCTTGTTATACGGGGGTGCTCTGCAGTAGGGGGCACAATCTTTTCCATGGTTTAAGGCAGGGAACCCCCTGTTCCTCTAGGCAGTGGTCCCTCTGAGGTTATGTGGTGTGTCAGTAGCTGCACCCCCACCCCCCTCAGCGCCTTGAAACCCTCACGGGTGATTAGTGCGCTCTACAAATGATTGATTGATTGATTGATTGTCAGTTTTCCCTTGGTGCGGCCCATTTTTATGGCGTCCACTAGGCCTCACTGACCTCTCCCTTGCAATATGTAGAAGGGTCCCGCACCTCTCCCATAATGTCCGCTTCCACCGAACTCATCACTCAGGCCTCTATCTCTGTGATGTGAGCCAGGGTTTGGTCCCAGAGGTGGCCTATGTGGGAAAATTCGGGGCACAGGGCAGACACAGGCTCCGAGTGAGTGCCTTTGCCGGGTGGGGCCCCATCCGTTCCCTCTGGAGAGCACAGATCACTTCGGCAGAAGGACTTCTTAGTCGCAACTCATGGCTTGGTTTCCTTCTCGGGAGTGCATGGGTCCTCAGTCAGCAGCCCAGTCAGAGTACAGTGCCCTCAACTTCTTGGCCTTCCAGGAGGTGAGCTACAAGCAATTTATGCTCGTCCTGCCGGCAGAGTCGCCACCTCTGCCTGGAGCCTCAATGAGATGTTCCGGGAGCTCCTCGCAGCTGCGTATGGCACAGAGCAGGTGATACCAGGCTGCTATTTTGTGTGGCAAAATGGTCCCATGCAGCCGGCAACCCTGTCTGTTTGGCCCGGGGGGGAGATGCAGCGGCCTCCAACACCCTGGCCTCTCCGCACGCAGGGTCCTCCCACTCTCTGTATTGCTGGGCGGCAAGCATTCAGGGTCACGTAGATAGCACCCCCACCCAACAAGACCCGACACCCCAGGGGGCCCCGTCTTCTGGCACCTGAGCACCATTTGTTCCAGGCGGTAAGGAAGAGGAGAGGGAGTGCCGGGCACCCGCAGCACCGGCAGGCCTCAACAGTCGCTCGTGTGGCAACCACCTCGTTGCCCTAGAGATTGGGCCTCTGGCGCCACAGGGCGGATCGCATATTGGTGCACCGTTTCAGTGGGTAAGTACCACAGAAGCCCCACCCCGGCCTTCAGGGGGCCTTACTGTCTCTGGCAGAGTGTGTGCAGTATGTTGCAGTGTCAGCTCCAGTCGTATGTTCCATTATGCGCCAGCCCGCAAGTGGTAGCCCTATAGAGTTCCTCTTCTGCGAGAGACCAGATCACCAGTCAGTGCCCACATGGGGATATGTGTGCTGGGCGCCTCTGGTAGTCCCTGGCTGCCGCTCTCACGACGAGCCGTGGTTCTTCCATCATGCACAGCCCTCCCGCCCAGCGGCCTCAACCCCTCAGCCGGACGATCACTGGAGGTGTGGCCTCGTTTCTCGGGGGTCCCATAGTCGTTTGACGCTGGCCCCTGGGTCTACGTGTCCGCCCACTCCAATGTCAGTATGCCAGCTACAGGACAGCGGCCACACTCCGAGGGGCATCAGCTACACCCGACCTGCATGACAGGGTCAGATGGCCCAGGAAGATGAGTGTTTTGGCAGGATTGTTGGGCCCAGGCCCGGGAGCTCTTTCCTCATGCGTCCGCCATCTTCGACGGTGGGCCACGCCCACCATTAATTATAATTAATTAATAATCTGTTGTTAATTAATATTAATAATTTAATTAACAATTACATATGTAAATTGTGTAATACAATATTTTTTGGGGGGTGTGTGTTGTGTTGTTTTTGTATGGGTAAAGGGTATGTAGGAAATTAATTATATTAATTAATATTGTTAATGTGTAAAAATTATTGAAATGATAAATAATTATATAAATTATGTAATTAAGATATACTTTATGTCACATTTTAGGAGTGAGTTCGGGCATTTGTAGTATTAAAGGAATTGAAGTTAATTAAATAGAATTAATTTGTTATAGTTAATTATTAATAATAATTGTTTAATTGACAATTAATTAGGAAAATGATGCAAATAATATATATTTTTATATATATTAGGCATGTGTTGTTTGTTTTGTATGGATAAAAGGTGGGGAGGGAATTAAATATAATTGTTTTAATAATTTAATAAATATTGAATTATGTATTGTATATAAATAATACTGTTTATAGATTAAGTTTTAGATATGTGCTATGTACTTTGTAGAAATATAGGGTAGAAAGTTATTCAAGTAATAATAAATTAAAAATAGTTAATTAATGTTTTATAAATATGTTATTTATTATTTTATGTTACATGAGTTCTGCTTTTTAAATGTATATGACAGTGTATTTATTGGTTAAAATTAAATTGAGGATGTAGTTTTGTATTTTAATTGTAGCAATATTTTTAGCTATTTATTATTTGTGTTAAACTTTGTAATAAATATTTATTTAATTTTATTTAAAAAATATCGATTTTTTTATATTTACATATTTATATGTTTTTGTTATTTAGTATGTTTTTGAAATTATTTTATTTTGTTCAAGTTACTTTGGGCCTCATTACGATGTCGGTCGGAGTTGCCTCTGACCGACATCGCTGCGGAATTGGGATCGGAAACTGGCCGCAGCACAGCTCCCATAGAGAAATGCCTGGGATGCAGGGTTTTACAGGAGGGCATCATTGGTCCCCCCCAAGGCTCACAACCGTGGGCCGCGAGAAAAGGGGGCCCTGCTAGGGACCCCCAAAGGCACTTTCTGACAGCCTTTCCACGTTGGAAAGGCCGCCTTGGAAAGTCTATCTGAAACCAACATCATAATCACGACGGCGGAAGGGATTACGTTGTGGTTCCGACTGGCCGACCGGCTCCTTGAGCCCGTTGAAAGCCAGTCAGTCAGACCGGCCAGTTTACACTCCTACCACCTTCATTGTAATAAGGCGGTCGGACTGTCAACCTTATATGTCGAGTGGAAAGCCTCCGACATTATAATAGGGCCCTTTGTCTGTTTCTAATGTTGCAACGACTGGAGTGGGATAATACATTTTACCCTTCTGCAATCCCACACTTTCTCTACTGTTGCACTGACTGGAGTGGGAATAGTAAATATTAACCCCGCCGCTATCCAACAGTTTCCCTGCTGTTGCACTGACTATTGTGGGAATAATACATGTTACCCCTCAGCTATCCAACACTTTCCCTACTGTTGCACTGTCTGGAGTGGGAATAGTAAATTTTACCCCTCCGCAATCCAACACTTTCCCTACTGTTGCTTTGACTCGAGAGGGAATAGTATATTTTACCCCTCCTAAGTATAACACTTTGCCTACTTTTGTATAAGTTGTAGTGGGAATAGTATATGTATTAATTGTAACATTTTATAGTCTATTTTATGTTGTTGACATTTATATTGTTATGTTTTTGTTTATTTAAAATTATAATATTTATCATTATTGATGTTTTTAATATGTAATATATTTTTAGGAAATCGTGCTTTTTTATTATGTTTAATTTTTTATTTGTAATTAAAATGGTTTGTTTTGTAAATATTTTTTGTTATTCGATATATATATATATATATATATATATTCCATCCAGTTATGCGTCGCTTATGCCCAAGCCACTTCCACGGTGAGCTTCGTGGCGAGGTAGCGAACCCCAAACATCCATCCAAATCTGTAGGTGTGGCCAGATCGTAATACCCTCCAGCCAAAACAAAAACACAGTACCGCTGCTCCAGTATGTTCAGCGTGTTTATTTAAACGCTAGCAACAAAAAATCCCCAACACGTTTCGGAGCCCTCTGCTCCTTGGTCACGGGTTATGTTTGTGCACAAACTCAGCAGTTTTTTAGGATATTCAAAGGAATGTTAATTTGTATATATAGGGAAGCGGATATGTGATTGACTGCCAACACTTCATGCAGGAAGTGTTGGCAGCCATCTTTAAAAAAAAAGAGATCGGGCAGGGTCCTTAATTCTCTAGAGGGGGTCCCAAAAAGACTTTGCTAGGGCAAAAAAAAATAGAAAATAAAAAAAACAAGTGCGGTCTCCTGCGCTTGATTTTATTATTGCCCCTGGGTGGGCCAGGTCTGGGGGCTTAATATAAAAATATGAAAGGGGGACATGGGCCCTCCTTTTAGGGCTTATGAAAGCCCCAGGGACCTCCACCTCCCCAGTGCAAATCTGTATAAATGAATGCGAGGGGCCCCAAGCAGCCCCCAAGCAACCCCAGGGACCGCCACCTTCCCAGGGCACTTGAATGGGGCAGGCCCGCAAGGCCCATCCACGAGGCCCATCCACACCCCAGGGACCATCACCTCCCTGGGACAAATCTGTTTAAATAAATGTGGGGAGGCCTGCATGGACCCCCCGCAGCCCCAGGGAACGCCACCTTCCCGGGGCATATAACGCTAAAAGTATGCAGGGGCCCGTGCAGCTCCTATCACAGCCCTGGGGACCACCACCTCCCCGGGGCTGAAATAAATTAATGTGGGGGTCCATCGTGGACTCCCGGCCACAGGACCATCACCTCCCCAGGGCTAAATACTACAATGGAGGGGTGTCACACAGCCCTCCTCATGGAGCCATGGATGGCCCTGGGGACCGCAACCCCTCAGGGCCAGCTCCTGCTATCTGCTGAGGTGGCAATCCCTCCAGAGGAAGCTGTTTGCTTTAGCTTGGTGGCAGCTAATATCTCCCACCAAGCAGAAGCAAACATAACTCCACTTTCAGCAAGCGGAGGTGTTTTCATCTGTTTCCCTGTAGGCAACTATGCGTGCAGGGAAACAGATGAAAACATTGCTGCTGCAAGCAGGAAGCTGCTATTTTAAGCAGCTCCCTGCTTGCGACAGCAATGCCAGCTCTTGCAGGAGGCTGGAACTGGCTGGGACCACAAGGGCCTTAGGCTCCCCCATGGTCCGATTGCACACTGAGAGCCCTGGGGGCACACAGGAGACACAGCTGGCCACGGGAATGGGGTATATGAGTCTGAAAGCAGCCCAGGGAGGGGGCCACGAAGCCCCTCTCCCCTATTACAAATTTGTATATTTAAAGGCCAAGCCCTGGGGATGGGGTCCCAGGGGATTAAATCAGCCCCGGGAGGGGGGCAGCGGGGCCCCCTCCCCCATTTGTTTATGGCCGGGCCCTGGGGGATGTGGTCCCTGGGGCCAAAATCAGCCCAGCATGTTCCCCCTCACCCATTTAAAATATATATTTTTAAAGGCCGGGTCTTCGGGGTGGGATCCCCGATGCCAAAATAGGCCTGGGGAGGGGGGCTGCGTGACTCCCCTCCCCATTGAATAATGCCCAGAACCCAGGAAATGGGGACCAGGGCCCTATGTGGCCAAGGAGGGGGGCCGCATGGCCCCCCTTCCACTTTAATGAATGTATTTGGCCCTGGGGAGGTGATGGTCCCCGGGTCCAGGGGGGTCCATGTGGCCTCCTCACAATTTTTAAAATAAAAGCCCTGGGAGGAGGTGGTTCCCGGGGCCCAGGGGGTCCGCATGCCTCCCCCCCACATTCATATAAACATATGCCCCAGGGAGTTAGTGGTCCCTGGAGCATAGAAATGCCCATGGAGGGGAGCCCTGTGCACCCCCTCCTTTAATTTTAAAATAAATGGACATGTTCCAGGACCTAGCCCACCTGGGGGCATTTTCCTAAACACACATCGGTGCCTGCACTTGTTTTTTTTATTTGTGCTGATACACTTATGCACCCACACACAGACCTACTGAGACACTCATGCACCCACTCACAGACCCACTCAGAGACTAACACCCAGTCACAGATCCACTCAGAGACTCACGCACCCACTCAGAGACTCACGTACTCACTCACAGACCTACTCAGAGTCTTATGCACTCCCTCACAGGCCAACTGAGACACTCATGCACCCACTAAGAGAGCCAATGAGACACTCATACACCCACTCACAAACCCACTCATACACTCACACACCTACTCACAGACCCACTCAGTCTAATGTGCCCACTCACAGACCCACTGAGACACTCACACACCCACTCACAGACCCAATCAGAGAGTCATGCACCCACTCACAGACCCAGTGAGACACTCATGCACCCAATCACACACCCAGTGAGACAGTCACACACCCACTCACAGACCCACTGAGACACTCATGCACTCACCCACAGACTGACTCACACACACATGGAGGCACTCGCAAACCCACTCAGGCATTCTCACACCCACTTAGACAATCATACACCCACTCAGACACTCATGAATTCACTTAGAAACCCACTCAGACACTCCTTTACCCACTCTCACACTCAGTGAGATACTTATGCAGCCACTCCCAGGCCCATTCAGACACCCACTCACACACATTGAGACACTCATGTACTCACTCATACACCCACTAAGACACTCACACACTCACTCACACACTCACTCTAAAGGTTGCATGTTACAGTTAGGAAATAAAATTAAAAATCCTTAGAAATTCACTTAAAAAACCAAAGGTTACACGGATGTTATAGTTGGGAAATAAAAAAAATTAAAAAGTAGAAATTCACTGAAAAAATCCAAAGGCAATAGGGACATTTTAGTTAGGAAATAGAATTTAAAAAAACCTTAGAAATTCATTGAAAAAACAAAGGTTACAGGGACGTCAAAGTTAGTCTCAGATTTGACTCGTACAAAACCAGAGAAATTCAGCAGCTATAGTTACCAGAGCTAACTATAACTTATGCCCCGCAATGCACTGCTTATGAATTCACATATTACATCACTAGGGGGCAGTTCCCTGCTGGCTGCGACGGGGCAATGATGGTCTGATCTCCCTAATCATAATAGGGTGGTAAGGAGACCTCCTCTGCCGCGCCCCATAAGTCTGGCGGTCCGTGGACCACCAGACTCTTAATTGACCCCTAAGTGTTGTTTCTTTGACATATTTTCAGAGAAATGTCCAATCGATCCTGCCAAAAGAAAAAGCATATTTGATGTTTCTCTATTAGTGACATCAATAAAATTTAAAGCCAGGTTGAAATTGCCCACAGTCTGTGTTGAATGAAACCGCAAGGTAATTGTTTTATCAACTGTGGCCAGATATTCATGAGGCAGGTTGTTATTATTCTTTTGTATATTTTGACTTCAGTGATAGGTCTATATGAACTACAGGGCTTCGGGTCCTAATTATGTTTCAATATCAATGCCGTTTTTGATTAAATCATAGTTTTGGTCACCACATCTGAGGTTAAAAAATAGATAAATACTTTTGCCAGTGGGTCTATCAATATATCGTTATTTGCTTTGTAAAAAGATGCTATAAATTCATCTGGTCATGGAAGTTTGTTGTTTTTTGCTTTTTAATAGTTTCCAGAGCTTCTGCAGATGATATGGGTTCCTTTAGTGATTCAAGTATTTCTTGTAGAACATCTGGGAAGGTATTTCTTGTACATATTCATCCTGTTTGTGTTCTTGTGTCCACTTTTCATTGTAAAGTTCAGAGTAATAATTGAGAAAGGCTTGTCCTGCTTCTTCTTGGGTAGACAGTAGTTGGTAGTATATTTTTGTTTGGCCCATTCTCAAGTATTGTCTTATGTCTTATTTATAAATATCAACAAAATATAGACAATATATCTTACAAAAAAATACAATTTTAAACAACAAAGCAAACACAATGAAATTTTCCAGGAAGGAGGTGAAACGGATGAACTTGTTTCTAGAAACTTTTGTGAAGATTAAATAACCACAACCAAAGTTACTAGCAAAACAAAAAAAATTCCTTCTATGGGAAATCTGCACTACTGCGCGACTGCCACTGTGCTGTGTAATATTGCAGAGTGGCATCAGCCAATCTGCAGTTATAGTTAGTATTCCCTGGCTTAAGGAATTCCTCAGACTTTTGCTCACTAATAACTTTGGGGCTCATTACGATGGCGGGCGGAGGCACAACCGCGGTGCTGCTTTCCGTCCGCTGCGGAGTGACGTGAACCGCCAGAAATTTGCGCCCGCCACCGCGGCGGAGTCAGCCAATAGAGACACACCGCAGTGCGGAATGATGTCCCGTCTGCCGTACAAATCACGATGCAGCAAACAGCCCATCACACCGCAGCGGAGAAGCCACCCACCCGGAGACGGCGGAAGCACTACAGCGGAGTGCGAAACCAGACTCCCGGTCCCCTCCACCTGGTCCTGACCACAATGGATCCAGCTCTCCAAGCCTTTCCGGTGCTGTACCTCCTCCACTACCAGCAAATAATGCACCATTGCGGACAACACCGCAGGTAGGCAAATTCACAACTTCGCACACAACCACAACACACAATTCCTGTGCTGACTCACGGTTCCTGTCCACATCAGACACTCTGGTGCAGACAGGAACACATCCCCCAGTGTACCCACACATCTCCCACCTGTCAGAAACTCACCCCTCCGCATCCGGGTCACCCATCAACCGCAAAATCATAGTAATGTCCCGGTCACGTCACCGCAGCGGTGAAGAAGCGGAAAACCTGCGCACAATGTAGTAGGCAGGGCCTGCGCCAGGCATGGGCAGTCCGCAAAGATTCACAGGGCTCCACCTTCACCCTTCCCACACTACTCTTCCCACACCCATTTGGGAACATGCTGTGTGCTCCTCCTGTGCCACCCCTGCACAATTAATCTGCCAGGTGTAGCCAGACCTTGCACCTCACACATCAAAGGACAAAGGAGATTGACTGGGAAGGTGGGGGTGAAGAGGAACACCCTGCACAGAAGCTCAGGGGCTGGACAACCCTCTTCCTCACACCAACCTTCCACTCATGTGAAGCAAACTGAATATGAACACAAAATGAAGACTCACACTGCCTATGAACATCCAATGAACTGTTCACACTGCCTGTCAAGTCACTCACAAACACCCCACACTGACACCCAGCCACATACTCATACCATAGGTCAGCAGCAATGGCGGACAATAAATGGCCCAGCCAAAATCAAAGTGGACAGTGCTGTAAAACCATGGAGCAAGCCACATAGCATCTGTACATCACATACAAGAGAAGGAACATATCACACCACCCTTAGGCCATCAAATCAGACAATGGTGGCACAGTGAGTGAAATTAAGCCAAAGTGACCTCTGTGCAACAACTCAGGGAGACATCAAGGCAGGCCATGCATAGGCACAGGAATGATAGGAAGTGTCTGAAGTCATACAGTGACCAGCCACACATCTGTCTCCACTTACTTGACATGTGTATGTCATCAGCACAACACACATGGCTCATTGTCACACTCCTTGACTGTCAAATACAAGTAGGACCTTCACACATACCCCTCCTCTACCCACCTCACACCTGCAGCACACAACACCTGTGAGAAACACACATAATGGTCAAAATGATGTCCTGTGAGTCCAATGACAACCAATCACACTCCCTGTGGTGCATCCACAAATTCCACACTCACACTCAGGGATGCCTGAACCAATGCTGACACAAAAACAATAGCCAAACACAAAGCTCACAAACAACATCCACAGAAGTCCAAAAAACCCAGACATGTGCAGCCAAATAGTGGAAAGGCAATGTGACCACAGACAGAACAGGAGTACACAACATTGTCACTCAGGGCCAATGCCCAGACACCATACCCCAACACAAACAAGAATAGCATCATCAAAAAACAAACATGAACAATAACTGGGATCAATGGGACAATCAGCTGACACAGACTGAGACACCACACCACTCATCAAGTGAACATGGTGTCACAGTGTACCACAAGCATGCACATGCACAATCCTGACAAGTGACAGGTCAAAAATAGGAGGACAAACCACAAATGTGCACTCAAAACAAGCTCAGGAACGAAAATCCACCTTGCTGCATGTGCAACACACACAAGTAATGCACACTAAACTTGCAACACACATCTGAATGTATCACACAGCAACAACTACTCACACACAATCGCATGCAAAAAGAACATCACACACACATAGCATCTGTCAGTAGAAAGAGCCAACACAGGCCAAACACTGCATACATCCACAACAAAAACACAACAGATGCACATACCAATCCATCACATAGCAAACTCAGCATGACATCAGGGGGATGCACACCAGGCAAGTACAAGGCAACACACACTGACAGCACTGCAAGCACACCAACCAAACCAGTAGCACATATATCTGAGTGCCACACCATGAACTCCCACAACACACATCATCACAGCACACAGAGAACATCACACTCAGGAAGGGTAGCAGTACCTCAGCAAACACACATACAGCTTAACCATCACCCACAGATGCACAACTAAGGGAAACCCAGGGTGTAACAACACGACTAGAGGACTGTGCTGCTCAAACATATGCATGAGCAACCATGACTGCAAAACAGTTGAAGAAAATAACACATGACTAATTCAGGAAACTGTCCTGAGTGGCACATTGGTCCTGTACACATTTCAGCCTCACACAGCATAGTGTCACACTATGTAGTGGTGGGGAGGCACACACACTGGCAAGCCATGGGGTGGAAGACATGAGATTGAAGTGGTGTGTATGTCAGTAGCTGACAGGTGAGGAGTGAACAGTACACAAACACATAGAGGAGTAACTCACAATGTGTAGGTATCAGAAGTACATGTAGGGGATGGCATGACTCCACATACCACATACCATATTGGAGCCAAAATGGGTCAAGTGACAGCAATGCATGAGAAAACTCACATATGATGTCAGTGTGGCTGAGCAGGTCTGCACAGTGAGCACAAACAGAAACAAGACACATGGCTGATCAACAAAACACAACGCAGATTTGGCAGGCACACACACTGCATACTCACAACTGGCAGTGACAACAAGTAGGTGTCCCCCAGGAGTGCAAGGACACACCAACACACTGCACAGTGCCCAAACTACAACTCCTACATGTGCCCACAATCTGAAGCACATGGCAGACAATTGAAACAAACAGGCACTCATTACCTGGATCATACATGTGTGCAGTTGGCATTGCAGGGGCACACACACATCAATACTACTGACAATGACAGCCCATTCACACTGTATGACCACTGAAGTTCACATATTAAAATGTACCCCGTGTGACTCGGAAGACAGGCCTACACAAAATGACCACACATCAACACTGCTGTTCACACATCAAGAAAGATCACACAGATATGATGGACCTTGGCCAACCCGCAAGTAATCCTGTGGATAGAAATCACCTCTGTTGCGGTATTGCATCATAACATGACATGTGTACAATGTAGCAAACCTGACCATAGAGTGATTAGGATAAGAGTAGATCATCACAAACAACCATCATTGCACCCTCAGGCCTCACAGTCTTGAAGAACTAAAGTGCCTGTCACCGCCGCCAAACTCTGAAAATGTAAAACAACCAATTGGCAATGTTGAAGTGGCATACAGAGCATGTGTCACATTAAACCATACTCATACATAAAACCTTTTATTTAGCAAGGACACAGACAAAGCAGACAACAGGAGTAACTGTCTTTATTACATATTACTCAGATAGGCACCAAAAGTAGACAACAGCAAGGCCATTGGCCAGTCCATAGTTCAAAGTATGTACATGTGAGCATGATAACCTGCACAGGGAATGGGCATCCAAAGTGACAAACAGCAAGGCCAGTGGCCAGTCCATAGTTCAAAGTATGTACATGTGTGCATGAGAACCTGCACAGGGAATGGGCATCCAAAGTGACAAACAGCAAGGCCAGTGGCCAGTCCATAGTTCAAAGTATGTACATGTGTGCATGAGAACCTGCACAGGGAATGGGCATCCAAAGTGACAAACAGCAAGGCCAGTGGCCAGTCCATAGTTCAAAGTATGTACATGTGTGCATGAGAACCTGCACAGGGAATGGGCATCCAAAGTGACAAACAGCAAGGCCAGTGGCCAGTCCATAGTTCAAAGTATGTACATGTGTGCATGAGAACCTGCACAGGGAATGGGCATCCAAAGTGACAAACAGCAAGGCCAGTGGCCAGTCCATAGTTCAAAGTATGTACATGTGTGCATGAGGAACTGCACAGGGAACGGGTAACACCGTACACTGCCATGGGAATCAGCACAGCTCTGGGGATAAAAATGGGCAGTCCAGGCACCAATGTGGGAGAGATGGGGTTGTGAGGGGTACTTTGCCTCACACATGGCTGTCAGTTGAACTGGGAGGTGGCTGATTGTCGGGGCCAGTTGGAGGACTGGACCTGGGAGAGAGAGGACCAGCTGAGGTAGAGGCATCAGTGGCTTTGTGAGCCGGAGGGCTGCTTGGACTGGGTGGCATGGTGGCACGGGAGGCGGAGACATGCTGCCGTGAGACACAGTGTGTGAGGGGGAATGTGGAGGGCTGCCTTTCCACTTCTTGGGGATTCGATAGGTAATAATTGTCTTGGTAGGAGTGGGAAGTGGGGCGGGCACAACAGCCTCACTCACAACCAAAGGTGCATCAGGTGCAGGTGGCTCTCTCTGTGGGGATTTGCTGGATCTGGTGTTACGCTTGGGCTGGCCTTGCCTTTTCCCCTCCATCCCCTATTGACCAGGTGAACCCCCCACATTGCTCTCCTGTCCCAGCTGGGAGTTGAGGTTGTGGGTGAATCTGCCTTAGAGAGCTCTTTTTGCGGACTCTTTGCAGGCACCAGCTTCACAGCAGGCAGGGCAACTGTTTGGTTGCCTTTGGGAGCAGGTTTGGGGATGGGAGTGTCCCTGGATGCGGGTGATTTGGATGCATGTGAGCATGAGGCCTGCTTCTTGGCCCGATGCCCCTGAGTGTCACCAGAAGGGTTTTTGCCTTTGCGCTCCTGTGTGCCTGTTTTTGGTTTGGGGGATGGTGTCTGTGCTCGGGCCACTTGGAGTGCTGCTGTTGTGTGCTGCGTGTTGAGTACTTGGAGCCTGAGGGCTGTGGTGTGTGGTCACTCTCGTCAGATGTTGCCACTGGCAGGGTGGTTGCCGAAGGGACTGGAGCTGGACTCTGAGCCTGTGATAGCTGAATGGCTGCCGTCACTGTGGAGGACAAAGACTGGACAGTTCTGTGCAGCCCACCCACGTCGGAATGAATGCCCTCCATGAAGGCAACCACCTGTGCCAACTTCCTGTCATGATCCTGGAAGCATGCAGAAGAGTAGTCTGACCCACACACAGCTGGAGCAGAAGGTCCACCGCCTCAGCACTGAGGGCAGCAGGGGAGACAGGGGCAGGGGCAGCAGTGCCTGGGGGGAAGGACACTCTACCCTTCTTACTGCTGTGGGAACGGGCAGCACTAGGGTAGTAGCCGGGAGGGTGGGCACAGGACGATGTGTGGTGGAAGAAGAGGCAGATTTCCCACTCCCTGTGCCCGCCAACATCGAGGAGTCACCGCTGGAGTCAGATGATGTTGAGGTTGGTGTTTCTGGGCGTGATTCTTCCAGGACCCTCCTGTCCCCCTCCGAGGCGCTTGTCACATCAGTGTCAGTGAGCTCATGTGTAGCAGTCGTGCCAGATGCCTCACCACTGGTGTCCATCCCCTGTCCTTCTGTGCCCTCGGTAGATGCTGCAAGAGACAGAGACGTATGTTCAGTATAGTGCCCTACTCACAAACATCATATGCAAGCAAAGCACAAAACTAGAATATGATACCCCCATGTTGCACACCACCATGTGCAGTCTGCATGTGCAAGCTTTATGCAAAAGTCAGAAGATGCATGGAAACATGCATAGTTGGCATTAATGACCCATGTGACGTTCACACTGCCAAATAGCTGGCCCATGCCTCCTTGTTACCTGACATACTGATTCCTGTAAGCATACGTACGTGCCTGTAGGTGAGATAGATGTACATCTCAACATGTTGTCACAGTCACATACGGAGTCACTTTAAGGGGACAACACAGATAATGACTACAGAATGTCCTCATACTATGGCCATGAGCTACTGATGTCCACCATGTCTTGCTTTGAAGCACAACGACCATTGCACATTGTTGTCAGATGTGTAGTTCTCACAATTTCAAAGTCAGGCATTGCACACATCGACGAAAGCACACTAAGATGAGGAACACAGCTGTTCACTTCCCGGTGATGTCTATGACACCCATAATGCAGCAGATGGCATGAGGCCACATCTCATCTTGCAATGTCAAGGGCCATTATATTAAACACATGAGAAAGTACATGTAGCAAAAATGCATGACAGCTGCACTCAACACAGAGGCCACTTACAAGCCATTGCATCACACTAGAAACATCACAGAGCTCAACACTGGCGCAGGGTTGGGATACATGCACTCACTCACACCCAAAGTCACCCTTCGCAGAATACTCACCCCCAACTTGCTGCTGATGGGCCCTCAAACGTCCATCCAGCTCTGGCTGTGTCACAGCCAAGATGCGGGCCATTAGTGGTGTCATGCTCCTGCGCAACAACTTTCCAGTCCGAGGGAGCAGCCCCAGCGTCATCTCTGCCACGTTTTTGCTCAGCCGGCAGATGTCATCCCACCTCTTGTGACAGTGTGTGTGCCGTCGGTTGGAGACACCCAGAGCCCGCACCTTGCACGCAATGGCCCTCCATAAGGCCTTACGCTGGTGGACTTTAAGCTGCAGGCATGGGAGACAAGAAGAGGAAGTTTCAGGGACACTGGGTCATGTTCCACTGTGCCTCAGTACAGGAGCATGCAAACACTTAGCACAGCTGTACAGAAACCTTGAGCAGAGGCCATACAGCATGACACGTAGTACATTTGCATCAGATAATCGGATTGAAATGCATCTAGGTATGAGGATGGACACAGGACCTGGCCATCTCATACACATGCAGAATGGCAGCACACAAAGCAATGTGAAGAAGGCCCTCATCTGTGATGCAGTATGTGAGGGAGCATGACATACATGATGTTGCAAATGATGTGTTGGGGAAGACTCACTGTGTCCAACACTACACACCCCTCAATGTCCTTGGCCTGTGAGTGGCTACCTGTGTCGTGGATGTCACATCTAGGGACATGATCTTACATTCTCACACCCTTCTCACAAGGTCTGTCTTGTGCAATCAACAGGCCTAAGATAGCTCATTGAGAAACAGGGTGGCAGACAACACATATGTCTCACTCTGTCCATTTACTGATGGGTCCCTGTCAAATTGGGCAGTATCTGTGCAGGCCAGGGGGACTCACACTGAGGTGAAACCTGGCCCATCTGAACATTCATATGCATGTACAATATGAGAGGGCAAACAGTGCCTACACATGCGAGTCAGTACACATTATGAAAGCAAAGGAAGGAGGATGTTTCAGAAGTACATCAATCTGATGTGTCATAGGCGATTTTCAACCAAGAGTGTCACCCTCAGGCATTTACACCTGGGGCTTAACGCTCACATATCCATGGTGACAATATGAAAAGTGTACACACATCCTTCAGTACCCTCTGGACGAAACACATTTGTAATGTCACAAATGAGCATGTGAAAAGCGATGGGACTCTGACATCCATTAGCACAGGCAATGTTTGTTGTGACTTCCACTTTCCAAACCAGCAGTGTTACTGTATGTCTGCAAAAACACTGCATGTCCCTCCCATCCTTCAATGCAGCCATGGATCTGTGGTAATAAGGCTACACACCCCATTGACATGAAGTCAGCATGCTAGGCAGTGTATCACACAAACCTGCACTCACAGGCACATACTACAGCAGAGCAACATCATGTGAGCACTCTTTGCACTCTCCAAATTTCACTCTACAACACTTACCATTACATCAGGAGCACCATACAGCCTCCCGTAGTGTGCAAGCACCTCGTCCACCAGGACCACCAGCTCCTCTGTGGTGAAGGGACGGGCCCTGATGTTCTCAGTTCTCGCCATCACTGGGTCCAGGAGACAGGAACAGTAGCAGTTGGGGATGAAGAACTGCAGGCAGCAGTGTCTGGATGCAGTGGAAATGTGTGGCTCTCTCACAGACATATATAGCCCCCTGGGTTGTTTCAGTGGTACTCAGCTGCTGCAATTGGTGTTCCAGGTCAGCTTCTTTCAAATGTAACCAATGACCGGCCCCGCGGTAGCGGAGCACGCCTACCGCGATTTTCAAATGTGTATTCCACTAGCGCGATTGCGTTTCCCATTAGCTGAATGGGCAGGGGCATTGGCAGTGTCACACCGCGGGGCCCAGGAGGTTGCTACCGCAATCGTGCATCTTTCAATTGTATCCAATGTCTGGCCCCGCAGTAGCGGAGCACGCCTACCGCGATTTTCAAATGTGTATTCCACTAGCGCGATTGGGGTACCCATTGGCTGAATGGGCATGGGCATTGGCGGTGTCACACCGCGGGGCCCAGGCGGTGGCTACCGCAATCGTGCATCTTTCAATTGTATCCAATGTACGGCCCCGCAGTAGCGGAGCACGCCTACCTCGATTTTCAAATGTGTATTCCACTAGCACGATTGCGGTTCCCAATGGCTGAATGGGCAGGGGCATTGGCGGTGTCACACCGCGGGGCCCAGGCGGTCGCTACCGCGATTTGTCCATTTTTCTATTGGTGCCAAGGACCGTGATTGCGTTGGCGGTGCATGCTTAGGGCACCTATGGACACATCATGCTGTAGCAATGGCAATGGCCAGTTCTCATCATTGAACACTCCACACTTACAATGAATCATGCTACCAGATAGTTCAATTGAATGCTAGTATGACATTTAACTCACTGATGTCTACACATGCCATGTCAGTGCACTGGATTACATGCATTGGCATGTACTCCCTCACATGTCACTTATGATGTTGTTGTGCATGTACACAGATCTGTTGTGTATAAACAAAAAGACCTAACAGTGGTACCTTCTAACTACCAGCACCTAACCTACATTTACTCCATCAGTCTTATCCCTTCAATACTAGCTGGGATCTGTGTGCACACTGAATAGCACCCACCGTCACAGTGCTTGTTCCTTCAGGAACCTTACAATTCAAAATTAAAGCACAGGTGCACCACACAGCGAAATCAAATCAATAAGAAAAGTCCATATCCAGACACGAGAATTCTTCAAATTTTTCTTTCTTTTTATTCCATTTTCATTTAGCGTAGATAAAACACAGAGTCCAGCTCTAATGGCTCAATACACAGTACAGCCGACGTGTTTCGTCCTAATGTAGGACTTCTTCAGGGCACTAGAAGATGGTAAGACCCAGCGATTCCATGGAATGAACGATCATAGGATTCCCTGCTAGTGAGCTATTCCCCTTCCGGTATATTTCCAAAATACATCCAAGCAGAGAGGACATCCCATTTCAAAACAAAACTTAATTTGCAAACCAATTCGGCAGAGAACCAACAGCCAAGATAGAACTGTCGGGATCAACGGAAACGCTGGGGAACGTAGCAACAGACAATGAGCCGGGCAGGACAGATCTGTTGTGTGATGGACTCTCAAATATGGAAACATGTCAATGTGTGAGATGGCTAAGCAACACACAGTAATGATGGACTGACTACTTAATGTGCCTACGTCACTGTGTAGATTGCTGAACTCATGTTGATACTTGATCTTTATGCACACACTGTGCTCATTGTGTTGTTAATGTGTGCCCTGTCCGACTCACGCAAGAAGGTGTGGCAGGTACAGCAGCTACGTAGAAGACAGCAGTGTTGCTGTTTCAGACATGTGCTGTGTCAAGTACTCTCAGGGCTGGTGACACAAGATGTCGGAATGTCCCATATTACATTCACATAGTCTGAGTCTGTCTCGGGTGTACTCAGTATGTACATACTGAACACGTGTACAACTACTTGGGGTCAAGTTGTCTCTGCATGTGACTTGTGCTGTAAGCTGTTGTTTCCGGCCAGTCATTGTTGGTGCTGTGTCAGTCAAGACGTAAGATGTTGGACACATCTCATAGGGGAATTGAATTGACAAGTGTCCCCTTTTATCTTATGTAGGAGGCGACCAAATGTGCATCATCCATTCACATTGCTGGCGGACATGGAGGATGTGGACATCATCCGTAAATTCCGTTTGGATCGGCAAACCCTCCAAGACTTATGTGCTCATTTGGAGCCCCATTTGAGGCCTCGCAGAACATATCCAACTGCTGTGTCACCAACATGTAAGGTGATGGCGGCCCTGCATTTCTTTGCAACTGGTTCGTTCCAGTACACCGTGGCCAGCGCAGGTGGGATGTCGCAGCCAATGTTCAGCATGGTGCTACGTGATGTCCTGACCGCTAAGATGGTATACAAGGACACCTACATCCATTTTCCACGAAGACAGGATTTGGCAGCTGTGAAGGGTGATTTGTATGCCCTTGCCCACATCCCTAATGTTGTTGGTGCCATTGACTGCACCCATGTTGGCCTGGTTCCGCCACAGGCACATGAGCACATCTACAGGAATAGGAAGCATTTCCATTCCATTAATGTGCAGGTTGTGTGCCAGGCAGATATGATCATCTCACATGTCTGTGTCAGATTCCCTGGCTCAGCCCACGACTCCTACATCCTGCGTAACAGCATCGTACCACAAATGATGGCAAATCTGCATCCTGACCGTGCGTGGCTTGTAGGTGAGCTAGCTGAGTCAAGTATTGTGCTGTATGTGTGACATGCTGTCCTCAGCTACAGTTATATTACAAAATTGTTCTGTGTATCTGACACCTAGGTGACTCTGCATATCCCAACCGGCCTTGGTTGCTGAGCCCACTGCGGAATCCCAGGACCCTGGGTGAAGTCCGCTACAATGATGCCCATGGGAGGACACGTTGTGTGGTGGAGCGTACTTTTGGGCTTCTGAAGTCTCGGTTTCGGTGCCTGGACAGGACCGGAGGTGAACTGATGTACTCTCCCCAAAAGGTGTGCCAGATAATTGTTGCATGCTGCATGCTCCACAACCTGGCCTTGCGCAAGGAGATCCCCCTGCTCCTGGACGATGATGAGCCGCAGATGCCCCCCCCTGCAAGCCCACACATGTCCAGTGACGAGGAGAGTGGAGAGGAGGAAAGTGTCGACCTGCGCCAACAGATCATCGACCGCTACTTCCCTTGAGTGTGAGTAACATTGTACAACAGTGCCATTGTCTGCTGTCTTTAATGGTGGTGATAAGGCCGAGAGGAGCTTTTTGACTGCTTGAAGAACATGGATGGAGCACCAGGGATGAAGTCAAACTCTGTTGAATATAGTCTTTTCAATATCTTTTATTCTTCTTTTGTAAAACATATGACAGGACAACAGCCAACGCGTTTCGTTCCTTTCAAAGGAATTTCATCAGGGCTAGATATTAATGGCGAAAGGATCCGATCTATCGAATATTACCGGTCCAAATGTATAAAATAGAAGGTCCCACAATAGGAGTGAGGTAGTATAAGACGCCAGCCAAAGTTATCCGGAAAATATTCCTCGTAGCGGCGGCAGATAAGCCTGGCAGTCACATAGCGTAGGTGAGTGGAGAGGAGGAACGTGTTGACCTGCGCCAACAGATCATCGACCGCTACTTCCCTTGAGTGTGAGTAACATTGTACAACAGTGCCATTGTCTGCTGTCTTTGATGGTGGTGATAAGGCCGAGAGGAGCTTTTTGACTGCTGCCTGTTGTTGGCTCTGTGCTGATGGATGATGTTTGTGGCACAGTGTAGTCCTGACCAGCTACATGATGTCTATGTTGAGATTGTTTCTCCTTGTGATGTGTGTTGGTTTGTGTACCTTGATGACTAGTGTTGTGTACTGGCTGTGATGCCAACACCTGACAAGTAAATGTCGTTCTCTTGTGTCTCTCTAGGTCCCTTCAGACTGTCAATGCCTCGTCACGATCTGAGCTTCTGGTACATTGTGTTCTGAGTCAACACTGTACATATTGTGATAAACATGGAGCTGACACAAAGACATAGGTGTGTAAAGTGTGTTTATTTACATTGAGTGGTTGTGACAGACAAGTGATGTTTCAAGAAATGGTGCTAGTGAATCAATGAGTTGTCAGTGATGGCAAACAAGACAATAGAGTAGTCACCACATTGATGAGGTGTCACAGTCCAACAGACACCTGCCATCAACATGGCAGTGTGGGTAAGGATAGCCAACAAAGTCAATGTCAAGGTGAACAGAGGTGCTATCATGGCTGTCTCTTTGACTTGGATTTGGCTGGTGCTTTGACACGTAATCCTCCCATGGTGTTTCTCGGACGGCCCCTCTTGCGTTTTCCAGGGGGGGCTCCTGCTGCGGGATCAGCGGTGTCTGAGGAGTCATCCTGTTGCTGCTCACCCCTCTCTGTGGCCGCAGCTGTGCTGGTGGGGGGATCATCCTGCGGGCCACTGGAGGGGGGTTGAGCCGTAGTTTGGGCCACAGGTCTATCCCTCAGAACACCCACAAGCTGCCCCAAGAGGTCCACGATTTGGCCCATATGCGTGTCTATGGACCTCAGGAGCAGGCGGAGCTCACACGATTCTTCCAGAGCCTGGCCTGTGTGTCCTTGGGCTTGTTCGTATGCCCCAAGCACTCTGGCGATGTTGGCCAGGGCTTCGGTCCCAGTGTCCTCTCGATTTTGTCCCCCAGTTGCCCTCCCACCTGTCCTGCTGTCCAGGACCTGTGGCGTTGGCACTCGACGCACCCGCAGACTCTCCCTGCCCTCCTCTGATTGTGTGATGGTGTTGGTAACCACTGAGGCAGGGCGAGTGTTGCAGGCAGCAGTGGTGGTGGTGGTGGTGGTTGAGGCCGCACAGGTCGTTGCAGCAGGGGTCAGCGTGGTTGTTGTTGCTGAGATGGTGGTGGTGGGGACAGTGGGGGCCTGGGACGTGGAGCACTCTGGCAGTCCGGACGGGCCAGGTTGGTGCTCCTCATCCGAGATACTTATGGAGTCTGCATCCGAGAGTCCATGTTCCGAGTGTGGAGACTAGCTCTGCAGGTTAGTGTTGTCTTCTGCAGCAGTCAGTTGTTGATCTCCTGTTGAACAGAGGTGAAATGGTCATTTCAGTGCACCCCAGAAGCATGGTGTTAGATGTTTGGATGTTACATGTGTTACACCACACAGTTTACATTGATATCACTTTGTATTGCTGCAAGGTACTGCACATCATGCCATGATGTGTAGGTACATACATTACTAGTCCATGGTGTGACATGTAAATAGATACCATGTTCCAAGTACAGATTGTGTGATTACAAGGACATGTCGTCATCTACCGACTTACAGCCCATCAATTTTATGTGATTTGTCTTTTTGGCTTGCTCTGCAATGAAGACGTTACATCTGAGCAAGAACTAGCCATTGTAATCTTCTGCATCCTTCCATCCTTCTCAGGGGTGGGACAAGAGAGCATGAGATGGCTACCTACCTGTAAGTTTGAATGGAGCATTGCAATGTCTGCCACATGCTTCTGGCTGGGGGGGAGTGCTCCATCCTGATGAGCTTTGGGACAAGGGGGCATGGTGGGAGTTGTAGTGCAGGCTTCCCAAACACCCCCACCCCCTCCCTGTTAAGATGGCTACCTACCTGTTAGTTTGATGAGGGGAATGCAATGTCTGCCACTTGCTTCTGGGTGGGGCGGGGTGAGTGCTCCATCCTGGTGTGCTTTGGGACAAGGGGGCATGGTGGGAGTTGTAGTGCAGGCTTCCCAAACACAACCACCCCCTCCCTGTTAAGAAGGCTACCTACCTGTTAGTTTGATGAGGGGAATGCAATGGCTGCCACATGGTTGTGGGTGTGGGGAGTGCTCCATCCTGCTCAGGGGTAGGACAAGAGAGCATAAGATGGCTACCTACCTGTAAGTTTGAAGGGGGCATTGCAATGTCTGCCACATGCTTCTGGGTGGGGTGGGGGAGTGCTCCATCCTGGTGAGCTTTGGAACAAGGGGGCCTGGTGGGAGTTGTAGTGCAGGCTTCCCAAACACACCCACCCCCTCCCTGTTAAGATGGCTACCTACCTGTTAGTTTGATGAGGGGAATGCAATGTCTGCCACTTGCTTCGGGGTGGGGTGGGGGGAGTGCTCCATCCTGGTGAGCTTTGGGACAAGGGGGCATGGTGGGGGTTGTAGTGCAGGCTTCCCAAACACACCCACCCCCTCCCTGTTAAGATGGCTGCCTACCTGTTAGTTTGATGAGGGGAATGCAATGGCTGCCACATGGTTGTGGGTGTGGGGAGTGCTCCATCCTGCTCAGGGGTGGGACAAGAGAGCATAAGATGCTACCTACATGTAAGTTTGAAGGAGGCATTGCAATGTCTGCCACATGCTTCTGGGTTGGGTGGGGGGAGTGCTCCATCCTGGTGAGCTTTGGGACAAGGGGCCTGGTGGGAGCTGTAGTGCAGGCTTCCCAAACATACCCACCCCCTCCCTGTTAAGATGGCTACCTACCTGTTAGTTTGATGAGGGGAATGCAATGTCTGCCACTTGCTTCGGGGTGGGGTGGGGGGAGTGCTCCATCCTGGTGAGCTTTGGGACAAGGGGGCATGGTGTGGGTTGTAGTGCAGGCTTCCCAAACACACCGACCCCCTCCCTGTTAAGATGGCTACCTACCTGTTAGTTTGATGAGGGGAATGCAATGTCTGCCACTTGCTTCTGGGTGGGGTGGGGGGAGTGCTCCATCCTGGTGAGCTTTGGGACAAGGGGGCCTGGTGGGAGTTGTAGTGCAGGCTTCCCAAACACACCCATCCCCTCCCTGTTAAGATGGCTACCTACCTGTTAGTTTGATGAGGGGAATGCAATGTCTGCCACTTGCTTCTGGGTGGGGTGGGGGGAGTGCTCCATCCTGGTGAGCTTTGGGACAAGGGGGCATGGTGGGAGTTGTAATGCAGGCTTCCCAAACACACCCACCCCCTCCCTGGTAAGATGGCTACCTACCTGTTAGGTGAAGGTGGGCAATGCAATGGCTGCCATATGGTTGTGGGTGTGGGGAGTGCTCCATCCTGCTGAGTTGTGGGACAAGGGGGCCTGGTGGGAGTTGTAGTGCTGGCTGCCTGTACACTGCCCCCTTGATAATATTGCTAGCTACCTTTGGGGTGAATCAGAAGGAGTGAATGTTGGAACTGTGAGACATGTGTTGGGGAGAGTGTGGTGCACATGCATGCATTTTGACCTAGTTGGTGTAGCTTTGTAGTTGTGCAAGACAGTACATAGCAGTGTGATGGTAGACATTTGTTGGTACTTACCAGCCTCCACTCCCCGAGTATTCCTGTGAGACTCTCTGGATGCAGTATGCCAAGCACCTTCTCCTCCCATACCGTGAATGTTCGTAGTGGAATGGGAGGGCCACCGCCAGTCCTCTGAGCCAGCTCACTGTTCTTGTTGTTCTTCTCTTTCACCTTGCTCTTGAGGTCATGCCGCCGCTTCATGATCTCCTTCTTGGAGCGTGGGAAGGTCCCTACTGCATTGACCCTGCTGACTATCCTTGCCCACATTTGCATTCTGGTGGCTAATGGTGTCTGTTGGACCAGGTTTCCAAACAAATGTGGTTCTACTCTGATTACTTCATCTACCATCACTGACAACTCATTGTCAGTGAATTTGGGCATTTTCTTCTGTGCCATGGTGTGTGATGTGCAAATGGGTTAAAGGTGCAGGTGTGAAGGTGGTGGTGGTGATGTGTGTGGTGTGTTTGTTGTTGTGATGGTGTGATGTGTGCAGATTTGCTTATCCTTTGTGCTGTGGGGTTGGGCCCTTCAGTAGTTGAATAGTGCAAAGGATTCTGGTCAGGGAAGGGGCTGGTTTTATACTCAGCTATGTGGGTGGGTCAAAATGGTGTATTCCTCTCAGGTGTGTTGTGTGGGTTGACCTGGGATTTGCTTTTTTTTGTTGCCATGGGGATGTGTCATTGGGGTGTGTTAGGGTTTTTTTGAGGCTGAGCCAGGTTAATAGCCACACTTGGTAGCCTTTTTGTGTGTTCTTTTGTCGTCCGTCATTGCTGTTCCGGAGCGAGCGCAGCAGTGGGTATACAACCGCTCTTCCGCCGGCTCTCCCATTCATCATTGCTTGTGATCGCGGTGGTCGGAAACAGCGGATCGTTCCGCTGTCACCGCAATGGTATCCTAATTTCACGTGCGGTCAATCCGCAGACCGTGCGGCGGTTTTGGGTCTTTCCGCAGCAAATCCGACCGCCGCGGGCGGATTTTCACCTCCTCCGCACGCTACCGGCGGTCTTTCTCGGCATCGGTCCGCCGCGGTCGGATTTTTCTGCTGGTTCATCATGATTTGACCGTCGGTTTTCCTGCTGTACCTGCGGACGGTTAATTTCCGCTACCACGGCGGTCGGAATGGTTTTCCGGCTGCCATCCTAATCGACCCCTTTGTCCCTATTTGACGAATCGCCACTAAACCTTACAGACCTATAGCCATTTCTACTTCGGCGGAGGATGGAATGTTTTGTGGTGATTGATCGAGGGGGTGCAGAGATAAAAGGGGGAACCAAAACGCATTTTTACACCCATGCATTTTCCATTGACTTTTGTTTTGAGAATTGCATGAAAATGCTGAATGTATTTTTATGAAATTTGGTAGTATTATACATTATGGTGTGTAGATGATCCATTGGGTACTAAAGGTAAGTACGGTAAGTATTTTTCAAGTTATAAGACATTTTATCTTAGTGATATCTGTTGTTGCTGTAGTTTTTTTAAATTTCACAATATTTTGCTACACTACAGAGGTACATAGCGATGACAAGGCATTAGTGATTGGCTAATGACTGCCTTTACAAAAGTTAAAGGCAGCCATGTTTTTTTATTTATACTTGGGCTGTGTTCTGCATTAAGCCTTAGATATAGGTAAGTATTAGGTTTTATATTTTTCCCCTAACTATTACCACTTTATTAAAGTGGTAATTGGTAAGGGAAATTATTTATAAGTTTCTATATGTTTTTTTTAAAATGTACGGAGGATCTCAATACGTCCTAGGAAATACTGCGGCTCTTAAAAAAATTGAAAACATAAATCTGTTAAAAATATCAAAATACACTGTACTACAATATATTTTACAAATATATTGTACTGCAGTGCTTTTTAATTTTTTTTACATATTTAATTTTTGCAAAATAGTCTACGGAGTGCCGTGGTAATACATCAAAATTGCTGCACGTTCTCTGTAAATTGCTGTAAACATATATATAAATATGTTTCTCTACCTATTACCACTTTAATAAAGTGGTAATAGGTAGGGAACAACAATAAAACCTACTACTTACCCATTTTTAAGTCCCTAGCCCAGAATGCAGCAAAAGTGTGCAAAAACTACATGGCTGCCCTTTATGTTTTGTAAATCCAGCTATTAGCCAATAACATGCTGCCTCTATCATCAGCATCTACCGTGGTAAACCATGAAGTTACCGTAGTATACTGCGGCAAAATATATACCTAAGTATTTGAACACTTCTAAATTAAACGCCACATACATTTTTTACACCTGCTACCAAAAATGACCATTTACACCTCATATTCTATATTCCTGTCACATTACAGCTACACATGTTCACTCACTTTCACTCTACGTCTGCTTCAAGTATCACACTCCACTATATGCCACTCCACTCTATGCCATTCTATTCTATGCCACTCCCCTGTATGCTATTACACTCTACACCACTCCACTGTACCCCAGTCCACACCACTTCACTGTACATTATTACACTCTATGCCATTTCATTCTACGGCTCTCCACTGTACGTTACTCCACTGTACGGCCCTACACTTTACGCTACTCCACTAGGTGCTATTCTACTGTATTCAACTCTACTGTACAACACTACACTTTATGCAATTCCACTCTATGCCACTGAACTCTATGCCACTCCGGTGTACACCACTCCACTGTATGCTATTCGGCTGTACGCCACTCACTCTATGCCTCTCCACTGCATGCCACTCCACTATACGCCACTCCACTCTATGCCTCTCCACTCTATGCCACTCCAATGTACACCACTCCACTCTATGCTACTAAACTCTAAGCTATTCCACTCTACGACAGCTATTCCATTCTACACCACTCCACTCTATTGTATTCCACTATATGGCACTCCATTGTAACCCACTATGTCACTCTATTGTAACCCACTACACTCAATGTTATTCTATTCTACACCACTCCACTGTACGCTACTCTGCTGTATGCCACTGTGCTCCACGGCACTACACTCTAAACCACAACACTCTATGCTAATACACTCTACACCACTCCACTCTACACCACTGTACTGTTTGTTATTCCATTCTTCGCCATTCCACTATATGCCACTCCACTCTAAGCCACACCATTCTACTCTGTTCCACTGTATGGTACTACACTCTACCTAATTGCACTCTAGGACCATCATCTCTATGCCACTCCACTCTACTCTGCTCTGCGCCAAAGTACACCACTTCACTGTGCGTCACTTCACTCAACACAAGTCCAATCTACCCCTATCCAGTGTATGCTAGTCTACTGTATGCTACTCCACTATGCACCAGTCCACTTTAGGCTGTTCCACTGTACACCACCACACTGTACCTCACTCAAATCTATGCCACTCCAATCTACACCACTCCAGTATACGGCACTCTACTGCATGCTATTCCACTCCTCGCCAGTCCACTGTACAACACTCCACTGCATGCCACTTCACTGTATGCTAGTTGGTAAACAGACATAATATCGAGTTCTTTTTTTTCGACCTACAAAAATATCGAGTTGTTAATATCGGAGGTACAGAATATCGACATCAAGAATATCGGTGACGAGAATATCGACATGAAGGTAAGAAATATAGGTTTTTTTAATATCGAAGTTAGTAATACCGTTTGCAAACATATCGTTGTCAATAATATCGATATTTATATTAGTGTTGTGTATTTTAGTGTGTATGTTATTGTTAATAGTATGTTATTTAATGTTTTTTGTAGAAGTATATCTGTTTTTTAATGTATGTGTGAAATTTTTAGAAGTTATTATTTTATGAAAAATAATTTTGTGTATTTTAGTTCTGTAGCGGGTTGTGGGTTTATAGGGGAATAGGGTGGGAAGTAATTTAATTATAATAAAGAAATTAATAATTTTTATTAATTAGTATTTATAAATAATTTATTATTAATTAATTATGAATTGGCTATTAATTTTTATTAATTAATTGATAATTATATTAATTGCGTTGTTTTTTTTAGGAGCCGGTTGTGGGTTTATAGGGGAATAGGGTGGGAAGTAATTTAATTATAATAAAGTAATTAATAATTTTTATTTATTAGTATTTAAAAATAATTTTTTATCAATTAATTATTTATTGGTTATTACTTTTTTAAATTAATTGATTGATAATTATATTAATTGTGTTATTTTTTTTAGGAGCTGGTTGTGGGTTTATAGCAGTGGCGGCTCCTCCATGGGGGCGTCGCCCCACTGCTTTTTCGCAGTGCGAGAAGGCAGAAACATAAAATGGTAAAACTACCATTTTATGTTTCTGCTTCTCGCACTGCGAGAAAGCAGAAGTGCCTGGAGTGCCTGGTTGTGGGAGGGAGGGTGGGCGGTCCTGCTTGAGGGCATGGGGGGAGTGGCTTGCCCACTGTTGTGGGTACTGACTGTTTGGTCGGCCCCAGGGCCAACCAACCCAGTCATGCGCACTCCCCCTTTTTCTCTATGTAGGCTGCTGCATGCAGCCTACATAGAGAAATTGGCCCGGCTGGGGCGCTCTCCGCTGCGCCTCACCAATGGCAGCGTTGGGATTGGTGGAGGGGAGGGAGGCTGCCTGTGGGTGGCTTTCCTGTTGAGAGCAGCGGAAAACGCAGGACTGCGGGAGTCGGAGCCAGGAGCTGAGGTGGTGCGGGACAGTGAGTTTTATTTTATTTAATTAAACCCCTCCCGCCTCCCCCCCACCGCGACGACCCCATTTCCACCCCCCCACCCGCCCGTCATGCCAGCCGCGACTGGCGTTTTGTGTGTCGTTTATGAGTGTTTTTGTCAAGTGTTTATGAACAGTGAAAATTTTGGCTTTGTTGAAATTGAAATTCCTTATATTTCACTGTGCTGTTTCGTGTGTCAGGGCCCAGGCGATATGTAATTATGGTTTGTAACGGCCTAGCTTTAGGCCGCAATGACCTCGTTCTGTATGATCTCTGTTCCTTGTGCATATTTTCACAGTAGTGCGTGACAACGGTGCAAAGTGCTTTGTTGCAAAATCAAAGTCTGTATGTTCCATTGAGAAATTACATCTGAACGAGGCTGTGTTACTAAGCAATGCACCTTCGAGGCTCGGAACCCCGGTTTAGATGTCTTGTTGCGCTTACTTGTAAGTTACGAACCTCAACCTATGCCATTATGTCTACACTCACTGCTGCTATTCAACCCCTCCCACCCCCCCTCTGTTCCGAGGCAGCCGCCACTGCCCCTGGTGCACCTTCACGAAAATAGCCCTCCTCCACTCCCCCTTCGGATGCAGCAAAGTAACAAGCATTGGCATAGCCAATAGGTCTCGCCTTTGGGACCTTAAAAGTGTTTAGCCATGCAACAGTTGATGTGGTTGCACCAAGGATATTGTGCTGCATAACTAAATACTTATAAGGTCCAAAAAGCGAGACCTATTGGCTATGCACTATATGCAGTACACGCTGCAATGACAGGCGCCCAAACGAAGCCAAAACGTTTAAGGTTATTTGCAATCATCAGTTGCGAGGACTACCTGGCAGCTGTCGAAAATAAACAAAAGAAAAAGGCACCCGTAACACAATGACCATAGGTCCCCAAACACTACCCCACTATAAAAAAATAAATCCCGATTAAAATGGGAAAACAATAAACATGTTAGTAATTTATAGAGGTGCCAGAAGATCT
Source organism: Calotriton arnoldi (assembly GCA_963921515.1). Taxonomy (NCBI): domain Eukaryota; kingdom Metazoa; phylum Chordata; class Amphibia; order Caudata; family Salamandridae; genus Calotriton; species Calotriton arnoldi. The sequence continues at coordinate 489,376 of CAWUFW010012581.1, read as the reverse complement.
GAGCTAAAGAACATGCCTATGCATGTCTGGGTAGAAGACTGTGGGTATAACACATGAACTCCGACGGCCACCAATAAGAGTTTAATTGATCACACCCACTGTATTTTACTTAATCCTCAAGTTGCGTTACACCTGAGATTCAGGGGTAACAGCTTGATGTGTAAACTTGCATGTGGTATGGCAGTTGTTTCCATGGTTTCAGAAATATTTGCTATTCTCTAGTTACTCTTGTCTTTCTATGTAACTTTGTATAACTAATGCAATAATTTTTTGTAACTTGCAACTCACTGTTCCCTATGTAAAGCGCTCTGATACCTCCAGGTCTAGCCAGCGCTATATAAAACTCTTCAAATAAATAAATAATTAATGCTCATGTCATACTCTTGTCACTTGTAGAATGTTCACTATGTCATAGGGAATGTTAGTTATGTGTTGGATTTATCAGTTGGATTTCGTGTTAGCAGGACGTGTTTGCTGTCACCAGTGGGCCCGTTAGTGGCACTTCAAATAAAATAAGTTTTTTTCTATATTGCCAAACTCTGCCACTTTATTTCAGGGCCTCTTCCCATGGAGGACAGGAGCGGTGGGCGTCAGTAACTGTGGGTGACTAATAATGATGTCTGAACATATCTCTACGCCTCAGCGAGGGTACTCCGCAGACTGTACAGTCACCTCTCGTATCCCACGGGGCAAGAATGTAATGGAAAGGTGTCGCCTTTGAAGCATCTTATGTAATAACTACGATGTGGACCCCATAAGGGGGTGACAAAAGTGACAGCTGGATGTGTAATGGTATCTCACCTGTGCTGCAATGTCGGCGCTTGCCCTGTTCAGATGTATAGTGGGAGGCTTGAATTTCACCTATTTAAATCACACAGTGGCAGCTACATGTTGCCTGCACTGGTGATACCGGCGTCAACGATCATTATTTTAAGCACTTGTGTGTGTTTTAAAAGAATGCCATGGCTTCTATGCGCTAGGGCGGTGCATGGGCTCCCGGCCCCAAGTTGAATGTGGCATTTAACCTACCCCTGTAAATTCTGTTCCTGATTTCAAGGGGAAGTAAGTTACATGTTCAGGTCGTAGCTCCACACAAGTGTTAATAGTCTTGACTTAAGACATGCACAGTTAGTGGGAAATGTGTCCGGAGCACGACAGTGATAATCTGCAGTCTTTTTCACCATTGCTCAGCAGTAAAGATGTTAACACAGGCTGAATTCTGAAGATCTCTCAGGAGAAAAGGGGCAGATATAAATTGAACAATAATTCCTCACATGGACAACATATGATTGACAACAGATTGAATGTTTTAGGTCAAATGCTGAGAGCAGACGTGTCCCGTTTTGCACCTTTTGGGACCTTAATAAAATAAAGGAAAAAACAGTTAGGTGAAAAGTGGCGCCAACAGTTGCCACGAGACAGACCTGTACAGCGGCGTTTAAGTGCTCTTGGAAAACAAACAGACTTTTGTTTACTCCATCACCTTCCCTCACTGAGGTGCAGTCTATCTCTAAGGTACATAGTAGAAGGTCTCTGACTGGCTCTTTCTCAGTCTCTCTTGCACACACGCACTTTTATCTCACAAGCACATTCCATTATCTCTCTCTCACACACACACATATGTATATATAAGTCTAATGTGCAACTGCGAACAGTTATTCAGGAGTCAGTTGGGGTGCCAATCGTGTCCGGTGATGGAAAAGGGATGGATATGGCCAATAACCAAACGTGTATTACAGATAAGGCCTGCGGCGTTCCGGTGATGGCTCAAGCGACTAAGCATGGCCCCTGTAACGGGGAGCTGCTGAAAGCCTGCTTAGGTGTTTGGGGCGAGTGATTGGTGGCTGTATCTGACAGCCTGGGACGAGTTGCTGGCTGGTCAAATCTATAAGGGAGTCAAGCCATTCAATAGGAAATGTCAGGCCTTCTTCGTAGGGGTATGCCATGCTGCATGCGGTCGCTTGGTCCTAAGTGGGCGTGGCAAGGAGGCCTGTCAGCTACCTAAGGACGGGGAGAACACTTTTCTACCAACCCTAACTTTTTAAAGAAAATTTAACCAATAACCCATCCATAAGTTCCCATAAAGAAATTAAACAACAACTTTGATGACAGCAGACGTTGGTTTCCAACACCAACCACAGGGTTGCAGGCGGTCACACACATGGCCTGCAGGACTGGGGGTGGCACTCACCTTGGGCATGTGCGGGGTATCGAAGAGCCGTAGCTTGCAGAAAGTCTTGTGCGGGGATGTCCCTGGGCAGTCGGGGATAAGGGAGCTGGAGCCCTCGCGCTGCTCCCGTCGGTAACCGTTCCGGGGAGACCGGATCGGGGAGGTGATGGGCCCCCCAGCCCGCAGCGGGGAAGGAGATGAACCGCGCACGAAGCAGATCGGGGAGCCGTACATGAAGTATGCGCCGCGCCATGCTGAAACATTAAGCGCGGCGCCCAGCTGCCGGAATGAATTAACTCAACATCTATTGACAACTATAGAACAGATCCGCCGCTGCAGATCACTTAAAAACAGACTCAAGAACTTGCTTCTTTCTGAAAAACGGCAGCAAAATCTTGCAACATGACACCCTGCCCACAAGCATTTCACATTCAAAATACACGTACAAAATACACAAACACTCAGCCCACCAGGGACACAAAGAATAACAGGCAAAGTGAGTGACGAACACAAATGCACAAACACACGCGCACACAGAGTTGATGACAGGTACAGCGGATGACAGATACGCACACACAAATATAGGAAGAGCGAGGAAGAAAGGAGCGCACAACCCGGCGGCACAGACCCTTGGCCAGTGAAACAAGCATTGGCCGCGCGGCCGTGCGAGACGCGCTCTGAGGTGGGTGAGGGGGGAGGAGCGGGAGAGCAAGTGACGCGCGGCCGTGAAAGTGACACGGCCGCGCGGCCCCGAGAAGCACTCTGTGGTGGGGGAGGGGGAGGAGCAAGTGAGAGGAAAGACATATGGCGCCTGGAGCATGCGAGGAATGCGCGTTACTGTGCGCGTACTCGCATGCTCTAGGCCAGCCAAAAGTTGTGGTAGCATTCCTGCAAGCCCACTACAAAATGTCTCGCCCAGAGCCAGCGCTGAAGCGCTGGCTTTCAGGGCGAGACCAAAAAAGGTTTGAAATAAATTACAGCCTGCACGTTCTCATGGTAAATTTCGCAGCATTTCCATGTCAGACATAAGCTTTGTTAATAGAACAGTGGCTGAGCAACGAGAATGGCGAGGTACGTTGGAAAACAAGCATTTTAAACAAAAGGGTATTTATTTTGTTTTCCAGTCCTCTTCATCCGAGGGTGTAAGTGGACTCTGTGAGAGCAGGCAGAGTGGACGCAAGTGGCCCTTGACATTTTAGGAGTTTGTGATAAAATAGCAAACAGGTGTGGGTTGGAAACTACAGCCGATGAGAGTTCATTTTATTCCAAAGAGCGCAAGATTTAATTTATGCATATTTTTTTCCATTAGCAGCATGCTGATGGAACAACTAGCGACACGATGGACATCAGCATTTTCTTGTACAAAATGTCCGATTTTCCATCAGTTTTTCGACATATCTAATGGAAGCGACAATTAAAAGAAAGTATACAGTACGGCGTCACATTGAGACAATTTACCCATACATACGGACAGTCCCCGTTGTGCGTTATCGAAGGAGTGAATGAGTGTTTCTCAAAGGTTTTACATGTGCAACTGCCTGACCACAAGCATGAAGCCAAACATTCGCTTCAACCTTTCGTAGTTTGTATAACTGCAATATGTACACGTGTAAACAGGACAGGTCATTAGATTATGATCTCTTTCATTGGCACATTCGTTGAAATGTGAGAGAGAGCAGCCATCCATTTTGTATGGAATGCAGGCCGTAGCTCCTTCTCAGAACACAGCTCTTTCAAAGCACTAAGCATGCCAGTAGCAGAGGCGCAGCCGCAGAAGAGAGAGATGCACGCGGGCGCGAAGGTCCATGGGGAGTGGGGGGCCAGGGCCCAGCAATATTCTCAGATGAGGCCAGAAGCTCTCTCAGGAACAATGTGATATTCTGTCAGACTGTTTTTGCCTTGCAGTAAGCTGAGCTCAGTGCCCTTTACTATACACCACTCATGCAAATAGTCGGCTTCCATACCAAGTGAAATGTCTCATTACTGATATCACGGCGTAATGACATAACAGGAGTGCATCACTGAAAACTGTGGAGCGCCATGCGAAGCGGGCCGTCCCAGCAGCTGGGGCAAGGAATCCGCAAGAGGTTCTGGAGAGTTTCAAGGCTGTATTATTCCAGCCTTATTCAAAACATGCCTGAAAGGAGCTCCCCGAAGAACCTCTTTGTGTAAAATGTAAAGCCTTGAAGGTTTTTTTAAAGACCTTTATGAACGATGTCATATACCCACGGCTTGTTGGGTGAGGAATACTGTCTGTAAGGCAGAGGGACGCTAAATGGAGGAATTCCAAAGTTAGGAAAAATCATTTTGGAGTGTTTTGGTGGAAAGCCTCAGGGATATTTTTTCCGTTTATTTTAACAAATGAGTATTTATTTAGTTACAATTTTAGCATAATACAAGTGATTCGGATAAGGGCACAATCTGGAAGGTATCGCGTTGTCAGCATGGAGGGGTGCGGGTGTCTATGAGGGAGACGAAGAAGTGTGAACAGCTGGCTGTGTGAGGGTGACAAGTCCTAATCATGCAGTGCCTCCCTACTACAGTGCTAGGTAGAAGTGAGTGACAGCATAGGCTGCACTCTCTGGTTCATGTGGAAGAACTGGAAATAGGGTGCAGTACTGCACGGCTGTGTGAGGGTAAAGTGCAATCAAAATGGATGCAGTGCCACCATTCGGTGTGAGCTAGAATTGGAAATCAAAAAGATGCAGTGTGATTCAGTAGTGTGAGGTCGAAGTGCAATTAGGAGTGCAGTACCTTACTTCTGCATAAGATAGAAATGAAAATAGGATGCAGTATGTCTCAAATGTTTGAAGTCGAGTGCAAGTAGAAGGGATGCTGTGCCACTCTTCTGTGTGTGGTACCAATGACGGAAGAAGGAATAGAGCATCATTGTGTTGTGTGTGGTGGAAGTGTAATTAGAAGGTATGCTCCGCTCGCTCGCTACATGCCGCTCATCCTGAACTTTTACGCCTCACCACTTTCAAATGTCACCAGCCGCCACTGGTTTATAGGGGAATAGGGTGGGAAGTAATTTAATTATAATAAAGTAATTAATAATTTTTATTTATTAGTATTTATAATTAATTTATTATTAATTAATTATTAATTGGTTATTAATTATTATTAATTAATTAATTGACAATTATATTAATTGCGTTATTTTTTTTATGAGCCCGTTGTGAGTTTATAGGGGAATAGGGTGGGAAGTAATTTAATTATAATAAAGTAATTATTAATATTTATTTAATATTATTTATAATTAAATTATAATTAATTAATTATTAATTGGTTATTACATTTTATTAATTGATTAATTGATGATTATATTAATAGTGTTATTTTTTAAAGAAGTGGGTTGTAGTTTTATATGGGAATAGGGTGGGAAGTAATTTAATTAAAATAAAGTAATAAATATTTTTCATTTATTGTTATTTATTTTTTCATTTCTATTTTATAGTGTTGTTTGTGCTAATTTATTTATTAACAATTAATTATTAATTCTTTGTAAATTATAATTCATAATTTTTTAATATGTTAATTGTGTCAAATATGTAGGAGTTTTTTGTGTGTTTATAGGGGGATATGGTGTGAATTAATTTATTAAAAAAATATTAATAAATAATTTTTTTATTATAATTAATTTATTTTAAAAATAGTTATTTGTTAGTAAAATGTTGTTTTTAAACTTTTATAAATTAATGTTTGTAGTTATTTTTTAGTATATTTTAATATTAAATAATGTTTCTGTTTTTGATATTTTTAATATTTTTATAATTGTTTTTATTTTTGTGTTATCAATAATTTTTATATTGTAGCTGCTATTTTTTTTATTTAAATTTAAATTTTTGGGAAATATTAATTTTAACCCTATGCTATCTAACACTTTCACTCACTGTTGCACTCAGTGGAGTGGGAATAGTAATTTTTACCCCTCGGCTATCCAACATTTTCCCTACTGTTGCACTCACTGGAGTGGGAATAGTAATTTTTACCCCTACGCTATCCAACACTTTCTCTACTGTTGCACTCTCTGGAGTGGGAATAGTAATTTTTACACCTCCGCTATCCAATACTTTCCCTACTGTTGCACTCACTGGAGTGGAAATAGTTATTTTTACCCCTCCGCTATCCAACAGTTTCTCTACTGTTGCAATTTTTGGAGTGGGAATAGAAATTTTTACCACTACTCTTTCCAACACTTTCCCTACTGTTGCACTCTCTAGAGTGGGAATAGTAATTTTTACCCCTCCGCTATCCAATACTTTCCCTACTGTTGCACTCATTGGAGTGGGAATAGTAATTTTTTACTCCTCTGCTATCCAATACTTTCCCTACTGTTGCACTCTCTGGAGTGGGAATATACATTTTTACCCCTCCGCTATCCAATACTTTCCCTACTGTTGCACTTATTAGAGTGGGAATAGTAATTTTTACCCCTCCGCTATCCAATACTTTCCCTACTGTTGCACTCTTTGGAGTGGGAATAGTAATTTTTCCCTCTCCGCTATCTAATACTTTCCCTACTGTTGCACACACTGGAGTGGGAATAGTAATTTTTACCCCTACGCTATCCAATACTTTCCCTACTGTTGCACTCTTTGGAGTTGGAATAGTAATTTTATTCCCTCTGCTATCCAATATTTTCTCTACTGTTTTAGTTAATGTAGTGTAAAATGTAAACTTTTGTGATTAAACTATTATTGGAGACAGCCCTGAAAGACAGATCAGATATTGACCTAGATCGAGAGATACAGCCGGTCCATAGAGATCCATTCAAGAGAAACCCACAGCGTCAGAAGCCGAGGAAAATCTTGATTAATTTTCTCTCATACTCGGTCAAGGAAGTAATTCTGTTGGCAGCATTGAGGAACGGTCCCTATGAAATTCAGAACCTTAAGTTCAATATTAGATCAGATCTATGTCACGCAACTGATCAGAAACAATGGGAACTGGGCAAAAGAATGGGGAACTCAATAATTTAGGGGCTAAGGGGCCCATTACGATGGCGGGCGGAAGCACAACCGCCGTGCTGGCGGATGCAAAAACCACCAGTTACCGCCGGCACGCAGCAGTCCACACGCCCGCCCAATTACGATGCGAAAAGTAGGCCAAACACCGCCGGCAAGCCAGCAACACCGTCCGCCATCAAAGTGCACCCGTACACGTAGCGGCGCAGCACAACTGACACACACCGTCCGACGAAACACGTCCCGCCCGGCGCATAAATTACGATGCCGCAAACAAACGGCTCCCACGGCTAAGAGACACCGCACGTGAAAGAGAGGCGGAAACACGGACGCAGAGCACGAACAACGAAGAAGCGGCACCCCGGGCATGAATCCAGCACTGCAGGCCCTTCCCATGCTTCTGCTGATGCACCACCAAGGACGCAACGTACCGCGGAGACGCAGGTAGGCACACACACAACAAGTGCACGCAAACAGCGCACACAGCGCAAGGGCGGAAAAGCGGACAACCCCCCACCAGCGCGTGTACACTACACATCCACCATTGCATCCACATATGACACACAGGCCAAATCCTAACATCGCGGAACACATGTGTACACACCACCTGGGACTAGGAACCAACCACCCCGTCACGGCCCCAAAGCGCCGATGACGCCGCCACACATTCGCACAACGCAGAGGCCAACCGCAGCGCCATGCATGCGTCGCACACAGACACAGGGACACAACCAAGCAGCACACACATCAGCCCCACCCCGAACGCACATGACACGTGACAGGCCTGCCACAGACATGTCCCCAACGCCCAATTCACGGACAACACCCAACGCCACACAACCGACGCACACATGTCAGTGAAGACACGCAACTGCAGGACACACCCCAGTGTAACAAACATGGCGTAGCACACAGCGGCGGCAACACCAACTAGGAGAAGCAGGGCTCCTTCGGGAAGAGGAACGCCAGTACCACACTGAAAAACCCATACCACCCTGCACATATGAACAAGACATATGAAACGGAACACCAAAGAGCCCGGGGACCGACAACAGGTGGCCCAAGAATAACATCCACACACAAGGCCCAACGCAGAGCGGAAAGGCAGCCTGCCGCCCACACAAGGGAGAGCAGACAGCACTGAATGACCTTCCATTCCAACTCCGAAACCACAGCCCTACGACAGAAGCCGGTGAATACAGCCATTGTCCAAGAATAGACCAACACAGGCATGCCGAGGAGACCGACCACAGGGCAGATAGCGCATATCACAGAAGCACACAACGGACGGGGAAGAAAGAAGAAAACACTCCCCATGTCGGCCACATGCAAGTTAATTGGAAGGAGTCACACAGCACTGACCTTGAACTGTCTGAGAAGCATGTGGGAAGAGGGCCCGTGTCCTCCAAACAAGCCAACAGAACACAAGTCCTGTCTCCCCACGACTACACAGAGCTCACAGCAACCCCGGAGCGTGCACATTGCAGACTGCACACACAGCCGGAGCACGCCATCTCAACGAACCGCTGCGAAATGGCAACCGCAACACACCTACCCAACTACGCCGAACAGCTCAAGCTGTACAAAACCAACACGATACATACATTGGGATGCGATCTCCTGTCCCTGCTGAACGTAAGTTACCGACTGACTTACCGCATCACATTGTTCAGCTGCGTCATGCCCGTCTTCTACTGTCGGAGGTGTCCCTACCAGCATCCCGTCGAGATATGCCTCTCCAACCCGGCATGTCTGAAGGCGGACCTGCTACCACTACTCCTCCCTCTGGACGCACACGACAGGGCCTGCTCTGCCTATGGGGGCATGGCGTATGTGGCCAACATCGCACCCGCACTGAAATGGGACCACTGTGCCTCCACACGACGGATCATCGAGAACAGCTACATCGAATGTCACCCAGCATGCCCCATCATGGTCCTCCAAGGGACAACTTACGAACAACACCTTGACAGCCACCATCCGCTTCATTGGCTGGCAAACATGTACACCACCAATGACATGGAAGCCCTGCTGGACGGCATCGCATACCTGACAACCTGTAAATACGTCGGACCACAACGCAGGTTCCCCGAGTGACCTATGAAGTCCAACCCCGCACCCATGCTCAGCTTCCGCACGGACTGGCCAGTCACCACCACAACAGCCATACCAAACGACCGGCAACTGTAACCACACCATCAACGACATCGCCATGACATCGGATATGACCGGGACATGCACACTGTTCCCCATCACATCCAGGAACACCGCATGCATCGTGGGAGGCAGTGGCATGGGCTCTGTGTATCGCACCCACATGGACGGAACTGCACGAACAACCAGGACACGACATGGATCCAGCGCACATGGACACACACACCGCTCAGTGGACATGAATAGGTCGCCTGGAGTCTGTGGGTGCTGCACCCTCCCACCCCCGCCCCGGGAATCCCATACCAGGACCTTTGCATGGACGACAAGTGCATACAACAACAACACGACACCAGTGACTGTGACATGTCCAGTAACCACCACAGTGCAACAACAAGTGGCACGCCGCTGCATGCACGCAAGCACATGCCCTGATGTCATCTCACATGCACGCGTGCATGAGGAACAACCGCAGCAAACCTGTCACATGGAACTGAGATGGACTGTGCCCATGATGCCGAGCGGTCTGGTAGGCTACATGTATACCGTCTGTGTCAAAGTCCGCAGCTCCGCAGCTATACGTAAATGTACATTAGCACAGCCTTGGCCAAGCAGATGTCACTCTGAAGCCCACATCCCACATGCAACAGCTAATCACATGTAACCCTACACCCTATCCCATTTGTAATCATGCTCAGTATATCCTCAACATGTATTCCGCTGCCAGTAGTGTCCACTATACTGCATCACAGAGGACAGAAGACTCAATATAATGTTTGAAACCAAAACTGTCTCCGCTGACTCATTTCACAAGTACGAATGAGAGAGGATGAGAGTATGTGAAGTACACGGCAGTCGTGACATGACCATGTAGTCCACTGGTATTGGATGTCAACGCAAATGAGTAGCACTACTGTGGAAGACACACATGTGTCGTGTGAAGTCGTATGGACGCAGTGCTCAGGTGGGTGGGTGCGACGGGTAGATGCGCACATGCCAAGTTGGAGCACGCCGTGTTGGGAGGGGTCATGAACAGTACACCACCGCTTCCCTGGGCATTGTGAGAGGACACCTGTCGGGGGGAGTGAACACGTGTGTGCACAGCAGCCGGGCACACGTACAAAGCGGTACCAGGCGCACCTCAGCCCACCCTCTGTGGACAAGCTGGATCCTGTTGTGCGCCCGCCATGCCCCTTGACAAGGCACACACAGCCCCAGTCGACCAGGTGTAACCCCAACATAGTCAATCCGCACAGGCGATACAGGGCACGGGATGGCAGTGGAGCATGGTGTGTGAGAGGTCTCCTCGCGCTCCTCCTGGTCATATCACGCAGGCAATAGAACCTCAACGTCTAGCATGGCACAAGTCAGATGGAAGTGTAGGGGGACGCACCACAGCACGAGCAGCACTGACGTCACGGGAGGTGGCTCGCACCATCCCATCCATTGCCCATCATACCAACCACGCCACATGCCATTGCGACTAAGTGCAAGCGCGTGCGCCACCACCCCGAGCCCTCCCCAGAGAGGCCAAAGAGTGAATGTGTGGGCCATCAGCCACAGACGGACGCGGCCTGGCCGCAAGGGCAGCCACAGCCACTGGGTGTCGCAGGTGGCGGATCCGGAAGGCGAAGACTGTGATGCATAGTCCATGCAGGCCGGGTCTCCATTTGGGGCACCACGCAGGTGGACGGCGTCCCGCCACACATCATACCCTGAGACAGGCCACTCGTGCAACTGGACCCACACATACACTCCTTGCCCTCTCTGGTGCGAGCTTGGGGCTGCCTGTGCAAGCGCTAGCCTCGCAGGTGAGCATGCATATTGGGGGGCGAGGGGAGGACATGAGGGCTGGGGCGAAGATGACTGTATCACTGTCAGTTAGTACAAGGGATGACCCAGATGTGGAAAGGAAGAGACGTGTCCCGTGTGTACTGCAACTAGTCGCCAATCCAACTACCCCCCATGTCCGGAATGTAAGCCCGCACCTAGGCCCGCCCATCCGCCACATCGAACATACCACCAGCACGACAACCTTCCCATTCGAAACACTGACTGGGGGTGGCGACCAGTGAACAATCATGTGTAGCCTACCCACGCGTACATGTGGGCCCTCCATGATCCATGTCACCTGCGGCAAAGACATGACATGCGCAATGAGGGAAGTGAGGAGAGCTGTCCGCCCCACGTGCAGAAGGTGCATCAGCTCCACAGACCCAGCAGCGAGTCCAGCAGGGGTCACATGTGCAGGGGCAGCTGTGCCTGGTGTGAAGGCACATGCATATAGACAGCACATCGACCAATGTGTAGTCTGCTCACATCCACAGTCCATCATCATGCGGACATAGGAATCGAACACAGGGCAACACATCTTAGTTGGTGCACCCACCGTGACCAACAATGCGCAATCATCGACGTACCCGCCCTGTGCATGGCCCCCACCCAACGGAGGCACATCCAGTGCCACCATCCCACACACACAAGCCTTCCACGGAACATGCTGTGTCCAATGGTCAGTACAGAGTCAGCGCCCATCTGGTGGATCCTGAACAGGAGACACATGCACACACATGCCAGCTCCCACTATGTACGTCTGCCACCTGGCACGTGCAATGTAACCTCTCACCTGTGACGTGTGACTGCAAGCACACAGCCGTCTTGGCATGGGGCTGTCAATGTGGACACCAGTCAATGTTTCGGGAGCTGTGATCCGTACAGTGCTGTACATAGGGTGCAGTGCTGACACCTACTACTGTCTCATATCCCCTCGTGCCACAGGTCCCACTTGTATTGGCCGCTCAGCCCGTGCCCACATCGTCGTCGTCGTGTGCCATACTCATCCAGCCTCGGAAGCAGTTCCATGCTCAGCAGACACTCATGTTGCCGTGGCGTTGCCGCTAGACGAATATGCAGTCAGTCCCCATCAGCACGCCCGCAAGTCATTGGGGCCTAGATCCCCATGTGCATGCACATGGCAGTGGTATGTCTCACTTGCCATTGCCATTGTTGGGAGACCTGTGTAAGTGTATTGTGGCCGTGCCGTCCCAGCTTGACAGCTGGGCTGTGGCTCATGTGCTTGCTCAGTCATGTCAGTGATGTGTATGCGAAATTGCTATGTGCCGTGTTGCTTTGACATGTGTCCTCTGCCATTTAACCCAGGCGGAGACCGAACATTGACCGCCCATACCAATTGCTGGCGGACATGGACGATACAGAGGTAATCAGGAAGTTTCGGCTGGACAGGCCAACCCTGCATCGACTGTGTGCCATGTTAGAGCCCCATCTCCGTCCCCGCAGGGTGTATCCGACTGCTGTCACCCCCACGGCTAAGGTGATGGCCGCCATGCCTTTCTTCGCCACTGGGTCATTCCAGCACACAGTGGGCAGTGGAGGAGGGATGTCCCAGCCCATGTTCAGCAAGGTGCTGAGGGATGTACTGGCAGCCATGATGCTGTACCGAAACAGGTACATCAGATTCCCCAGGGCTCGGTGAATTGGCGGCAGTGAAGGGTGCATTCTATGCCCTTGGCAGAATCCCACACGTCGTGGGAGCCATTGACTGCACACATGTTGGCCTTGTTCCACCACAGGCCACTGAGCACCTGTACCGCAACAGGAAGCACACGCACTCCCTGAATGTGCAAGTGGTGTGCCTTGCGGACATGGTGATCACCCACGTGTGTGCCAAGTTTCCAGGCTCGGCACATGACGCACACATAATGCGCAACAGCATCTTGCCACGACTGATGGCCAATCTGCAACAGGATCGTGGCTGTATTGTCGGTGAGTATGTGGAGTGGTGTAGCGTGCTGGTTGTGCGATGCTGTCCCCTGTCCAGTTGGAATAGCAACGGTTCTCTGTGTCCCTCACACCCAGGTGACTCTGCGTATCCGAATGGGGCATGGCTGCTCAGTCCATTGAGGAATCCTCGCACCCCAGCAGACGATCGATACAATGAGGCACATGGGAGGACCAGACGTGTGGTCGAGCGTACCTTTGGCCTCCTCAAGTCCAGGTTCAGGTGCCTGGACCGCACCGGGGGTGCACTGGCGTACTCCCCACAGAAGGTGTGCCAGATAGTGGTGGCATGCTGCATGCTGCACAATCTGGCCATTCGGAAGCAGATCCCCCTCATTGTGGATGACGGAGATCAACCAGGGCCCCAGCCCGCAGACCAGGACAGCTCGAGTGAGGTGGACAGCGGAGAGGAGGAAGCTGGGAATGTGCGCCAGCAGCTCATCGCCCGCTACTTCACTTGACGGTGAGTGTCCATGTACGACGGATGATGTGTCTGTATCTGTGCAGGTGTGTGTGTGCTGTGTCAGGGTGGCCGTTTGTTCACTGCGTGCTGTGTGTCAACGCTCCATGGCCAGGGTAGTATGCCACTGTTGGTGGCTGTGGCATTGTGCCCTATTGCTCTGTGCGATGTGTGTACATTGCTTGTAGTTGTTGACATGTACTGTGTGATGGGTGTGTGACACACTCATTGAATGTGCTCCTGTTCTGTCTCCCACCCCTAGGTCCCTACAGGCCCTCCGGATTCCATTGCCATGCCACGCATCAGGTGCCTTTCCGCCCAAGGTGGCCGTTGTATTCCGTACAAATAAAACACAGGGCACAAACAGCAGTTAGTGAAAAAGGTGCATTTATTCCAAACTGTGACATGTGATTGTGTGTAAGGTGATGACAAAAGTGGTGCGTGCAGTGACAATGAGCTGTCGGTCATGGCTGCGTGAAGCTCAGGGTGTACCCACTGGTTCTATGTCCATAGTCCAACACACACATGCCATCCAGCTGGCTGTGTGGAGTGGGATCGTAGAGCAAGTCAATGCGGTGGCTGGTCAAGGAAGGCTGGCGGAAGGCTGGCTGGCTGCCTCACTTGCGACTGGAGCGTGCGAAGTCCTCCCGGGAGATCTGTTTCCTCTTCGGACGGCCCCTTCCACGTTTGGGAGGGGGTGTGTGGTGGCGACCTGCTGGTGGTGGGTGAGGTGTGCTCACTGGCTGTGGACGCAGGGGAAGTGGACACTGCTGCCCGACCCTGCGCCCTAGCAGGTGGTGGCAGAGGTGGTGTTGCTGGCCTTGCCTGTGACCCCACCGCCACCACCAGCTGGCCCATGAGGTCCACGAGTTGGTCCATACGGGACACGAATTGGCCCATATGGGCGTCCATGGACCTCAGCACCCCCAGCACCTCCCGCGTGTCTGTAGCAGACCTGGCCCATTGTCCTTGGGCCTCTTCATAGGCCCCAAGGACTCTGGCCATTTGAGGCAGGGCATGGCTCCCAGGGGAGGCTGGCGTTTCCCTGACCCTGCTCCTCCTACCAGTCCTGCTGCCACCGGCCTGCCCACTAGCCACATTGCACACCACGGTCCTCGCTGTGGCTCCCAGGGTGGATCCAGTCGGCCGGGCCACCACCTGCGCTGGGGCTGGTGCCAGCGAAGACGTGGTGGTGGTGGTGGCGGTGGTGGTCGGTGCGGCGATGGTGGCGGTTGCGGCAGTGGTAGTGGCCGCAATGACCGTGGGTGTGGCCGCAACGACAGTGGCAGCAGGGGGCTGGGACTGTTCAGCATCCCTGGATGATGGGTTGGTGGGTAGGAGGGGTCCTGGGGAGCGGCTGGGCCCTGCCACGCCAGATGGGCCAGCTTGGTGGTCCGTGTCCGAAGAGGAGGACAGATCCTCCAGATCCGTGTGTCCTCGTTGGGGGCTTGTGGGCTGGCTGTGCTGGCTGCTGTCTCCATCCCCAGCATCCGGCAGTTCGTCACCTGTGGAGAGAATGAGATTTGTTATTGTGTTGCACCTGGCGAAGTATGTATTTGTCGTCTGACATTGGCAGTTCGTGCAATCTCGTACATGGGTTTCCCGGAGGCGAGTGTGTGGCTGTGGCATCTGTAGTTGTGTGTGCTAGGCAATGGGACTGTGTGCTGTGCACATGTGGCATGGGACGGATTGGCCATGCCGATGGGTGTGTTGCTGTGCCCCTACTCATTGTGACTCTGGTGTATGCGGGCTCCTGGCCCATCCTGGGTCTGGTTTGTACTTTGCTTTTGGGGTTCAAATGGAACGCTTAGGAACGCATATGGCAACATGGGGGCCATGCCCCAGATTCGCATTTGGGAGGGGAAATGCTTTTGGGGTTCAAATGGAACGCTTAGGAACGCATATGGCAACATGGGGGCCATGCCCCAGATTCGCATTTGGGAGGGGAAATGCTTTTGGGGTTCAAATGGAACGCTTAGGAACGCATATGGCAACATGGGGGCCATGCCCCAGATTCGCATTTGGGAGGGGATATGCTTTTGGGGTACATGCTGTGAGCCATGGGTGCCGAACGTGACATGTGTTGTGGCAGCATGACAGTGCATGGTCTGAGGTGTGTGCATGCCTGACATGCCCTGCATATTTGCTGTCTGTTGTGATTACTGGACATGGCATTGGACGCATCGTTATGAGTGAGTGATAGTTGTGTGCCAGCCAACGTATTGCAGTTGTCCCATCTCCTTGGTGTGCGTGCTGCCCTGTGCCATGTGCATCACTGCAGTGCTCGGGGGTGTGGCCCATGTTGTGTGTTGTTGCTCACAGTGTGTCGTGCGCTTAATTGACTTCTGGCACATGGTTGGTCATGGGCATGTGTCTTAGCGTGACTGCTGTATGTGTGGCAGCTGTGCGGATGACATGCCTTTCATGAGACTGGGGCTGACGGATGGGATGGATGGTATGTTGTATGTGCATGGTGTGTCTGTGAGTTTGATGGGTTCAGTGGTGTTCGTGTGCATTTATGTTGTTCCGCTCTGTTGCGTCTAGTGTTGTTTGTCTTACATAGGCGTAGTTGTGAGGTGTGTGGTTGACAGGCAGTAGGGGCTACATGGACAGGACTTCAATGGTGTTTCGGTTGTGTGTGATGAGTTGCACAGTGGCTGCCGTGTGGGACTATATTCAGTGTGGCTTGTGCATGCAGACGTGGCTCCTTGGGTGTTGCTATGTCTGTGATGGGTCATGTGGGGTGTGAGTCTGTTGTTCATGTCCGTGTGCACATTGTTCACTTGTTCGTGATGGTGGGCGGTGCTGCGTGTTCGTCTGCTACATGACATGTCCCATGTGTTGGTCGTGTTATGGTCCTCATGCCTCCAGTAATCCAGCCCTGTCCAGTTTCCCACCTGCAAGTTGTTCGTGCGTGCACTGTACTGGATGCCACATGGCTCTAAGCGGGGGGTGCTCTATGTTGCAGGTCTGTGGGGGTGGGGGGTGTTGTGGGTCGTGGGGGTGGCTGGACACCCACTGACACCGATTGCTGTGGACCGTGATGTCTGCCTTTCGGCTGTCGTTGTGCACTGCGGTGGCTGACACGTGGCTGTGGGGTGTGGGGGATGCTCCTCCTTGCTGTGCTGTGGGACTGGGGCCTGGTGTGTGTTGTACTTGGGCTGTCCACCGTCCCACCCACTGCACTTTGTGTTCCTGCCACTTACCTGTTACTTGTCGGTTAGTGCAGCTGTGGCGGACACATGGGTGTGGTGGGTGCTCGTTGTGGCGCTCTGGCATATTTGGGGACCTGTTGGTGGTTACGTGGCTGGCTTAGTGTACACATGTCCCCACGCATCTTACAGTTGTTCGGTTTGGGCTGTGTGTGGTAGTGTCTGTTGCATGTGTGTGTGATGTGTTGTGTATTGTGTGCTGGACATGGGGGTGTTTGTCCCTGGGAGCTGTGGCATGGTAGTTGCGCATGTGAGTACATAGCGGTGTGCTGGTATACATTAGTTTGTACTTACCAGCCTCCACTCCCCCTGCTAATCCGGCGAGGATCTCCGGATGGATTACGACTCGCACCTTCTCCTCCCACGCTTTGAAGGTCTTAAAGAGCGCGGGATTCCCTCCGCCAGTGACGGCAGCCAGCTCTCTGTTTTTGCCCTCCTTCTTCTTGACCAGGCTCTTGACGTCATTCCAACGTTTGTTTATCTCAACTCTGTTCCTGGGCAGGGTCCCGACTGCATTGACCTGGTCTACGATCCGGTTCCACATTCTGTTTCTGGTGGCTAGTGGTGTGTGCTGGACCATGTTCCCATAGATTTGTGGGTACACCTTGATGATCTCGTCGACCATGACCGTCAGCTCCATGGGCGTGAACTTGGGCATCCTTTGTGGTGCCATGGTGTTTGTGGTGCTGGTGCGGTGTGTGTTGTGTAATGTGCAGGGGGTTTGTGGTGCCGGGGTGTGGTGGTGGTGGTGGTGGTGGTGGTGGTGGTGGTGTTTGGTGGTGGTGGTGGTGGTGGTGGTGGTAGTGATGTGTGCGTTTCTGTGGTGTGCTGCTGTCCTTGCTGTGTCACTGTGTCCTCTCCTCTCCTCTCTGGTTTGCAATGTAGCAAGGGGTTGTGGTCTGTGGGAGTGCTGCTTTTGTACTCACCTATGTGGGTGTGTCCTCATGGTCTGTTGTTTTCAGGTGTGTTGTGTCTGGGGTTCTGGCCTTTGTATTTTTTGTTTGTCCGGGGGGTGTTTTCAGGATGTGTACTGTGCTTGTGTATTTGTGCGTGCCTTGCTGTGTGGACTTGTTGGCCATGTTGTGTGCTATTGGTTTTGTGTGTGGATGGTTTCTGTGCAGGTACGTTGGCGCCATGGCTTCTGCCGTGTCGATTCTCATCGGCGTTGTTTGCGCTGGCGGGCGGTATATTTGTGGTTTTTCTGCGCTCATGGCGGTGCGATCGTAATTTCACGTGCGGTGTGTCGGCCGTGTGGGCGGGCGGTTTTGTGTTGTCGTGCGTGTTTCCGTCCGTGGCGGGCGGTTTGACTCCGACTCGGACGATGGCGGGCGGTATTTTGTGTGCTTTTTCCGCCGATGGCGGTTTTCGGTTTGTGTAATCATAATGGCGTGGTCGGTGTTCAGGCGGTGTGTGCGGGCGGATTTTTGCCGCTTCCATGCCTGGCGGATTTATTTACGCCGGGTATCGTAATGTGCCCCTAAGGCTCAATTAAAGTTTCCAGCTATGCTCCATGTCATGTGGAATAACCAAATGCGCAATATACGGACTATAGAAGAGGCAGATAGCCTGATCGAATCCATAAGGAAAGAGGGGTGCCCCTGAGTAAACGAGTTTGTCAATTTAAGGAGCTAGGAGGAGTGAAAACCAATATTAAACATTTTTGAAAAAAAAGTAGAGAAAACACATTAATGGAATAAATTACAATGTAGGCATATAGCTATCAGCATTTTCACTGAGGGGAGGGGGGGAGGCTCAGGTATTATTACAGATAGGGCTCCTCCCTTTGGCGGTTCGAATAGGCTTTATGCCTGATAGTTTGGGGAGGGTTCCTATGGGGGGGGTCAAGGGTGCACTGGGTGGGGAGCAGCGGGAAAAAACAAAAAATAAGTCCTCCTTAGACATAATAAACATACTAGACACTGTATTCGGGCTCTTTTTTAATACAAGGAATCCAGAGATCTTTGAGTCCAAGTGATTGGGACACATCAAAATAAATGGCAGGGAGAGATAATAAAGTTAAAATTGCAACATGGAATGTAAATGGATTAAGGTAAAAAAACAGACAAAGGTTGGTGATGAGGTACTTAGAAGAATCAACAGCCCAAGTATGTATCATACAAGAAACCCACTTAACGGCATGTGAGAGCAGGGGATTATATTTAAAACAAAGATGGATAGGGAGCTACGTAGCCTCAGACCAATCCGAATACTCTAAAGGTGTTGCAATAATCGTTAGAAAGGGTTCAGGCGTGGAAATGACCGCATCTAATACAGATAATTCAGGTATATGGGTCACAGCCACTCTTAAGTGTTTGGGCTCTGAGTTTGTGTGCGCTGGTTTCTATGGCTCGAATACGGACGACCCCCAGTATATAGTGGATATGCAATTAAGGTTAGCAGGGGCAACATCACCCATAATAATAGGTGGCAATTTTAATACTCTTTTGGACCCAATATTGGATAGATCCACAAGCAGGAGGGGTGTCCAGGCCCAAGCACCAAAACAAGGCAGGCCTTTAAACATATGTTAAGTGAGTTGGGAATGGTGGATTCTTGGAGGCATCTAATGAAAGGAAAAAGAGCATACACTTTTCATAGCAAGAAGTATCATCATTTCTCATGTCTGAATTACATATTAGTAGACAGAGAGTGGGCAGGAAAAATAAAAGAGGTGCATATACTTCCAGGACACATCTCTGATCATAATATGGTTAGCATCACATTGGGGAGATCAATGTTAGGAACAATGTTAGATGGATGTTGAAGAGAGCTATATTATCTGATTTAGGTGTGGCTGCCCTTCTTAAGAAAACAACTGTAGAATCTTTCCAGATCAATATTCACTCAGCACCAATTGGGGTTATCTGGGACAGTTTCAAAGCCTATACTCGGGGGTCATGCAAAGTCAGGTCTCATATAAGAATAAAGTGGAGCGAGTGGAGTTAATAAAGTTGGAGGAGGAGATTGGGTCATTAGAAGGAAGGGTGCAGCAGGATACACAGTATAGTGAGGAGATGGTAAAAAAGCTGGATGAAGCCAGATGGAATTATAGGATTAAACTAGAAACAAAGAGCAGAGAAAAGTGGGAGGCAGGGCGTCTGCAGCATTTTGAGTATGGCGAAAAAGCCGGAACATTATTAGCTTGGAAGGCCAGGGCAGATAGGGCAAGAAACCACATTGGAGAGTTGGTTATTAATCCCGAGGGGGATACTACCAACAATGAGGAGGAAATTCAGGAAAGCTTAGTAAAACTCTTCTCAGAATTATATGCAGAGTCAGAGAGCCCGGATGAAGAAGTTTTAAAGGGCTGGTTGAACAACATTGGACTTCCGGTTTTAACAACAGAAGGGAGGAACAGGGTCGATGCCCCAATTACGGAAGAGGAAATACGTGAACAACTTAAACATATGAAGAACGGTAAGGCGGCAGGCCCTGATTCAGTACCGGTTGAGGTCTATAAGTTGATAATAGAGGAGATAGTACCAGAAATGGTGACTCTCTTTAACTCTGTATATAAGGAGGGAGGTCGGATTCCGTACTCGTGGAATGAGGCCATAATCACTTTAATCCTAAAACCAGCTAAAGATCCGAGAAACGCCGATTCATATCGACCAATCTCCTTATTAAATGCGGACCTTAAAATTTATACAGGTATACTGGCAGGAAGACTGGCTGGGGTGGCCCCTCAGTTGATACATACAGACCAGAAAGGTTTTGTCCCTAAAAGACAAATACAAGAACTTATGCTCTCATTAAGGGTTTTTTTGAGGCTGAGCCAGGTTAATAGCCACACTTGGTAGCCTTTTTGTGTGTTTTTTTGTCGTCCGTCATTGCTGTTCCGGAGCGAGCGCAGCAGTGGGTATACAACCGCTCTTCCGCTGGCTCTCCCATTCATCATTGCTTGTGATCGCGGTGGTCGGAAACAGCGGATCGTTCCGCTGTCACCGCAATGGTATCCTAATTTCACGTGCGGTCAATCCGCAGACCGTGCGGCGGTTTTGGGTCTTTCCGCAGCAAATCCGACCGCCGCGGGCGGATTTTCACCTACTCCGCACGCTACCGGCGGTCTTTCTCGGCATCGGTCCGCCGCGGTCTGATTTTTCTGCTGGTTCATCATGATTTGACCGTCGGTTTTCCCGCTGTACCTGCGGACGGTTAATTTCCGCTACCACGGCGGTCGGAATGGTTTTCCGGCCGCCATCCTAATCGACCCCTTTGTCCCTATTTGACGAATCGCCACTAAACCTTACAGACCTATAGCCATTTCTACTTCGGCGGAGGATGGAATGTTTTGTGGTGATTGATCGAGGGGGTGCAGAGATAAAAGGGGGAACCAAAACGCATTTTTACACCCATGCATTTTCCATTGACTTTTGTTTTGAGAATTGCATGAAAATGCTGAATGTATTTTTATGAAATTTGGTAGTATTATACATTATGGTGTGTAGATGATCCATTGGGTACTAAAGGTAAGTACGGTAAGTATTTTTCAAGTTATAAGACATTTTATCTTAGTGATATCTGTTGTTGCTGTAGTTTTTTGAAATTTCACAATATTTTGCTACACTACAGAGGTACATAGAGATGACAAGGCATTAGTGATTGGCTAATGACTGCCTTTACAAAAGTTAAAGGCAGCCATGTTTTTTTATTTATACTTGGGCTGTGTTCTGCATTAAGCCCTTAGATATAGGTAAGTATTAGGTTTTATATTTTTCCCCTAACTATTACCACTTTATTAAAGTGGTAATTGGTAAGGGAAATTATTTATAAGTTTCTATATGTTTTTTTTTAAATGTACGGAGGATCTCAATACGTCCTAGGAAATACTGCGGCTCTTAAAAAAATTGAAAACATAAATCTGTTAAAAATATCAAAATACACTGTACTACAATATATTTTACAAATATATTGTACTGCAGTGCTTTTTTATTTTTTTTACATATTTAATTTTTGCAAAATAGTCTCACGGAGTGCCGTGGTAATACATAAACATTGCTGCACGTTCTCTGTAAATTGCTGTAAACATATATATAAATATGTTTCTCTACCTATTACCACTTTAATAAAGTGGTAATAGGTAGGGAACAACAATAAAACCTACTACTTACCCATTTTTAAGTCCCTAGCCCAGAATGCAGCAAAAGTGTGCAAAAAACTACATGGCTGCCCTTTATGTTTTGTAAATCCAGCTATTAGCCAATAACATGCTGCCTCTATCATCGGCATCTACCGTGGTAAACCATGAAGTTACCGTAGTATACTGCGGCAAAATATATATCTAAGTATTTGAACACTTCTAAATTAAACGCCACATACATTTTTTACACCTGCTACCAAAAATGACCATTTACACCTCATATTCTATATTCCTGTCACATTACAGCTACACATGTTCACTCACTTTCACTCTACGTCTGCTTCAAGTATCACACTCCACTATATGCCACTCCACTCTATGCCATTCTATTCTATGCCACTCCCCTGTATGCTATTACACTCTACACCACTCCACTGTACCCCAGTCCACACCACTCCACTGTACATTATTACACTCTATGCCATTTCATTCTACGGCTCTCCACTGTACGTTACTCCACTGTACGGCCCTACACTTTACGCTACTCCACTAGATGCTATTCTACTGTATTCAACTCTACTGTACGACACTACACTTTATGCAATTCCACTCCATGCCACTGAACTCTATGCCACTCCGGTGTACACCCCTCCACTGTATGCTATTCGGCTGTACGCCACTCACTCTATGCCTCTCCACTGCATGCCACTCCACTATACGCCACTCCACTCTATGCCTCTCCACTCTATGCCACTCCAATGTACACCACTCCACTCTATGCTACTAAACTCTAAGCTATTCCACTCTACGACAGCTATTCCATTCTACACCACTCCACTCTATGCTATTCCACTATATGGCACTCCATTGTAACCCACTATGTCACTCTATTGTAACCCACTACACTCAATGTTATTCTATTCTACACCACTCCACTGTACGTTACTCTGCTGTATGCCACTGTGCTCCACGGCACTACACTCTAAACCACAACACTCTATGCTAATACACTCTACACCACTCCACTCTACACCACTGCACTGTTTGTTATTCCATTCTTCGCCATTCCACTATATGCCACTCCACTCTAAGCCACACCATTCTACGCTGTTCCACTGTATGCTACTACACTCTACCTAATTGCACTCTAGGACCATCATCTCTATGCCACTCCACTCTACTCTGCTCTTTGCCAAAGTACACCACTTCACTGTGCGTCACTTCACTCAACACAAGTCCAATCTACCCCTATCCAGTGTATGCTAGTCTACTGTATGCTACTCCACTATGCACCAGTCCACTTTAGGCTGTTCCACTGTACACCACCACACTGTACCTCACTCAAATCTATGCCACTCCAATCTACACCACTCCAGTATACGGCACTCTACTGCATGCTATTCCACTCCTCGCCAGTCCACTGTACAACACTCCACTGCATGCCACTTCACTGTATGCTAATTGGTAAACAGACATAATATCGAGTTCTTTTTTTTCGACCTACAAAAATATTGAGTTGTTAATATCGGAGGTACAGAATATCGACATCAAGAATATCGGTGACGAGAATATCGACATGAAGGTAAGAAATATCGGTTTTTTTAATATCGAAGTTAGTAATACCGTTTGCAAACATATCGTTGTCAATAATATCGATATTTATATTAGGGTTGTGTATTTTAGTGTGTATGTTAATAGTATGTTATTTAATGTTTTTTGTAGAAGTATATCTGTTTTTTAATGTATGTGTGAAATTTTTAGAAGTTATTATTTTATGAAAAATAATTTTGTGTATTTTAGTTCTGTAGCGGGTTGTGGGTTTATAGGGGAATAGGGTGGGAAGTAATTTAATTATAATAAAGAAATTAATAATTTTTATTAATTAGTATTTATAAATAATGTATTATTAATTAATTATGAATTGGCTATTAATTTGTATTAATTAATTGATAATTATATTAATTGCGTTGTTTTTTTAGGAGCCGGTTGTGGGTTTATAGGGGAATAGGGTGGGAAGTAATTTAATTATAATAAAGTAATTAATAATTTTTATTTATTAGTATTTAAAAATAATTTTTTATCAATTAATTATTTATTGGTTATTACTTTTTAAATTAATTGATTGATAATTATATTAATTGTGTTATTTTTTTTAGGAGCTGGTTGTGGGTTTATAGCAGTGGCGGCTCCTCCATGGGGCGTCGCCCCACTGCTTTCGCAGTGCGAGAAGGTAGAAACATAAAATGGTAAAACTACCATTTTATGTTTCTGCTTCTCGCACTGCGAGGAAGCAGAAGTGCCTGGAGTGCCTGGTTGTGGGAGGGAGGGTGGGCGGTCCTGCTTGAGGGCATGGGGGGAGTGGCTTGCCCACTGTTGTGGGTACTGACTGTTTGGTCGGCCCCAGGGCCGACCAACCCAGTCATGCGAACTCCCCCTTTTTCTCTATGTAGGCTGCTGCATGCAGCCTACATAGAGAAAATGGCCCGGCTGGGGCGCTCTCCGCTGCGCCTCACCAATGGCAGCGTTGTGATTGGTGGAGGGGAGGGAGGCTGCCTGTGGGTGGCTTTCCTGTTGAGAGCAGCGGAAAACACAGGACTGCGGGAGTCGGAGCCAGGAGCTGAGGTGGTGCGGGACAGTGAGTTTTATTTTATTTAATTAAACCCCTCCCGCCTCCCCCCACCGCGACGACCCCATTTCCACCCGCCCGTCATGCCAGCCGCGACTGGCGTTTTGTGTGTCGTTTATGAGTGTTTTTGTCAAGTGTTTATGCACAGTGAAAATTTTGGCTTTGTTGAAATTGAAATAAGTTATATTTCACTGTGCTGTTTCGTGTGTCAGGGCCCAGGCGATATGTAATTATGGTTTGTAACGGCCTAGCTTTAGGCCGCAATGACCTCGTTCTGTATGATCTCTGTTCCTTGTGCATATTTTCACAGTAGTGCGTGACAACGGTGCAAAGTGCTTTGTTGCAAAATCAAAGTCTGTATGTTCCATTGAGAAATTACATCTGAACGAGGCTGTGTTACTAAGCAATGCACCTTCGAGGCTCGGAACCCCGGTTTAGATGTCTTGTTGCGCTTACTTGTAAGTTACGAACCTCAACCTATGCCATTATGTCTACACTCACTGCTGCTATTCAACCCCACCCACCCCCCCTCTGTTCCGAGGCAGCCGCCACTGCCCCTGGTGCACCTTCACGAAAATAGCCCTCCTCCACTCCCCCTTCGGAGGCAGCAAAGTAACAAGCATTGGCATAGCCAATAGGTCTCGCCTTTGGGACCTTATAAGTGTTTAGCCATGCAACAGTTGATGTGGTTGCACCAAGGATATTGTGCTGCATAACTAAATACTTATAAGGTCCAAAAGCGAGACCTATTGGCTATGCACTATATGCAGTACACGCTGCAATGACAGGCGCCCAGACGAAGCCAAAACGTTTAAGGTTATTTGCAATCATCAGTTGCGAGGACTACCTGGCAGCTGTCGAAAATAAACAAAAGAAAAAGGCACCCGTAACACAATGACCATAGGTCCCCAAACACTACCCCACTATAAAAAAATAAATCCTGATTAAAATGGGAAAACAATAAACATGTTAGTAATTTATAGAGGTGCCAGAAGATCTGAGCTAAAGAACATGCCTATGCATGTCTGGGTAGAAGACTGTGGGTATAACACATGAACTCCGACGGCCACCAATAAGAGTTTAATTGATCACACCCACTGTATTTTACTTAATCCTCAAGTTGCGTTACACCTGAGATTCAGGGGTAACAGCTTGATGTGTAAACTTGCATGTGGTATGGCAGTTGTTTCCATGGTTTCAGAAATATTTGCTATTCTCTAGTTACTCTTGTCTTTCTATGTAACTTTGTATAACTAATGCAATAATTTTTTGTAACTTGCAACTCACTGTTCCCTAGGTAAAGCGCTCTGATACCTCCAGGTCTAGCCAGCGCTATATAAAACTCTTCAAATAAATAAATAATTAATGCTCATGTCATACTCTTGTCACTTGTAGAATGTTCACTATGTCATAGGGAATGTTAGTTATGTGTTGGATTTATCAGTTGGATTTCGTGTTAGCAGGACGTGTTTGCTGTCACCAGTGGGCCCGTTAGTGGCACTTCAAATAAAATAAGTTTTTTTCTATATTGCCAGACTCTGCCGCTTTATTTCAGGGCCTCTTCCCATGGAGGACAGGAGCGGTGGGCATCAGTAGCTGTGGGTGACTAATAATGATGTCTGAACATATCTCTACGCCTCAGCGACGGTACTCCGCAGACTGTACAGTCACCTCTCGTATCCCACAGGGCAAGAATGTAATGGAAAGGTGTCGCCTTTGAAGCATCTTATGTAATAACTACGATGTGGACCCCATAAGGGGGTGACAAAAGTGACAGCTGGATGTGTAATGGTATCTCACCTGTGCTGCAATGTCGGCGCTTGCCCTGTTCAGATGTATAGTGGGAGGCTTGAATTTCACCTATTTAAATCACACAGTGGCAGCTACATGTTGCTTGCACTGATGATACCGGCGTCAACGATCATTATTTTAAGCACTTGTGTGTGTTTTAAAAGAATGCCATGGCTTCTATGCGCTAGGGCGGTGCATGGGCTCCAGGCCCCAAGTTGAATGTGGCATTTAACCTACCCCTGTAAATTCTGTTCCTGATTTCAAGGGGAAGTAAGTTACATGTTCAGGTCGTAGCTCCACACAAGTGTTAATAGTCTTGACTTAAGACATGCACAGTTAGTGGGAAATGTGTCCGGAGCACGACAGTGATAATCTGCAGTCTTTTTCACCATTGCTCAGCAGTAAAGATGTTAACACAGGCTGAATTCTGAAGATCTCTCAGGAGAAAAGGGGCAGATATAAATTGAACAATAATTCCTCACATGGACAACATATGATTGACAACAGATTGAATGTTTTAGGTCAAATGCTGAGAGCAGACGTGTCCCGTTTTGCACCTTTTGGGACCTTAATAAAATAAAGGAAAAAACAGTTAGGTGAAAAGTGGCGCCAACAGTTGCCACGAGACAGACCTGTACAGCGGCGTTTAAGTGCTCTTGGAAAACAAACAGACTTTTGTTTACTCCATCACCTTCCCTCACTGAGGTGCAGTCTATCTCTAAGGTACATAGTAGAAGGTCTCTGACTGGCTCTTTCTCAGTCTCTCTTGCACACACGCACTTTTATCTCACAAGCACATTCCATTATCTCTCTCTCACACACACACATATGCATATATAAGTCTAATGTGCAACTGCGAACAGTTATTCAGGAGTCAGTTGGGGTGCCAATCGTGTCCGGTGATGGAAAAGGGATGGATATGGCCAATAACCAAACGTGTATTACAGATAAGGCCTGCGGCGTTCCGGTGATGGCTCAAGCGACTAAGCATGGCCCCTGTAACGGGGAGCTGCCGAAAGCCTGCTTAGGTGTTTGGGGCGAGTGATTGGTGGCTGTATCTGACAGCCTGGGACGAGTTGCTGGCTGGTCAAATCTATAAGGGAGTCAAGCCATTCAATAGGAAATGTCAGGCTTTCTTCGTAGGGGTATGCCATGTTGCAAGCGGTCGCTTGGTCCTAAGTGGGCGTGGCAAGGAGGCCCGTCAGCTACCTAAGGACGGGGAGCACACTTTTCTACCAACCCTAACGTTTTAAAGAAAATTTAACCAATAACCCATCCATAAGTTCCCATAAAGAAATTAAACAACAACTTTGATGACAGCAGACGTTGGTGTCCAACACCAACCACAGGGTTGCAGGCGGTCACACACATGGCCTGCAGGACTGGGGGTGGCACTCACCTTGGGCATGTGCGGGGTATCGAAGAGCCGTAGCTTGCAGAAAGTCTTGTGCGGGGATGTCCCTGGGCAGTCGGGGATAAGGGAGCTGGAGCCCTCGCTCTGCTCCCGTCGGTAACCGTTCCGGGGAGACCGGAACGGGGAGGTGATGGGCCCCCCAGCCCGCAGCGGGGAAGGAGATGAACCGCGCACGAAGCAGATCGGGGAGCCGTACATGAAGTATGCGCCGCACCATGCTGAAACATTAAGCGCGGCGCCCAGCTGCCGGAATGAATTAACTCAACATCTATTGACAACTATAGAAGAGATCCGCCGCTGCAGATCACTTAAAAACAGACTCAAGAACTTGCTTCTTTCTGAAAAACGGCAGCAAAATCTTGCAACATGACACCCCGCCCACAAGCATTTCACATTCAAAATACACGTACAAAATACACAAACACTCAGCCCACCAGGGACACAAAGAATAACAGGCAAAGTGAGTGACGAACACAAATGCACAAAAACACGCGCACACAGAGTCGATGACAGGTACAGCGGATGACAGATACGCACACACAAATATAGGAAGAGCGAGGAAGAAAGGAGCGCACACCCCGGCGGCACAGACCCTTGGCCAGTGAAACAAGCATTGGCCGTGCGAGACGCGCTCTGAGGTGGGTGAGGGGGGAGGAGCGGGAGAGCAAGTGACGCGCGGCCGTGAAAGTGACACAGCCGCGCGGCCCCGAGAAGCGCTCTGTAGTGGGGGAGGGGGAGGAGCAAGTGAGAGGAAAGACATATGGCGCCTGGAGCATGCGAGGAATGCGCGTTACTGTGCGCGTACTCGCATGCTCTAGGACAGCCAAAAGTTGTGGTAGCATTTCTGCAAGCCCACTACAAAATGTCTCGCCCAGAGCCAGCGCTGAAGCGCTGAAGCGCTGGCTTTCAGGGCCAGACCAAAAAAGCTTTGAAATAAATTACAGCCTGCACGTTCTCATGGTAAATTTCGCAGCATTTCCATGTCAGACATAAGCTTTGTTAATCGAACAGTGGCTGAGCAACGAGAATGGCGAGGTACGTTGGAAAACAAGCATTTTAAACAAAAGGGTATTTATTTTGTTTTCCAGTCCTCTTCATCCGAGGGTGTAAGTGGACTCTGTGAGAGCAGGCAGAGTGGACGCAAGTGGCCCTTGACATTTTAGGAGTTTGTGATAAAATAGCAAACAGGTGTGGGTTGGAAACTACAGCCGATGAGAGTTCATTTTATTCCAAAGAGCGCAAGATTTAATTTATGCATATTTTTTTCCATTAGCAGCATGCTGATGGAACAACTAACGACACGATGGACATCAGCATTTTCTTGTACAAAATGTCCGATTTTCCATCAGTTTTTCGACATATCTAATGGAAGCGACAATTAAAAGAAAGTATACAGTACGGCGTCACATTGAGACAATTTACCCATACATACGGACAGTCCCCGTTGTGCGTTATCGAAGGAGTGAATGAGTGTTTCTCAAAGGTTTTACATGTGCAACTGCCTGACCACAAGCATGAAGCCAAACATTCGCTTCAACCTTTCGTAGTTTGTATAACTGCAATATGTACACGTGTAAACAGGACAGGTCATTAGATTATGATCTCTTTCATTGGCACATTCGTTGAAATGTGAGAGAGAGCAGCCATCCATTTTGTATGGAATGCAGGCCGTAGCTCCTTCTCAGAACACAGCTCTTTCAAAGCACTAAGCATGCCAGTAGCAGAGGCGCAGCCGCAGAAGAGAGAGATGCGCGCGGGCGCGAAGGTCCATGGGGAGTGGGGGGCCAGGGCCCAGCAATATTCTCAGATGAGGCCAGAAGCTCTCTCAGGAACAATGTGATATTCTGTCAGACTGTTTTTGCCTTGCAGTAAGCTGAGCTCAGTGCCCTTTACTATACACCACTCATGCAAATAGTCGGCTTCCATACCAAGTGAAATGTCTCATTACTGATATCACGGCGTAATGACATAACAGGAGTGCATCACTGAAAACTGTGGAGCGCCATGCGAAGCGGGCCGTCCCAGCAGCTGGGGCAAGGAATCCGCAAGAGGTTCTGGAGAGTTTCAAGGCTGTATTATTCCAGCCTTATTCAAAACATGCCTGAAAGGAGCTCCCCGAAGAACCTCTTTGTGTAAAATTTAAAGCCTTGAAGGTTTTTTTAAAGACCTTTATGAACGATGTCATATACCCACGGCTTGTTGGGTGAGGAATACTGTCTGTAAGGCAGAGGGACGCTAAATGGAGGAATTCCAAAGTTAGGAAAAATCATTTTGGAGTGTTTTGGTGGAAAGCCTCAGGGATATTTTTTCCGTTTATTTTAACAAATGAGTATTTATTTAGTTACAATTTTAGCATAATACAAGTGATTCGGATAAGGGCACAATCTGGAAGGTATCGCGTTGTCAGCTTGGAGGGGTGCGGGTGTCTATGAGGGAGACGAAGAAGTGTGAACAGCTGGCTGTGTGAGGGTGACAAGTCCTAATCATGCAGTGCCTCCCTACTACAGTGCTAGGTAGAAGTGAGTGACAGCATATGCTGTACTCTCTGGTTCATGTGGAAGAACTGGAAATAGGGTGCAGTACTGCACGGCTGTGTGAGGGTAAAGTGCAATCAAAATGGATGCAGTGCCACCATTCGGTGTGAGCTAGAACTGGAAATCAAAAAGATGCAGTGTGATTCAGTAGTGTGAGGTCGAAGTGCAATTAGGAGTGCAGTACCTTACTTCTGCATAAGATAGAAATGAAAATAGGATGCAGTATGTCTCAAATGTTTGAAGTCGAGTGCAAGTAGAAGGGATGCTGTGCCTCTCTTCTGTGTGTGGTACCAATGACGGAAGAAGGAATAGAGCATCGATGTGTTGTGTGTGGTGGAAGTGTAATTAGAAGGTATGCTCCGCTCGCTCGCTACATGCCGCTCATCCTGAACTTTTACGCCTCACCACTTTCAAATGTCACCAGCCGCCACTGGTTTATAGGGGAATAGGGTGGGAAGTAATTTAATTATAATAAAGTAATTAATAATTTTTATTTATTAGTATTTATAATTAATTTATTATTAATTAATTATTAATTGGTTATTAATTATTATTAATTAATTAATTGACAATTATATTAATTGCGTTATTTTTTTTATGAGCCCGTTGTGAGTTTATAGGGAATAGGGTGGGAAGTAATTTAATTATAATAAAGTAATTATTAATATTTATTTAATATTATTTATAATTAAATTATAATTAATTAATTATTAATTGGTTATTACATTTTATTAATTGATTAATTGATGATTATATTAATAGTGTTATTTTTAAAGAAGTGGGTTGTAGTTTTATATGGGAATAGGGTGGGAAGTAATTTAATTAAAATAAAGTAATAAATATTTTTCATTTATAGTTATTTATTTTTTCATTTCTATTTTATAGTGTTGTTTGTGCTAATTTATTTATTAACAATTAATTATTAATTCTTTGTAAATTATAATTCATAATTTTTTAAATATGTTAATTGTGTCAAATATGTAGGAGTTTTTTGTGTGTTTATAGGGGGATATGGTGTGAATTAATTTATTAAAAAATTATTAATAAATAATTTTTTTATTATAATTCATTTATTTTAAAAATAGTTATTTGTTAGTAAAATGTTGTTTTTAAACTTTTATAAATTAATGTTTGTAGTTATTTTTTAGTATTTTTTAATATTAAATAATGTTTCTGTTTTTGATATTTTTAATATTTTTATAATTGTTTTTATTTTTGTGTTATCAATAATTTTTATATTGTAGCTGCTATTTTTTTAATTTTTTTATTTTAATTAAAATTTTTGGGAAATATTCATTTTAACCCTATGCTATCTAACACTTTCACCACTGTTGCACTCAGTGGAGTGGGAATAGTAATTTTTACCCCTCGGCTATCCAACATTTTCCCTACTGTTGCACTCACTGGAGTGGGAATAGTAATTTTACCCCTACGCTATCCAACACTTTCTCTACTGTTGCACTCTCTGGAGTGGGAATAGTAATTTTTACACCTCCGCTATCCAATACTTTCCCTACTGTTGCACTCACTGGACTGGGAATAGTTATTTTTACCCCTCCGCTATCCAACAGTTTCTCTACTGTTGCAATTTTTGGAGTGGGAATAGTAATTTTTACCACTACGCTTTCCAACACTTTCCCTACTGTTGCACTCATTGGAGTGGGAATAGTAATTTTTACTCCTCTGCTATCCAATACTTTCCCTACTGTTGCACTCTCTGGAGTGGGAATATACATTTTTACCCCTCCGCTATCCAATACTTTCCCTACTGTTGCACTTATTGGAGTGGGAATATACATTTTTACCCCTCCGCTATCCAATACTTTCCCTACTGTTGCACTCTTTGGAGTGGGAATAGTAATTTTTACCTCTCCGCTATCTAATACTTTCCCTACTGTTGCACACACTGGAGTGGGAATAGTAATTTTTACCCCTACGCTATCCAATACTTTCCCTACTGTTGCACTCTTTGGAGTTGGAATAAAAATTTTATTCCCTCTGCTATCCAATATTTTCTCTACTGTTTTAGTTAATGTAGTGTAAAATGTAAACTTTTGTGATTAAACTATTATTGGAGACAGCCCTGAAAGACAGATCAGATATTGACCTAGATCGAGAGATACAGCCGGTCCATAGAGATCCATTCAAGAGAAACCCACAGCGTCAGAAGCCGAGGAAAATCTTGATTAATTTTCTCTCATACTCGGTCAAGGAAGTAATTCTGTTGGCAGCATTGAGGAACGGTCCCTATGAAATTCAGAACCTTAAGTTCAATATTAGATCAGATCTATGTCACGCAACTGATCAGAAACAATGGGAACTGGGCAAAAGAATGGGGAACTCAATAATTTAGGGGCTAAGGCTCAATTAAAGTTTCCAGCTATGCTCCATGTCATGTGGAATAACCAAATGCGCAATATACGGACTATAGAAGAGGCAGATAGCCTGATCGAATCCATAAGGAAAGAGGGGTGCCCCTGAGTAAACGAGTTTGTCAATTTAAGGAGCTAGGAGGAGTGAAAACCAATATTAAAAAATGTTGAAAAAAAAGTAGAGGAAACACATTAATGGAATAAATTACAATGTAGGCATATAGCTATCACCATTTTCACTGAGGGGAGGGGGGGAGGCTCAGGTATTATTACAGATAGGGCTCCTCCCTTTGGCGGTTCGAATAGGCTTTATGCCTGATAGTTTGGGGAGGGTTCCTATGGGGGGGGTCAAGGGTGCACTGGGTGGGGAGCAGCGGGAAAAAACAAAAAATAAGTCCTCCTTAGACATAATAAACATACTAGACACTGTATTCGGGCTCTTTTTCAATACAAGGAATCCAGAGATCTTTGAGTCCAAGTGATTGGGACACATCAAAATAAATGGCAGGGAGAGATAATAAAGTTAAAATTGCAACATGGAATGTAAATGGATTAAGGTAAAAAAACAGACAAAGGTTGATGATGAGGTACTTAGAAGAATCAACAGCCCAAGTATGTATCATACAAGAAACCCACTTAACGGCATGTGAGAGCAGGGGATTATATTTAAAACAAAGATGGATAGTGAGCTACGTAGCCTCAGACCAATCCGAATACTCTAAAGGTGTTGCAATAATCGTTAGAAAGGGTTCAGGCGTGGAAATGACCGCATCTAATACATATAATTCAGGTAGATGGGTCACGGCCACTCTTAAGTGTTTGGGCTCTGAGTTTGTGTGCGCTGGTTTCTATGGCTCGAATACGGACGACCCCCAGTATATAGTGGATATGCAATTAAGGTTAGCAGGGGCAACATCACCCATAATAATAGGTGGCAATTTTAATACTCTTTTGGACCCAATATTGGATAGATCCACAAGCAGGAGGGGTGTCCAGGCCCAAGCACCAAAAACAAGGCAGGCCTTTAAACATATGTTAAGTGAGTTGGGAATGGTGGATTCTTGGAGGCATCTAATGAAAGGAAAAAGAGCATACACTTTTCATAGCAAGAAGTATCATCATTTCTCATGTCTGAATTACATATTAGTAGACAGAGAGTGGGCAGGAAAAATAAAAGAGGTGCATATACTTCCAGGACACATCTCTGATCATAATATGGTTAGCATCACATTGGGGGAGATCTATGTTAGGAACAATGTTAGATGGATGTTGAAGAGAGCTATATTATCTGATTTAGGTGTGGCTGCCCTTCTTAAGAAAACAACTGTAGAATCTTTCCAGATCAATATTCACTCAGCACCAATTGGGGTTATCTGGGACAGTTTCAAAGCCTATACTCGGGGGTCATGCAAAGTCAGGTCTCATATAAGAATAAAGTGGAGCGAGTGGAGTTAATAAAGTTGGAGGAGGAGATTGGGTCATTAGAAGGAAGGGTGCATCAGGATACACAGTATAGTGAGGAGATGGTAAAAAAGCTGGATGAAGCCAGATTGAATTATAGGATTAAACTAGAAACAAAGAGCAGAGAAAAGTGGGGGGCAGGGCGTCTGCAGCATTTTGAGTATGGCGAAAAAGCCGGAACATTATTAGCTTGGAAGGCCAGGGCAGATAGGGCAAGAAACCACATTGGAGAGTTGGTTATTAATCCCGAGGGGATACTACCAACAATGAGGAGGAAATTCAGGAAAGCTTAGTAAAACTCTTCTCAGAATTATATGCAGAGTCAGAGAGCACGGATGAAGAAGTTTTAAAGGGCTGGTTGAACAACATTGGACTTCCGGTTTTAACAACAGAAGGGAGGAACAGGGTCGATGCCCCAATTACGGAAGAGGAAATACGTGAACAACTTAAACATATGAAGAACGGTAAGGCGGCAGGCCCTGATTCAGTACCGGTTGAGGTCTATAAGTTGATAATAGAGGAGATAGTACCAGAAATGGTGACTCTCTTTAACTCTGTATATAAGGAGGGAGGTCGGATTCCGTACTCGTGGAATGAGGCCTTAATCACTTTAATCCTAAAACCAGCTAAAGATCCGAGAAACGCCGATTCATATCGACCAATCTCCTTATTAAATGCGGACCTTAAAATTTATACAGGTATACTGGCAGGAAGACTGGCTAGGGTGGCCCCTCAGTTGATACATACAGACCAGAAAGGTTTTGTCCCTAAAAGACAAATACAAGAACTTATGCTCTCATTAATAGGGACTATAGACCTAGCAGTTGCGAGATCGATCCCGTTGGCGGTGATCACTATTGACGCCCCCAAGGCTTTTGATCGCGTCAGCTGGTTTTTTCTTTGGGCTGTCTTAGGCACAATAGGTTTCAGTATTAATTTTATCCGGGCAGTACAAAAATTATACGAGCAGCCCATGGCCAAAATTCTTTTAAATGGCGCCCTGACAAGAAGTTTCAAAATTAATAGGGGGACGAGACAGGGGTGTCCCTTGTCCCCTCTTCTCTTTGCTATATATATGGAACCTCTTGCTCACAAGTTAAGAACAGATGAGCAGATCATCCCTATCCACCAGCTTCCAACGCACAGTAAAATCGCATTATATGCAGACGATTTGGTAATTTATACTTCTGATCCAACGCAAACATTGACTAGGATAGAACAATTGACAACTGAATTCGGTGCACTTTCTGGATATTTAGTCAACATTTCAAAAACGGAAGTAATGTGCTGGAACATGGTAGGATGTGGCGGCAGAGTATGGTCAGAGATTAAATATCTGGGAATAACAATTGTGGATAAAATCGATGAGATCCCTTTGCGTAACTTGAAGCGAGTGATGAGGGAGTTAGATAGACAACTAGCCAGGTGGAAGAACTTACCCTTGTCAATATATGGGAGGTTCAATTTAATAAAAATGTCTATTCTCCCAAAGCTAACATACCTTTTTAACTGTATACCACTCAGTTTCCCTAAAGATGAAATTAATAAAATACAAGGGAAAATATCTAGTTTTATCTGGGCATCCCGGGGGGTTTGGCTCTCCTGGAAAAAACTTGGAAGTTGTCTTAAGAAGGGGGGGTTAGCATTACCAGACCTTAGACTGTACTGCATGGCCTTTCAATTTAAAAATTTCCGCATGTTGACGGGGGAGCCTGTGAACACTACTTAGGGTCTAATATTGGGTGAAATGACTAAAGAAGTGGGAGGAGCTTTTTTATATAAATTTGGAGCTCAATTTAAAAAAAAAAAGTAAGGTTAAAGGTATTGAAAGCAGCCTTAAGACTCTGGCTTGTAGTGAGACGGACCTTAAAGATTGGTTACTTCTACGAATTCGCCACAATGTGGGAATCCCCGGGGACGCCAGAATGCTTGGAAGATGCCCTGAGCCTGCCCTTAAAGCAGGCAGGGATAACAAAATGGGGAGACTTGATAACAACAGGAGGATTGGTCCCTTGGGAGGTCCTGAACATTAGGACAAGCAATAGGCTTTCTAGGTTCAAGTATCTACAGCTTTCTTCTTGGGCTCTGGCTGCAGTGGAGGAAGTTAGAGGTAACTGGGATTTTGAGGCCTCACTACAGGATCCCGGTCAGAAAGCTAAAGAAGTGGCAACATGGGGCATCATTACGATGGCGGGCGGACTTTGTCCGTCCGCCACAGCAACGGCAAACGGGACCGCCCGCAAGAGGTGCGGCGGTCCCGCCATGACTATTAGGATGCCACTGCCACGGTGGCATCTTGCATCATATACATTGTGGAGGGCTGTGCTGTGAGCAGCACCCGCCGCAATGTGAATGAAGCATGTTGCGCATTGGCATGCACAACGTGACAGGCACTGCGCGGTGCCTGCCACCCTGTGCATGGTACCCCCCAAGTCCACCCCCCCATTATAAAAGACCGTATGCCTTTCCATGGCGGCATTGCCGCCATGGAAAGGCACATCTCCGCATGCATCATAATATGGATGGCGGTGTCTTGCAGACACCGCCACCATGTTATGCCCCTTTTCCGCCCGGTCAACGAGTCGACCGGCGGAAAAGTGGCGGACGGTCTTTCCGTCCGCCGGGGTCCCCCCGCCATCATAATATGGCGGGGGAATGGAATGCGGGTGGTGTAAAATAGCGGGCGGATTGCCACCGCCATACGGGCGGTGGCGATCAGCCCGCTATCATAATGACCCCCATGGTACGGATATTTTTTGGAAGCAGAGGAAAAGAAAATGAAAGATCCATCGGAGGTCTGGACAGATATATTGAAGGAGGGTAGTATACAATCTTTGTGGACAGACTCTGTGAAACTACTCTATGCTATAGTAACACCAGCTAATTTCAAACGCCACCATTTTTTTGTCATCCATAGGCTGTACTGGCCACCACAAAGATTAGCTAAGTTTGTGTTACAGCCTGTTCCAAGTTGCAAAAGATGTAATTACTCAAGGGCCAACGATGTCCACGTCTTTTTTACATGTCCAGGGCTAAAAGAATTTTGGAGGTCTGTAGAAAACACTATAAGGGCCATCTTAGGAGAAAATATAATTTTAACCGAAACATTGGTGCTCCTCGGGGTGGACTATGTCTCCCAACAGGCTCTAAATGGTAAGCAACGGGGTCTATTATTTTATTTACTACACTTGGCCAGGCGGGAGATTTGTAAACACTGGCTGGATCCCCAACCTCCGAATGCAAGCATCTGGTTAAGTGTGGTTAAATGGACATGTAACTTAGGGGTCTATTAGGATGTTGTGCGGATCGCCACCGCCTGGCCAGCGGTGGCGATCCGCACGCCATCACAACACAATTTGCCCCCTGCCATATTAGTATGGCGGGGGGTACTGCGGCGGACGGAAAGTCCGTCCACGGCTTTTCCGCCGGTAGGCAATCGTCCCGATTGCCTACCGGGCGGAAAAGGCCCATAATATGGTGGCGGTGCCTTGCAGGCACCGCCATCCATATTAGCATGTGGCATTTTCAATGCCTTTCCATGGCGGAGAGTTCGCCATGGAAAGGTATGCGGTTTTCCCATCAGGGGCCCGTTGCGGGTCCCCAGGGGGGTGGAGGGGGTGGGGGGCTGCACTTGGTGGGTACCTATGGTACCCCCCAACATTGGTATGGACAAGGTGGCAGGCACCGCGTGGTGCCTGTCACGTTGTGCATGCCAATGCACAACATGCATATATTGCATTGTGGCGGGTGCTGCCTACAGCACCGCCCGCCGCAATGCAATATATGCGGGATGCCACCGCCACCGTGGCGGTGGCATCCTAATTGCCATTGCGGGACCGCCGCACCTCTTGCGGGCGGTCCCGTTTGCCGTTGCGGTCGGACACAGTCCGCCCGCCATCGTAATAGACCCCTTAGATACCAAAGGGATCCCACGAAGGTCTGCAGAAATATGGGAGGACTTCTTGAAATGGTCAGGCTGATAAGCTTGTAGATGGGCCAAAACACCCCTAACTAGTCTAATGATTACATCAAGCCATGGAATAAGGTTGTGGGAGGCTTTCAGCCCCTCCCCCTTTGGTAG
Organism: Calotriton arnoldi; assembly: GCA_963921515.1. Taxonomy (NCBI): domain Eukaryota; kingdom Metazoa; phylum Chordata; class Amphibia; order Caudata; family Salamandridae; genus Calotriton; species Calotriton arnoldi. The sequence goes on along the minus strand of CAWUFW010012581.1, from coordinate 451,259 downwards.
GAGACTAGTGCCGTGGAAGGCACGAGTCCGAAACTGCTTGGACCACAGACGGATCGAGGGTGTTTTACAACCAGCCCAGAGTGCAGTAGCCATGGTGTAATGAGGACACAATTAAAAAAAATATATATATATTTATAAAATATTAAAAATATTTTAATATTTTAATTTATTATATATATATTTAATTTTTATTTTTATGTTATTGGTGTATGTGTATATATATGTATTTATAATTTTTAATATGTTTGTAATAATTTATCATTTATTTAACTAATTATTTTTAATATTATTAAGTAAATATATATATTATAATTTATATATATGTATGTTGAATTTTTTTTACATTATATGTATTACTTATAGTTTTAAACATTTTGTAATAATTCTAACTAATGTTTTTTTAATTATATGTATTATTTACTTTATTTTACATTATTTTTTAAACAAAAAAAACGATATTTTTAACAACGATATTTTTTTCGATAATTTTGTACTTACCATTATGTAGATAGGACTTCGATATTCTGGACATAGATATTTTGGGTCCGCTATTTTTGTCGTCGATATTCTGGTCATCGATATTCTGTCAGTGATTCATGCTAATTCACTGTACGTCACTCTACCCTACTACATTCAACTCTACGCCACTGCACTCTACATCCCTCCACTGTATGTTATTCCACTCTACTTATCTACACTCCATGCCACTCCAGTCTACGCCACTCCACTTTTCACTGATACACTGTACGCAACTCCACTCTATGCTATTCCAGTATACGCAACTCCACTGTACACCACTCTACTCTACGCTATTCCACTGTACACAATACACTGTACACAAATACATATTTAAATAACACTATTAATTTGGAACGAATATAACACTCTTAATATGAATAATTTTAATTAAACAAAACAAATTAATAAAATATTTATATTTAAGAAATAAAAAACAATTAACTTGATTGAACAATTTAATAAAAAATGTGATTACCTAATTAACTTACATCACTATAAACATACAGATCAAGCAGCCCACTTTTAAAATATAAGTAAAATAAATAAGTACAACACAATTTACATAATTGATAATCAATTAACTAAATAACAATTAATTATTATTTATTAAACTATTACTTAACGTCCCACCCTATACCCGTACAAACCTAGCAACCAGCAACTAAAATATAAGTAAAATAAATCAGTATTACATAATGTACATATATAATTATCAATTCAATAATGAATAATACATAATTGATAAATAACTATTACCTAATTAACTTCCCACCCTATATCCCAACAAACCCAACAGCCCACAACTAAAATATAAAGGGGCCCATTAGGATGTCGGGCGGAAGCACTACCGCCGTGCTGGCGGATGCAAAAACCACCAGTTACCGCCTGCACGCAGCAGTCCACACGCCCGCCCGATTACGATGCGAAAAGTCAGCCAAACACCGCCGGCAAGCCAGCGAAACCGTCCGCCATCAAAGTGCGCCCGTACACGTAGCGGCGCAGCACAATTGACACACACCGTCCGACGAAACACGTACCGCCCGGCGTACAAATTACGATGCCGCACACAAACTGAACCCACGGCTAAGAGACACCGTACGTCAAACCGAAGCGGTAACACGAACGCCGAGCACGGACACCGAAGAAGCGGCACCCCGAGCATGAATCCAGCACTGCAGGCCCTCCCTATGCTCTATCTGATGCACCACCAAGGACGCAACGTACCGCGAAGACGCAGGTAGGCACACATACAACAAGTGCACGCAAACAGCGCACACAGTGCAAGGGCGGAAAAAGCGGACAACCCCCACCCCCGCGTGTACCACGACACATCTACCATAGCATCCACATATGACACACAGGCCAAATTGTAACATCTCGTAACACATGTGTACACACCACCTGGGACTAGGAACCAACCACCCCGTCACGGCCCCAAAGCGGCGATGACGCTGCCACACATGCGCACAACGCAGAGGCCAACCGCAGCGCCATGCATGCGTCGCACACAGACACAGGGACACAACCAAGCAGCACACACACCAGCCCCACCCCGAACGCACATGACACGTGACAGGCCTGCCACAGACATGTCCCCAATGCCCAATTCACGGACAACACCCAACGTCACACAACCGACGCACACATGTCAGTGAAGTCACGCAACAGCAGGACACACCCCAGTGCAACAAACATGGCGAAGCACACAGCGGCGGCAACACCAACTAGGAGAAGCAGGGCCCCTTCGGGAAGAGGAACGCCAGTACCACACTGAAACACCCATACCACCCTGCACATATGAACAAGACATACAAAACGGAACACCAAAGAGCCCGGGGACCGACAACAGGTGGCCCAAGAATAACACTCACACACAAGGCCCAACGCAGAGCGGAAAGGCAGCCTGCCGCCCACACAAGGGAGAGCAGACAGCACTGAATGACCTTCCATTCCAACTCCGAAACCACAGCCCTACGAAAGAAGCCGGTGAATACAGCCATTGTCCAATAAAAGACCAACACAGGCATGCAGAGGAGACCGACCACAGGGCAGATAGCGCATATCACAGAAGAACACAACGGACGGGAAAGAATAAAGAAAACACTCCCCCATGTCGGCCCCATGCAAGTTAATTGGAAGGAGTCACACATCACTGACCTTGAACTGTCTGAGAAGCATGTGGGATGAGGGCCCGTGTCCTCCGCACAAGCCAACAGAACACAAGTCCTGTCTCCCTACGACTACACAGAGCTCACAGCAACCTCGGAGCGTGCACATTGCAGACTGCACACACAGCCGGAGCACGCCACCACAACGCACCGCTGCAAAATGGCAACCGCAACACACCTACCCAACTACGCCGGACAGGTCAAGCTGTACAAAACCAACCTGATACATATATTGGGATGCGAACTCCTGTCCCTGCTGAACGTAAGTTACCGACTGACTTACCGCATCACATTGTTCAGCTGCGTCATACCCGTCTTCTACTGTCGGAGGTGTCCCTACCAGCATCCCGTGGAGATGTGTCTCTCCAACCCGGCATGTCTAAAGGCGGACCTGCTAGCACTACTCCTCCCTCTGGACGCACACGACAGGGCCTGCTCTGCCTATGGGGGCATGGCGTATGTGGCCAACATCGCACCCGCACTGAAATGGGACCACTGTGCCTCCACACGACGGATCATCGAGCACAGCTACATCGAATGTCACCCAGCATGCCCCATCATGGTCCTCCAAGGGACAACGTACGAACAACACCTTGACAGCCACCATCCGCTACATTGGCTGGCAAACATAAACACCACCAATGACATGGAAGCCCTGCTGGACGGCATCGCATACCTGACAACCTGTAAATTCGTCGGACCCCAACGCAGGTTCCCCGATTGACCTATGATGTCCAACCCCGCACCCATGCTTAGCTTCCGCACGGACTGGCCAGTCACCACCACAACAGCCATACCAAACGACCGGCAACAATTACCACACCATCAACGACATCGCCATGACATCGGATATGACCGGGACATGCACACTGTTCCCCATCACATCCAGGAACACCGCATGCATCGTGGGAGGCAGTGGCATGGGGTCTGTGTATCGCACCCACATGGACGGAACTGCACGAACAACCAGGACACGACATGGATCCAGCGCCCATGGACACACACACCGCTCAGTGGACATGAATAGGTCGCCTGGAGTCTGTGGGTGCTGCACCCCTCCCACCCCCGCCCCGGGAATCCCATACCAGGACCTTTGCACGGACGACAAGTGCAAACAACAACAACATGACCCCAGTGACTGTGACATGTCCAGTAACCACCACATTGCAACAACAAGTGGCACGCCGCTGCATGCACGCAAGCACATGCCCTGATGTCATCTCACATGCACGCGTGCATGAGGAACAACCGCAGCAAACCTGTCACATGGAACTGAGATGGACTGTGCCCATGATGCCAAGCGGTCTGGTAGGCTACTTGTATACCGTCTGTGTCAAAGTCCGCAGCTCCGCAGCTATACGTAAATGTACATTAGCACAGCCTTGGCCAAGCAGATGTAACTCTGAAGCCCACATCCCACATGCAACAGCCAATCACATGTAACCCCACACCCTATCCCATTTGTAATCATGCTCAGTATATCCTCAACATGTATTCCGCTGCCAGTAGTGTCCACTATACTGCATCACAGAGGACAGAAGACTCAATATAATGTTTGAAACCAAAACTGTCTCCGCTGACTCATTTCACAAGTACGAATGAGAGAGGATGAGAGTATGTGAAGTACACGGCAGTCGTGACATGACCATGTAGTCCACTGGTATTGGATGTCAACGCAAATGAGTAGCACAACTGTGGAAGACACACATGTGTCGTGTGAAGTCGTATGGACGCAGTGCTCAGGTGGGTGGGTGCGACGGGTAGATGCGCACATGCCAAGTTGGAGCACGCCGTGTTGGGAGGGGTCATGAACAGTACACCACCGCTTCCCTGGGCATTGTGAGAGGACACCTTTCGGGGGAAGTGAACACGTGTGTGCACAGCAGCCGGGCACACGAACAATGCGGAACCAGGCGCACACGTCAGCCCACCCTCCGTGGACTAGCTGGATCCTGTTGTGCGCCCGCCATGCCCCTTGACAAGGCACACACAGCCCCAGTCGACCAGGTGTAACCCCAACATAGTCAATCCGCACAGGCGATACAGGGCACGGGATGGCAGTGGAGCATGGTGTCTGAGAGGTCTCCTCGCGCTCCTCCTGGTCATATCACGCAGGCAATAGAACCTCAACGTGTAGCATGGCACAAGTCAAATGGAAGTGTAGGGGGACGCACCTCAGCACGAGCAGCACTGACGTCACGGGAGGTGGCTCGCACCATCCCATCCATTGCCCATTATACCAACCACGCCACATGCCATTGCGACTAATTGCAAGCGCGTGCGCCACCAACCCGAGCCCTCCCCAGAGAGGCCAAAGAGTGAATGTGTGGGCCATCAGTCACAGACGGACGCGGCCTGGCCGCAAGGGCAGCCACAGCCACTGGGTGTCGCAGGTGGCGGATCCGGAAGGCGAAGACTGTGATGCATAGTCCATGCAGGCCGGGTCTCCATTTGGGGTACCACGCAGGTGGACGGCGTCCCGCCACACATCATACCCTGAGACAGCCCACTCGTGCAACTGGACCCACACATACACTCCTTGCCCTCTCTGGTGCGAGCTTGGGGCTGCCTGTGCAAGCGCTAGCCTCGCAGGTGCACATGCATATTGGGGGAGCGAGGGGAGGACATGAGGGCTGGGGCGAAGATGACTGTATCACTGTCAGTGAGTACAAGGGATGACCCAGATGTGGAAAGGAAGAGACGTGTCCCGTGTGTACTGCAACTAGTCGCCAATCCAACTACCCCCATGTCCGGAATGTAAGCCCGCACCTAGGCCCGCCCATCCGCCACATCGAATATACCACCAGCACAACAACCTTCCCATTCGAAACACTGACTGGGGGTGGCGACCAGTGAACAAACATGTGTAGCCTACCCACGCGTACATGTGGGCCCTCCATGATCCATGTCACCTGCGGCAAAGTCATGACATGCGCAATGAGGGAAGTGAGGTGAGCTGTCCGCCCCACGCACAGAAGGTGCATCAGCTCCACAGACCCAGCAGCGAGTCCAGCAGGGGTCACATGTGCAGGGGCAGCTGTGCCTGGTGTGAAGGCACATGCACATAGACAGCACATCGACCAATGTGTAGTCTGCCCACATCTACAGTCCATCATCATGCGGACATAGGAATTGTACACAGGGCAACACATCTTAGTGGGTGCACCCACCGTGACCAACAATGCGCAATCATCGACGTACCCGCCCTGTGCATGGCCCCCACCCAACGGAGGCACATCCAGTGCCACCATCCCACACACACAAGCCTTCCACGGAACATGCTGTGTCCAATGGTCAGTACAGAGTCAGCGCCCATCTGGTGGATCCTGAACAGGAGACACATGCACACACATGATAGCTCCCACTATGTACGTCTGCCACCTGGCACGTGCAATGTAACCTCTCACCTGTGACGTGTGACTGCAAGCACACAGCCATCTTGGCATGGGGCTGTCAATGTGGACACCTGTCAATGTTTCGGGAGGTGTGATCCGTACAGTGCTGTACATAGGGTGCAGTGCTGACACCTACTACTGTCTCATATCCCCTCGTGCCACAGGTCCCACTTGTTTTGGCCGCTCAGCCTGTGCCCACATCGTCGTCGTCGTGTGCCATACTCATCCAGCCTCGGAAGCAGTGCCATGCTCAGCAGACATTCATGTTGCCGTGGCGTTGCCTCTTGACGAATATGCAGTCAGTCCCCATCAGCACGCCCGCAAGTCATTGGGGCCTAGATCCCCATGTGCATGACCATGGCAGTGGTTTGCATCACTAGCCATTGCCATTGGTGGGAGACCTGTGTAAGTGTATTGTGGCCGTGCCGTCCCTGCTTGACAGCTGGGCTGTGACTCATGTGCTTGCTCAGTCATGTCAGTGATGTGAATGCGAAATTGCTATGTGTTGTGTTGCTTTGACATGTGTCCACTGCCATCTTCCCTAGGCGGAGACCGAACATTGACCGCCCATACCAAATGCATGGCGGACATGGAGGATACTGAGGTCATAAGGAAGTTTTGGCTGGACAGGCCAACCCTGCATCGACTGTGTGCCATGTTGGAACCCCATCTCCGTCCCCGCAGGGTGTATCCGACAGCATTCACCCCCACGGCTAAGGTGATGGCCGCCATGCATTTCTTCGCCACTGGGTCATTCCAGCACACAGTGGGCAGTGGAGGAGGGATGTCCCAGCCCATGTTCAGCAAGGTGCTGAGGGATGTACTGGCAGCCATGATGCTGTACCGAAACAGGTACATCAGATTCCCCAGGGCTCGTGAATTGGCGGCAGTGAAGGGTGCATTCTATGCCCTTGGCAGGATCCCACACGTCGTTGGTGCCATTGATTGCACACATGTTGGCCTTGTTCCACCACAGGCCACTGAGCACCTGTACCGCAACAGGAAGCACACGCACTCCCTGAATGTGCAAGTGGTGTGCCTTGCGGACATGGTGATAACCCACGTGTGTGCAAAGTTCCCAGGCTCGGCCCATGACGCACACGTAATGCGCAACAGCATCTTGCCACGACTGATGTCCAATCTGCAACAGGATCGTGGCTGTATTGTCGGTGAGTATGTGGAGTGGTGTAGCGTGCTGGTTGTGCGATGCTGTCCCCTGTCCAGTTGGAATAGCAACGGTTCTCTGTGTCCCTCACACCCAGGTGACTCTGCGTACCCGAATGGGGCATGGCTGCTCAGTCCATTGAGGAATCCTCGCACCCCAGCAGACGATCGCTACAATGAGGCACATGGGAGGACCAGACGTGTGGTCGAGCGTACCTTTGGCCTCCTCAAGTCCAGGTTCAGGTGCCTGGACCGCACCGAGGGTGCGCTGGCGTACTCCCCACAGAAGGTGTGCCAGATAGTGGTGGCGTGCTGCATGCTGCACAATCTGGCCATTCGGAAGCAGATCCCCCTCATTGTGGATGACGGAGATCAACCAGGGCCCCAGCCCGCAGACCAGGACAGCTCGAGTGAGGAGGACAGCGGAGAGGAGGAAGCTGGGAATGTGCGCCAGCAGCTCATCGCCCGCTACTTCACTTGACGGTGAGTGTCCATGTACGACGGCTGATGTGTCTGTATTTGTGCAGGTGTGTGTGTGCTGTGTCAGGGTGGCCTTTTGTTCACTGCGTGCTGTGTGTCAACGCTCCATGCCCAGGTTAGTATGCCACTGATGGTGGCTGTGGCATTATGCCCTATTGCTCTGTGCGATGTGTGTACATTGCTTGTAGTTGTTGACATGTACTGTGTGATGGGTGTGTGACACACTCATTGAATGTGCTCCTGTTCTGTCTCCCACCCCTAGGTCCCTACAGGCCCTCCGGTTCCATTGCCATGCCACGCATCAGGTGCCGTTCCGCTCAAGGTGGCCGTTGTATTCCGTACAATTAAAACACAGGGCACAGACAGCAGTTTGTGGAAGAGGTGCATTTATTTCAAACTGTGACATGTGATTGTGTGTAAGGTGATGACAAAAGTGGTGCGTGCAGTGACAATGAGCTGTCGGTCATGGCTGCGTGATGCTCAGGGTGTACCCACTGGTTCTATGTCCATAGTCCAACACACACATGCCATCCAGATGGCTGTGTGGAGTGGGATCGTAGTCCAAGTCAATGCAGTGTGTGGTCAAGGAAGGCTGGCTGGCTGCCTCACTTGCGTCTGGAGCGTGCGAAGTCCTCCCGGGAGATCTGTTTCCACTTCGGACGGCCCCTTCCACGTTTGCGAGGGGGGGTGCCTGCTTGCGACATGCTGGTGGTTGAGGTGTGCTCACTGGCTGTGGACGCAGGGGAACTGGACACTGCTGCTCGACCCTGCGCCCCGGCAGGTGGTGGCGGAGGGGAGCTGCTGTCCCTGGCTGTGACCTCACCGCCACCACCAGCTGGCCCATGAGGTCCACGAGTTGGCCCATACGGGCGTCCATGGACCTCAGCACCCCCAGCACCTCACGCGTGTCTGTAGCTGACCTGGCCCATTGTCCTTGGGCCTCTTCATAGGCCCCAAGGACTCTGGCCATTTGAGGCAGGGCATGGCTCCCAGGGGAGGCTGGCGTTTCCCTGACCCTGCTCCTCCTACCAGTCCTGCTGCCACCGGCCTGCCCACTAGCCACATTGCTCACCACGGTCCTCGCCCTGGCTCCCAGGGTGGATCCAGTCGTCCGGGCCACCACCTGCGCTGGGGCTGGGGCCAGCGAAGACGTGGTGGCGGTTGCGGCAGTGGTAGTGGCCGCAATGACCGTGGGTGTGGCCGCAATGACCGTGGGTGTGGCCGCAATGCCCGTGGGTGTGGCCGCAATGCCCGTGGGTGTGGCCGCAATGACCGTGGGTGTGGCCGCAACGACAGTGGCAGCAGGGGGCTGGGAATGTTCAGCAGCCCTGGATGATGGGTTGGTGGGTAGGAGGGGTCCTGGGGAGCGGCTGGGCCCTGCCACACTAGATGGGCCTGCTTGGTGGTCCGTGTCCGAAGAGGAGGACAGATCCTCCACATCCGTGTGTCCTCGTTGGGGGCTTGTAGGCTGGCTGTGCTGGCTGCTGTCTCCATCCCCAGCATCCAGCAGTTCGTCACCTGTGGAGAGAATGAGATTTGTTATTGTGTTGCACCTGGCGAAGTCTGTATTGGTTGTCTGACATTCTCCGTTCGTGCACTCTCGTGCACGTGTGTCCCGGAGGTGGGTGTGTGGCTGTACAATCTGTTGTTGCGTGTGCTTGGCAATGGGACTGTGTGCTGTGCACATGTGGCATGGGACGGATTGGCTATGCCGATGGGTGTGTTGCTGTGCTCCTACTTATTGTGACTCTGGTGTATGCGGGCTCCAGGCCCATCCTGGGTCTGGTTTGTACTTTGCTTTTGGGGTGCATATGGAACGCTTAGGAACGCATTTGGCAACATGGGGGTCATGCCCCAGGAACGCATTTGGGATGGAATATGCTTTTGGGGTGCAAATGGAACGCTTAGGAACGCATATGGCAACATGGGGGTCATGCCCCAGAAACGCATTTGGGATGGAATATGCTTTTGGGCTACATGCTGTGAGCCATGGGTGCCGAACGTGACATGTGTTGTGGCAGCATGACAGTGCATGGTCTGAGGTGTGTGCATGCCTGACATACCCTGCATATTTGCTGTCTGTTGTGATTGCTGGACATGGCATTGGACGCATCGTTATGAGTGTGTGATGGTTGTGTGCCACCTGACGTATTGCAGTTGTCCCATCTCCTTGGTGTGCGTGCTGCCCTGTGCCATGTGCATCACTGCAGTGCTCGGGGGGGTGGCCCATGTTGTGTGTTGTTGCTCACAGTGTGGCGTGCGCTTCATTGACTTCTGGCACATGGTTGGTCATGGGCATGTATCTTAGCGTGACTGCTGTATGTGTGGCAGCTGTGCGGATGACATGCCTTTCATTAGACTGGGGCTGACGGATGGGATGGATGGTATGTTGTATGTGCATGGTGTGTCTGTGTGTTTGATGGATTCAGTGGTGTTCGTGTGCATTTATGTTGTTCCGCTCTGTTGCGTCTAGTGTTGTTTGTCTTACATAGGCGTAGTTGTGGGGTGTGTGGTTGACAGGCAGTAGGGGCTACATGGACAGGACTTCAATGGTGTTTCGGTTGTGTGTGATGGGTTGCACAGTGGCTGCCGTGTGGTACTATATTCAGTGTGGCTTGTGCATGCAGACGTGGCTCCTTGGGTGTTGCTGTGTCTGTGATGGGTCATGTGGGGTGTGAGTCTGAGGTTCATGTCCGTGTGCACATTGTTCACTTGTTCGTGACAGTGGGCGGTGCTGCGTGTTCGTCTGCTACGTAACATGTCCCATGTGTTGGTCGTGTTACGGTCCTCATGCCTCCAGTAATCCAGCCCTGTACAGTTTCCCACCTGCAGGTTGTTCGTGCGTGCACTGTACTGGATGCCACATGGTTCTAAGCGGGGGTGCTCCATGTTGCAGGTCTGTGGGGGTGGGGGCGGTGTTGTGGGTCGTGGTGATGGCTGGACACCCACTGACACCGATTGTTGTGGACCGTGATGTCTACCTTTCGGCTGTCGGTGTGCACTGCGGTGGCTGACACGTGGGTGTGGGGTGTGGGGGATGCTCCTCCTTGCTGTGCTGTGGGACTAGGGGCCTGGTGTGTGTTGTACTTGAGCTGTCCACCCTCCCACCCACTGCACTTTGTGTTCCTGCCACTTACCTGTTACTTGTCGGTTAGTGCAGCTATGGCGGACACATGGGTGTGGTGGGTGCTCGTTGTGGCGCTTCTGGCATACTTGGGGACCTGTTGGTGGTTACGTGGCTGGCTGAGTGTACACATGCCCCCACGTATCTTACAGTTGTTAGGTTTGGGCTGTGTGTGGTGGTGTCTGTTGCATGTGTGTGTGATGTGTTGTGTATTGTGTGCTGGACATGGGGGTGTTTGTCCCTGGGAGCTGTGGCATGGTGGTAGTGCATGTGAGTACATAGCGGTGTGCTGGTATACATTAGTTTGTACTTACCAGCCTCCACTCCCCCTGCTAATCCGGCGAGGATCTCCGGATGTATAATGACTCGCACCATCTCCTCCCACGCTTTGAAGGTCTTGAAGAGCGCGGGATTCCCTCCGCCAGTGACGGCAGCCAGCTCTCTGTTCTTGCTCTCCTTCTTCTTGACCAGGCTCTTGACGTCATTCCACCGTTTGTTGATTTCAACTCTGTTCCTGGGCAGGGTCCCGACTGCATTGACCTGGTCTACGATCCGGTTCCACATTCTCTTTCTGGTGGCTAGTGGTGTGTGCTGGACCAGGTTCCCATAGATTTGTGGGTGCACCTTGATAATCTCATCGACCATGACCGTCAGCTCAATGGGCGTGAACTTGGGCATTCTTTGTGGTGCCATGGTGTTTGTGGTGCTGGTGCGGTGTGTGTTGTGTAATGTGCAGGGGTTTGTGGTGCCGGTGTTTGGTGGTGGTGGTGGTGGTGGTGGTGGTTGTGATGTGTGCGTTTCTGTGGTGTGCTGCTGTCCTTGCTGTGTCACTGTGTCCTCTCCTCTCCTCTCTAGTTTGCAATGTTGCAAGGGGTTGTGGTCTGTGGGGGTGCTGCTTTTGTACTTACCTATGTGGGTGTGTCCTCATGGTCTGTTGTTTTCAGGTGTGTTGTGTCTGGTGTTCTGGCCTTTGTATTTTTTGTTTGTCCAGGGGGGGGTGTTTTCGAGATGTGTACTGTGCTTGTGTATTTGTGCGTGCCTTGCTGTGTGGACTTGTTGGCCATGTTGTGTGCGATTGTTTTTGTCAGCGGATGGTTTCTGTGCAGGGACGTGGGCGCCATGGCTTCTGCCGTGTCAATTCTCATCGGCGTTGTTTGCGCTGGCGGGCGGTATATTTGTGGTTTACCCGCGCTCATGGCGGTGCGATCGTAATTTCACGTGCGGTGTGTCGGCCGTGAGGGCGGGCGGTTTTGTGTTGTCGTGCGTGTTTCCGTCCGTGGCGGGCGGTTTGACTCCGACTCGGACGAGGGCGGGCGGTATCTTGTGTGGTTTTCCGCCGATGGCGGTTTTCGGTTTGTGTAATCGTAATGGCGTGGTCGGTGTTCAGACGGTGTGTGCGGGCGGATTTTTGCCGCTTTCATGCCTGGCGGATTTTTTTACGCCGGGTATCGTAATGGGCCTTAAAGTTATTACACAATTTACATAATTATTAATCAATGAAATAATTAATAAATTAATTAATTTCCCACCTTATGCCACTACAAACCCAGCAGCCCACACCTAAACTATAACTAATAAATATAATTACACAATTTACATAATTAATAATAAATTAAATAATTACGGATCAATTTTTAATTACTTAATTAACTACCCACTCTATACTACAAATCTAGCAACCCGCTACAACACACAAAATTACTATTAGCAATTAAATAAAAAATTATCACTTAAAATTACAACCCATATACAAAACTATTATTAACAATTATACAAACCCATAAAATTAATATATGAACAAAAAGACATTAAGGTAACAAAAAAACAAGATATCTTACAATTATATTATTGAAAACGATATTAGCAACAATGGTATTCTTAAAAATATTACTTACCTGAAGGAAGAAAAAGAAAAAAAGCACATCAATATTCTTGACAATTGTATATCTCGATCACAAAACTTTTGTTACACTATATTCCCCCCCCAATATTTCTGTATCCCAAATTTATGTCCAAATACCCCTTTAGCAGCTTTTTCTCAAACAACATAAAATCATCAAGTACACACAATGTTTCTTGCATGCATGTTATGTCATGTATAAACATAAATTCAATTACTTCATTGTTTTATATGTGGTAGATATTCTATTCATTAACATTGATAGGGGAGCCTTTAAAATTCAATCGGTCCCCATTTGTAATCACATCTGTGTTTTGCATATTGGTGTAACCTGATCAATCACAAAGCATTCAGGTGTGCCAAAGATATCAGTCTTTAAGTCAGTTGCCGTGATTACTGAACCTGGTCCCAAGAAAGGGACCTCTCCTTCATTCCATTATGTATTTTCTTGTCCAATATTTCTATACGACCTTACAGGGAACCTAAATCGAAGTTAATCAGAGGAATCTAGGAGTGAGAGATGCTTACAGCATTCCTGTCAGTTTCACCACTCCTAGCTTACTGTCATGCCAAGGGGAATACTTAATACATTCTGTGATGCATTCTGGTTGCTCATTTACGTAACATCGCAACTGCTTATTAATGAAGATAACGACAAGGGTGGTTGTGAGCTCGCATAAAAAAATGTTTCAGAGAGGATTTTGGGTAAACAGAGGAAGAAACTTCACAATCACCGCAAACAACAGCTAAGCACTAACAGCATTAATCATCTGCCTTTGGCATTTCTTTTTTTCTTTTTCTTTTTTTTAATTATATTATATTTTTATTTACATTGAACTTATGCCACAAAACTTTGGAAAATAAATTCAAGTCGATGTTCTCTTTACCAACATGCTTTTCTAAACACATCTGCATGCTCATTGATACCTGTTTTATGTGTAAGAAATTTATTAGCATTGTGGGAAACAAAAGAGAGCGACCATCTGCATTTATGGCCATTACAAATCTTCCTGCTGTTTCATAACAAGCTTGAAAAGCAGAGAGAAAAGTTTAATGACAAGTTCATTTGGGTGTAAACAGTGCAGAAACATCCCTTTCATCTCCATTAGGACCCTGGGGTTTCAGCATTATTAGTGTAAATATGATATATTTCATGGCACGGAGCAAATTCTATAAACCTTCCAGCGCGGCTCCATTCTAATATATTTTACGAGTCGCACGCAGGCGCTGATTAAAAGTCTTCAAAAAGCATAACACATAACTGTTGTCAGCGTTTCACCTGTTATACTTCTTTTTTTTAAAAGTTTTAAAGGGTTTTATTAGATATAGAAATTAACATTTTACAATTAATAAAATACAAGTGTTACATCATAAGTTGAGGATAGAAGAACTGAAAAACGGGGAGGAAGAGAGAAAAGGAACGGGGAGGGGGTGGGAAGGGAAGAAATAAATAACAAATTGTGTACCAGGTCTTATAATGAAAAAACAACATATTCTGCTACTACACTTCTTAATGAATCAGCTTAAAATTTGATCATGGAATAAAACATGTTAGATACAGGATACAAGTTAACGATTCTTTTAACTCAAGGAGGTTTGGATATTTCTTCATTGCGAGGTTCATGTAAAGGTAAGGATTGAGCTGACACATTTAAGAAATTAGCAATATGTAGCCACAATGAGTCATGTTTAATGGCGAGAGTGCTTGGGTGAACATAAGCCCTATCCAATCTATGGTTGTAGCAAACTCCATACCACCAAGCTCGAAATGAAACATCTGATGCATTTTTCCATGACTTGGTGATTTGTTGGAATGCTACCGCTATGAGTAAATCAATGATGCCGATACTAGTATTGTGAGGGGTCCATATTTCGGAAACACTTCCTAGAAAAATGTGTAAAAAAGAGAAAGGTTTATGAGTATGGAAAATGCTATTAATTTGCTGCCACACTGCGATCCAGAAATTGTGTACAGGTGGACAATAGAACAGCATATGTTGAAGATCAGCTGAAGGCTCGGGGCAAGACCAACAAGTAGAAGGAATAGTGGGATCTATATGATGTAATTTATCTGGTGTGAGTAAAAGTCTATTGTATATGAAAAATAAAGTTTTGGTGGTATTTGCTGCTCTAGAAGACTTCCTTATTTTAGTCCAAATTTTGTTCCAAGTTAAAATAGGAAAGGTTACACCTAAGTCAGATTCCCAATTATGTTCGATCTTAGTTTTGTCACGCGTGTTAGGAATGTCTCTTAATTTTTTGTATATTTGCGATGCTGAGGAAATGGTTTGTAAAGAAGTTATTTTGATGGGAAGGGAATTCGTACAAATATGAGAGGGCGTGAGAGCGTTATAAGAAGCTTGAGCTGCTGCGGTCAGCAACATGTATTTAGAGTAATAAGAAAGAGGTAAAGAAAAGCGAGGTTGAATTACGGAAAAGGAGATACAGGTGCCATCTTGGAATAGTTGATGAGACCATTTAAGACCCAAATCCAACCAATCTTTCCAAAAAAGAGTTCTATTTTTAATTTTAATATGTTTATTGTGCCAGATTGGGGAGTGTAAGAAACAAGAACGCTCATCTAAACCATCTAACAAAAGAGGCTGAAAGAGTTTACGGGCGTTTTTAAGGATGGGGAGAGAGAATTTTGCTGGAGTCTGGGATAAAGAAATATATTCTTCAAAAGTATAGGGATGAAAGAAAGAAGCTTCAATATCAGCCCACAAGGGTCGATAGTCGGAGTCATTAATATTTTCAGACAGCCAAAAGGAGGAGTGTTTAAGAAAAAATGAAGTGTGATAAGAAGGGAAGTCTGGAAAATTAACTCCACCCATGTGTTTAGGTTGTTTAAGTTTAGAGAGAGACATCCTAGCGGTTTTGTTCTGCCATAAAAATCGTGAGAGAGTACTATAAATATTTTAATAACAGGATTTGGGAATATTAACTGGAAGGTTAGACAAAAAAATAGAATTATTGGAACTAACATTATTTTTGTAGAATCTAATCTACCCCACCAAGATAAGAACAGGGGATGCCAACGTGCCGTGGAAGTAGTCAAGATTGATTGCACGTTTTTCAAATTCAATGCCACAGTATCTTTAATAGAGGGAGTGAACCATAAACCCAGATATTTGATCTTCTTTGGACTCCAGTGAAAGGAAGCAGCTGTGAAATCTGTGCGAAAGCAAAATTTGTTTAAAGGAAGAATTTCACATTTATCAACGTTAAGTTTATACCCAGAAACTAATGCAAAATCTGTTACTTCTGATAAGAAAGCTGGTATGGAGATTTGTGGATTGGAAATGAATAAAAGAATGTCGTCTGCATATGCAGAGAGTTTTAAGTGTTTGTCATCATATGGGAAACCTGTAATGGTCTTGTTCAAACAAATTTTTATTAAGAAAGGCTCCAATGCCAGGATAAAAAGGAGAGGGGAGAGCGGACAGCCTTGTCGGACTCCTCTGTCAAGTGGAAAAGAAGAGGATACGAGACCATTAGCTAAAATAAAGGACCTGGCTGAAGAATAAAGTAATGAGACGTAAGAAAGAAATTTGGGACCAAAACCAAACCAAACAAGTGTTGAGAAAATACCTTGCCAGTTAACCCTGTCGAATGCTTTTTCAGCATCTAATGCGACAGCAGCCAGTGATTGTTTATGGGATTTAGATTTACTAAGGACATTGAAAAAGAGGCGGGTATTGTCAGATAGATGGCGACCTTTAATAAAACCATTTTGCTCTCTTCCAATTAGTTTTGGGAGAATGTCATCTAAACGAAGGGCAAGGATCTTTGCAAACATCTTATAATCTAAATTGATTAGAGATATGGGTCTATAATTCTTACATAATGTGTGATCTTTATTTTCCTTAGGGAGAAGACAAATCATAGCTTCTTGAAAAGAGCCTTCAGATTTTTGGGATGCAATAAAGAATAAAAATAACTGATGTAATTTAGGAAGAAGGAAGTGAGAGAAGTGTGTGTAAAATTCTATTGTAAAGCCATCCGGCCCAGGAGCTTTCCCTTTTTTAAGAGAATTAATGGCTTTAAGAATATCATTGATTTGTATATCCTCTTCCATAGAAGAGAGATCCAGATCAGGAGGAGAGGGTGGAGAAATAGACGATAAATATTGGGAAATAATAGTAGGTTGAGGAGGGAATCAGGAGTATAAAGTTTTTGATAGAAGGAAGTGAATTCCGATAGAATATCTTCATTTTTATGGACAGTGGTGTTGGATGAGGTTAAGATAGATTCAATTTTAGTGCGTTCTTTTCTAATCTTGAGGTAGTTAGCAAGAAGATTACCAGATTTATTTTGTGCGGTATAATATTTAGCACTAGATTTAAGCAAATATAAGTTCGCAGATCCTGTGGAAAACTTGTTAAAGGCAAGTTTGGCTTTAATAAGTTCATTCAAATCAGACTGACTTTTTGTAGAATAGTAAGAATGTTCCAATTTTTTAATTTGCGTATCAAGCAGCTGTATTGACTGAGAGGATTTTCGTCTTTTTTGCGTTACAAAAGAAATAATGAAGCTTCTGGAGGCAGTTTAAAGGCATCCCAAATAAGTTCAGGAGATGACTGAGGAGACTCATTCTCTGCAAAAAAAATAGTTGCAAAATCCAAAAAAGAGGAGGTGAATTTAGGGTCTAATAGTAGAGAATTATTGAATCTCCATATCCTAGCACCCTTGATGGGGGGGAGCAAGTCTAAACGTAAAGAAACCGGGGCGTGGTCTGAAATTAAAATAGATTCTATATCTGATTGGGAGATATGTTGCGTGAGGCCCTTGGAAATGAAAATATAATCTATCCGGGATTGAGATGAGTGTGTTGGTGAGTAATATGTGTATTCTTGTAGATCAGGATGGCATAGCCTCCAGGAATCAACAAGAAACCTCTGACAAATAGTAGAAGTAAATTGTGTGTGTGAAGGAGAGGGTGAAAATTTTGAATTGGACCTTCTATCTATAAATGGATCCATAGCCATGTTACAATCACCACCAAAAATTAAATATTCATCAGTATAAGTCATTAGAGTGGAGAGAATTTGAGGCCAGAACAGCTTATCAGGGATGGTGGGAGCGTAAACATTAAAAATGGTCAAAGGAATCTTATTAATCAATAAAGACACCGAAACCCATCTACCTTCAGAGTCGTTGTCTTGGCGGGGGAGTTGAATATCTAAACGTTTATGGCAAAGAATAGCTACGCCGTTACGTTTCCCTGAACCGGGGGATGCAAAAACATGACCTACCCAGTGGCGGCGTAACTTGGCTATTTCAGTATCTGTTACATAGATTTCTTGCAATAGTACAACATCACCTTTTAAACTTGCAATATGCGATAAAACACATTGACGTTTGATAGGAGAACCCAAACCTTTAACATTCCAAGAAATTATTTTTAACGACATTTAACTATATAAATGAAAACGTGAACATTGATGTGAACAAATATAAATATATACCTGAAGTGGTGTAGTAGATACCAAATTATCCATTGAAGGAATTTTGTAAAGAGATGATAAGCATGAAAAAAGAAGATTATGAAATAAAGGGGAAAGTTAAGATGAAATTGAAAATGAGAGGAATCGGGTAAATAGAAAAAAGACTGGTAAATATAAGAGAACCGGAAAGTAGTGAGATAAAGGGGAAAGTGAGGATGAAACGAATAAATCAAAGGATGAAGAAAATAGGAATGAAGTTGATATGAAACAGATAAAGAGAAAAAAATAATATAAGAACATACCACAAAAATATACGGAAACATGGGGAGGGTGGAACCACAAAGGGAAAACCGCACGCCCAAATGGGAAAACTCCAAGACGAAGACGGAAAAGGGAGACATCATCCAGGCGGAAAAGCGGGATCACATAACCGTGGACCACATTGGACTGTACCTAATAAAGAAAGACAGATTAATTAGGAAATACAATAAATACCAATAACAGGGACAAAACAACATTAACAATGAATACAAATAGAACAAATAATAATAGCTTCAAAATCCTGATGATTGAGGAATTTCCATGTTTTCTTCGTTGTATGTATCTAGGAAAAGTTGTAGACGAGCAGGATCATCATAAGTGGTGGTTTTATTATTGAAAGTCACTTTCATGAGGCAAGGATGGAACAACCCATATCGAGCATTCATATTACGGAGTCTCGGTCTCAAGTCCAAAAATTTCTTACGTCGATCCGCAGTAGTTTTGGCATAGTCCTGAGCAAAGAAGAGGTTGGCACCCTGCCAGGAGATTTTTCTTTTAGCCCTTGCTGCATGCAAAACTTTGAGTAAGTCTGTGTACTCCAGAAAATATAGAATGACTCCTCTTGGTTTAATGGAGGTTGATGTTGATTTTGGAGTATGACCTAAGCGATGAGCTCTTTGAATGATCAATCTCGGGTGAATCAGGAAGATCCAGAAGAGTTGGAAGAAAGGATTGAAAAAAGGAGATAGAGTACGAACCTTCAAGACCCTCCGCAAGACCATAAATGCTTAAATTATTACGTCTATTGCGATTCTCCAAATTTTCTACTTGTTGCTTCAAGTGTGAAAACTCCGACTGTAAGGGAGGAATCTGGTTAGTCATGACTTGGACCGAGTCAACACGTAGTGATAATTGTGAAACCTGCTGTTCCATATGAGACCATTTATCCTCAAGTTTTTGAAGGCGAGTGTTTGTTACCTCCATGTGAGGCTTAAGAGCGCGAATTTCTTGCAGAAGTAACTCCATAGATAATGATGCTGTGGAATTATTAGGAGATAATGGATATTTTTTGACACGCTTAGAAGACACATTGGTTGAAGAGGAGGGAATTTTAGACGGTTGTTTGGAATTGTTACGAGGCATAGTAGGAGTCGCAATAGGAGTGTTAGACAGACTAGTGTCGGTATCATCCATATTTTCTTGCAAGACACTGAAAGGGTTATAATCTGTCACTGAATTACTGTCCACAGGAGAAGTGCAATTGCGAGTGAAGCGCGCCTTTGCCATATCACCCTGATGGTAGCAGTTCCTATGTGGAGTCCGTGAAGTAATGACAATATTTCACCTTCGTGTCAACAATTCAAATGAGCAAGAAAAAGGAGGGAAATTAAATAGCAGCGCTTTCAATTGCCTTCATCTGCCTTGAGAATCCTGCACTGAGGAAAAGATGAGGAAGAATTGACTCAAAAATGCTTAATTTTTATAAGCATTCCCCAAATAGCACAGTAGAGGTAAAACAGTCTGTAAAGCTTTTTTAATGGCTGTGGGTAGCATTCTGGGTGCAATGAGGTACAAAAACGCTGAGGAAAATGAATTTCGCTGCGTCCTCCCGAAAACAAAATGGCGGCCACATAGGTGCGAGCATATTAGAGAAATGTCAGTAAATTAGGAGAGCGCTCACCCTGAAAGCTGAAAAGTGTGCCAAATCGTTGCGCTGGGCTTCAAATGTTCCTGCCAGCGTTCATGGGGTCCAAAAAGGCAGAAAAGACGCCTGGAGGAGACTCGACTCCTCATGTCAGTCCGGTGCTCCGCGGCAAAGCAGCCATTTTCCCTGGCTCCGAAGCCACGCCCCCCTGCCTTTGGCATTTCTGACTTCTCATTCTGACTGTGCTTTCGGACATTATGATAATGGTAATTTTCGCACTCAAGACGCTGTGGCCAATAGCTTCCAAACATGCTGTTGCGTTATGCTCCACTGATGCCGTGAATCAGCATGGCTTTGTAGAAGAGAGTGGAACTAATTTGAAAGATTATATTCTCCTGCCATAAAGTTAATCTCATTCAAGCACCATCCACCTCTTCCCACTAGGCAGACAGTAAAGTGCAGGTGCAAGTCCTTATAGTTTAAAATCAATGAAAGCAAAACTTTCACTATCCCCTAACAAGTTCCAACGGCGCTCACTTTATTTTCAAATAAGGCCATTCAAATCTGCCTAAAAACGGCTCTCAGTTAAACCTGCACAAGAAATGGGGCATGCAATTGAGACATCAGTGAATGGTGTGGACAGGGGATCATTACTTTACAAGTAGAGAAGAGAGATGATGTTTTAACTAATTAATACATATGTAAAAGAAGGTACATTGGAGAAGGATACCCCATCTACTTTCTAATCAATTAGGTTTCACTAAAAATAAAAGCATGTAATAGATCCAAGAAACCCTTTAAAGGAGAAGTGCAAAATACCATGACATGCATATTCAAGTAAGCAATCTGCTACCGATGCCATCAACTAGGATTTCCACAAATGTGTGCCAATGTCCCCTAAACACATGGAAAGTTCAAGTTGCTGATCATCACATACAACTGCCAACAAACAACTTCCCTATATTCTAGTCTAACAAGAGACAAAAGGACCATCTTTCCCTGCAAGAAAATCGGGCGACTGCCTCATATCAACAGGCTGAAATCAGTAACACCAACTAATAACGCAAAGAAAAAGCAAATTATGTACTGTTCAATGAGTTTTCAAAAACAACCCCCTGTCCTTTAGTATTTAATGAACACCTTAGCAAAATCAAAGATTACCAAGTGACCATTTTGATGAAAAAAAAGAATTTTCACATCTGAACAACACTGCTTTTCTGGTCTAAAAGAGAAATAAGTAGATGCAGATAAGGGGACGTATCAAGCAGTAATCAACTTAAAGCTCTTAAAACATTAATACGCATGTCTCAAAAAAGAAGAACTTGTTGCCTTCTCTACGGGAACTCTGTCTTCTAAGAAATACCCCCAACTTAACAAACATTGGTACCTGTTCTAAAACAATCAAATCAAATTTGGAATCATTTTACCTGTACCACTGTCACTCGTTATGAATCAAGTAAGTAAGAAGTCACCTACATGGCAATTTAAGTCTAGGGTGGGGTAATAATTGGTCAAAAGAACAAAACATTCAAACATGTAAATGCTTGTTAGAGATATACGGGTGGGACATAAAAGAAAAATCAAAGGAAGACCTGTATACATATAAATTGACACTCAGCAAATGCACAAAAAGCATCTTTTGAAATGCACACAGTTAAGGCCACAACTGAGGCTGCTGAATCAAGAGCACAATTATTTGTCAGAGTGACACCAATCACTTATAGCAAATCCTGAGACTAATAAACCTTGAAATGTTTGATTCCTAGCCTGTCATAATGAACATCAGTCTAATGGGATATTGCCAAATTTGCTGTCAAATTAGAAAACCAAGAACCACACGAGCTAGTATGTGGGGCATTACTAGACAGAAGGTGCCGTGTTTGCGTCCTTCATGACTGACCAGTCAAGGAGTCTAGCCCTCTTCACATCCAAATCTGGGGAAATTTGGCAGATCTTGGGCCAGTGAGATCATTAAAAAAGTTTCCTTCGTCGCACATAACAACCTGCTACTTACAATCTTCAATTCCAAAAAGGCATTACTGCTATAAGATTACAAAGATATGCCCTAAATCTCTCAGCGCTGCGGCAACAAATGATGGACGTAATGCTGAATGAAATAAACATTCACCCCAGTCAAGAGATCTGTTCTTTTGCTCACTATGCTAACCCAGTTTGGACTCAGCTATAAGCAAGCAAGGCTTGACCCTGTTCCTCCTGGGAACAGTCCAGCCCAAACTGCTAAGCCGACTCCTCCCAGGACCGGAAACAAGCCTCCTGGGACCTGTTGCAGGGTAACACCCCTCATCAGCCAGGCTATCTTGAATTCAGTGTCACAGCAAGCAAGGGACCCACGTCTGGACATACCCATCCCACTTAGGGCGAAAAGTGCTGTGGTAACAAATGATGGACGGAAAGCTGAATGAATCAAACATTCACCCTCAGTCACAAGATCTTGGGTAAAATCCATCGTTCTTTTGCTCGCTACGCCTCCCCAGGGAGGAACCGGCTTGGCAGTTCAGGCTGGACTGTTCCCATGGGGAGCAGGGTCAAGACTGATTTGCATAGGGCTGGCTCCAAACTGGGGTGGCGTCCGTTATTTGTTGCTGCAGCACTATATCTCTCAGCAGCAGATTAACAAAATGTGTTACTATTTAATTAAAATCAATTAATCAAGCACAGTGTAAAATGCAAGCGCCTCCCTAGACCACAGAGCATACACATAGTGGGTAAATTCTCCTTGGTCACTAAGCAGGTGTTCAGCTCCCCCACCTGGTTGATATAGCAGATGTACAGCACATGACACCAGCTGTGTCACACAGCTAGACTGTTTTGCTCAGTGCAGGTTATACACTGGTTGTACGCTCTCTGCTAGGGCAACAAGAGGCTATTTATTACCTGCAGTTACTGTGTGATGTAGGTGTTGTTCACAGGTGTTGTTCACACTCTTAAATTCCCATATATTATTCTTGACTGTATGAATGTTGTCTATACCTCCTAGGTCAAATGCCCCCCCTCTTTTTCCCAGATCATGCAAAATCAATATAGTGACTGCTCTGCATAATCAAACTAGGCAGGGAAAATGGTCAAAATGAATTTATAAGAATTAAAGGAAATACAACCCTCACTTAAAGGTACACATGAAGTACAAACAAACTGAATTGGTAATTTAGGCATATGTTCATTTTAAATATGGAAAATATATCATCCACAGGTAGGAAAAGAAGGTTAACACATTCACAACTGTTATTTCTAACTTACGTAGAGGTTGCTGTGTGGCAGGAGGGTATTAGAGAGTGTGGCCAACCCAACTGACAATTTTGCAAGGGTCGAATGAAGCTTGCGGTCTCTATAAATAAACTTAAGACCATCTCACCATTCAGCTGGTGTAATTCAGTCACCAAGCGTCAGCAAGTCATGCTGCTGGTTTACAATGTCAGTCCCCTCGTCATGTTAGGTATAGTCCCCTACAGGGATATCAAACAGGGTAGTGCGCTTGCCTTCTCACAGGTCACACTGCAGGTGTATAGTATTGCCACTTTCCAGGGAACCAAGTAAACCCTGCCTGCACCTACATATGTAACAATATCTCGATATACACACCCATCAACCCACCCTTATTTTGAGGGGCTCGTCCTCTTTTCAATGGCAATCATTCATCTAAAAGCAACATGCTTCCGTAGACTTTAACAGAGTCGCCCTCTTTTGCAAATCAACATCAGCCTCCCAAAAATGGATGTTCTTAGTTCACTATAATTGGATCGCACTCCTAAGTTTCAGACTTCACTCTCATTTACATGCCAACAGGTTGACAGGTGTGCATATGGCAAAAGTCCGAAACTTCTTAATTTCTTTCCAGCTTATTCGTCAATTAAGGCTCCACTGCCCTGTTACCTAGCAAGACAACGTTGCCCTAATTTATACCAGGATCACCAAAGCCCCCACCTTTACAATACAGCAGGTATAACGAAGCTCCTGCAACTAATCCGCACAAGATTCTCCTCATACCTAGCAGCGCAGGCTTTAAAGCCGGCAGCCGCCCGCTGTTGCTTCCCTGTGCCTGGCTTTGTCCTGGGCGCTCGCTTCTCCTATTCTCTTCAGCCCCTACTAACGACTTGACTACCGGGTCAGGCTTACTACTAGCCTTCCCTATGGCCGGCTGGGGCCTGAGACACTGTGCGCAGCCATCCCACCATGCCCCGCGCACGCTTTATCAACAAACTTTATTGTCCTTCAGTAAAGCGAAAACTACTACGAAGGACCGAAATGTGACATCATTTGATTGATTCAAAAGACACACCAGAATGCCTAATGAGCGCTATGCACAAAACGACAACCCAAGCGGCTTCCATCTTGAAACTGTGCAAGTATACGTTTGGTTTGCATACGGTATTTAAGTACCCATAAACAACAGTATCGATAATAAAAGAAATAGAACAAAAACATTATAATTGTTTATTAATATATATGTTTCCACAGGTAGGACTCTAGAACCTAAGTTGGACAGACAGCGAGGCACCTTGGGGGCTGCCCCATAACTCGAAGGGAAGGGGGGGTGTCATAAGCAGCACCTGGGGAACCCGTGTTCGGGTCTCGGCGTCAGCTATACAAAACAAGCGCCGACAGCTGAGAGCCGGAGACACACAGAACACGCTTCATTACCGTCATCACATGTGCACAAAACCGAGCCCAACTTGGAGACACCCAGCCCGTGAGAGCGCAGTGCTGGAATGCAGCATCGAGGGGTTATAGTCCCAATACCGGCAACATCCCCCACCTTCCCATAGGCGAACGTGCATAAATAAACACACAAGACACTTTGTTTATGGGAAAAACTTGTCGCAGGTTTATTCCATACAAGAGTATGCAATAAGGTGGGTTATCTTACGGGCGATCCATGGGCAGGCAGCCCTCCAACCTATGCTGCCCCTGCCCGCCTGATGAGCCAGCACTGTGGGATGGATGCCCGATCAGCGCTACACCTTTGTTGATCCACCACCGGATCACGTGGCACCTTGTTACCATCCTACTCACGCCCATTTCAGGGCGGAGCGTAGCAGGGCAAACCCCCGGTTGGTCAGGCCCCCAACCGCCCGAAGGACTAACGGGGCGCCGTCACGGTTCTCCAGGACCCTGCCCTGAGGATCCTGGTCTTTGGCTCTGGCACCCCTATTGTGCCGCGCAGAGGTACCCTACTGTACCCGTCTGCCGCAGAGGTACCCTTACTGTACCAGACTGCTTCCAGATCGCCCTGTAACTCCGCCACGGCCCTGGAGGCGGCCACCGTCGCAGCCAGGGCCCCCCACCACTGCACCTCCTATTACCTGCAACCTGCCCTTTCCAAACATTCCTGTAAATCCAGGAGAAACAAGTCCCTCCCCACCGGGGACAAGTGGACCCCGTCCTCCTCAAAGTAACCTTTAACGTTTGCCTGGATGAGCTCGTGTCTGATGAAACCCAGACCCCTCTGGTCTGTGAACTTACGCCATGAACAGTTCTCTCTTACAGGGATGTTCAACGGCCTCCTCTGACTTAGCTCCGTGCCACCTTAGCGGGGGATCATCTCCGACCACCAGAGCTCACATTGACCCCTGTAGTTGCTGATCTCACCGAAACAGCGCATTTCACACATGCGACCGCTCATTTCCAGGCCTCCTGCAAATCTAAGGGATGAGATCCCTCCATACTGGTGATAGATGAACCCCATCTATATCACAGTAGCCCTTGACGTTAGCCTGGATCAGCTAGTGTCTGATGAAACCAAAGAACCTTCTGGTCTGTGAACCTATGCCAAGAACTATTCACCCTCCTGCGGGAAAGTTCCACTGCCTCACATGACCTAGCCCTGTGCCATCTCTGGGCGGGACGAATTCAGACACCAAGGCTCACATTGCCCCATCTGTTTGCTGATCTCCCCAAGTTGCCGTCCTTCTCGCATCGTGTGTGCTTGAACACCTGTGTCCCCCATCGATGGGACAGCAGCCCACTAGTTAGGTGACTGCTCCCAACCCCACCTGCCTACTTTGGCTGTTCGGGCAAGGAGAATTATGCTTAACATTTGCACCATCCCTTTGCTTTCTAAATCAAGACGCATGGGAATGGTCATAACTAGAAGTAAGTGCCAATAATCAAGGGTGCCTTTCTGCCCTTGCCATGCATCCCTTATCCCTTATGGGAATTTCGCCAGCTCAACTCCCTCTGGTGAAACCCCTAGGCATACCAGCTAAGAGAATCTGTCCGATTTCATACAGTGCGCACTGTTTGCGATATGGTGCCTAACATTAAGGATTGACTAAGTCCTACTTTACCCTCATCCTCGAATATTGCCGAATAGGGGGCAGGGCGTTCCCACTGCCCACCCCTGAGCAACCCCAGCGGTGGCAAATTACCTGCTCAGTTAAATTTACTTATTGTTGATCACTGGACATGGCAAATGTTCTTTTACATAGTAGCCTTTTGTGCTTGGCACCTTGTTTCCCCATTTCTTGGGACGGCAGCACCCTGTTGGTTGACAGCGTCACCACCCAGCGAGGCATCTATACTAACCGGGCGTGCATTTGCGCCTAACTGCAGGTTCATATCCTCTGCCCTTGGTTCTGGGGTGTACTTATTTCGCCCCGTTGCCCAGACAGATGCACAAACCCCTTTGCTTGCTACCCTGGTGAACACCTTAATGGTATCAAAGCTGGTTTGAAACAATCTACGGCTTGCGCCCACTGCTGGAGACACCTCACCCTTTCGTGCAATTACAACTTACACAGTGCACCCCGCTTGCCTAACTGCGGTCGGATCACAGATGCACAGTACCTACTGTCCATCTCTGACCCTGGATGCTTTAAACCTGCCAAAGTGACGGAAACCATGCTTCCCAGTTCCCTGTTTAGCTGCAGTACACCTTCAGTGGGTCCGCTAGGAGATACAACAAACCGCATTGGTCATGCGAACCTTAAGTACACAATTTCCGCCTGGGCGTACCTCTAACTGAGACAGGCTCCACACAGCTGTCAGGCCAGAGACACACATATATGTATTGTGCCCACTATTGGAGACAACTCACCCCTTCTTGGAGTGACAACTACACAGGTGCCTACACAAGTCACCCAACAGACAAGTTGGCCCTGACTACCTTGTGTTCTGGTGCCAGGTTTGGAAAGTGCCTAGCCTACACTTGCTGACCCCTGGGAAACACACAATGCCCGTGCTCTGGCCGCAATGCGGCGATGCCCTCGTGTCGCATTGAACCCCATGTCAAATAAGAGTGCCACTCCAACGACTTAAACCTACCCCTTGACCATGAGCGGAGTCTAGCACTCCCCAAACTTTTGCTGGTATAACCCACGGGCACGCCTCCTGTTTAGTTCAATTTAGTAATTCATGGCACTGGCAACCACAAGGGCCTACTACTGCGCTGTGTAAATGCGGCCCAGGGTGACCTTAAACAATCGGCTTGGTGTGGATGGGTGCTAACATTACCTGGCTGAAGTGCAATCCTTTGTCAATCACTCCTGACAAGATGTGCCAATTCAGGTAGAAGCAAGAGTTATCCAGCCCACCTTACTTCCTGTCCCAGTATCTGAGTAAATTAGTGAAAGATGCACATTTGAACTGGTAGCGGATACTGTTACTTACGCCTGCAAATGCTCTGCTCAGAGCAGCCCGCTAGACAAGGCTTCCATTGAAAGGCGGTGCCAACAGCCCTCCAAGCACTTAAGGCGGTACCTTTGAGTAGGGTTCTAATCTAACAAATGCCCCGAGCATCGGATACCGCCTCTGGCTGTAAGCCGCTCAGTGCTACTGATGTCTTGGCGCTTCCTGACCCACAGCCAGCTTACCCTGATACAATCCGCTCGTGACTGGGACTCAGTGCGGCGAAAGCACGAGACATCCTAGCCTGACCATAGCTCTTCGCCAGGCTCCCACACAAGAGCCCTCCACAAACCTTGTGGCCTAAAACATTCGCCCCGTGGGGCGGTTGCGAATGGACAGCAAACAACTCCTAGGCATTCTCTACCAATGTTGAAAATGGAGTTACTGGTTGGCTAGGGTATGCACCTAAGCCTGGCCGAACCCACCTGTCTAGTCAGAAGGGAGTACACACTTAGGCTGACACCTGCCCATCCCCTAGGTGGCTAGGCAGAGACCTTGGCTTATTCCAGAGGCGGTGTAAATTTAATGTGCCAACCGCACTCCCACAGTGGCGCACTACAGCAGAGATTCCATACCAGGTTATTTTAATTACCCTTCGTATCATCCATCCAAGAGAGACTTAGTACCATCTGCCCCTATTACCCTGTGCCACCAAACCTCATGACATCACAGGGATTACATACCTCACTAGGTCAATCGGGCCACCGTCCTACAGCTCCATTAGCACAACCCCGTAGTTCTGGTAGGAACTGTACTTAGCATAACAGCACCGAGTAAATGTAAAATTGTACTTTCCCATCATTGGGCTGGTAATCGATGGCCAAAAAAGACAAAACCTGGGCATGAGATCCCAGTTTCCTAGGGTAAAACAATAATTACCCTGCACCATTAACAACTGTGCCACATGCACCCTTGCCCTATCCACCTGTTGCTATGTAGATGTCGTCCAATTCAATAACATCGACAACATGTCAACCAGTTCTCCCCTTTGTGGTCAACCAAATCCCATATGCCGGGATCTCTCCACTAGTACCTATGCTGCTGAACCTGGACTTGTAAGGCATGCCAATGCTAGTCGCCATGTTTCCAAATTCACAATAGCGACCGGTTTAGTGGGAGCACTACTAGGACTCGTGGGACGCAATAGAGAACTAAGGCATAGGTGCCACCTAAGTGCACTGTCAGTAACCTTCCTCACAGTGGGCATGAAAGAACTGAGCTGTGTCAATTAAAGGCTGTTCCAAACAGGTGCCCCCAATAATTTGGCCCCAGAGCAGCTGGTAGTACTACAGCATGTGCTGTTGATTACAAGTATATGCACTCCTGACCTCAAACCTCCAGGATGTCGTGTTTTTAACGCGTCGGAGCCACCCATGCGTGCTGAGGAAGGCCGTGCCTTGCCCTGCCTGGTATTTAGCCACTGTCATTGCATCCCTATATTTACTACAAAAGGAACACTACACCTACAACAAGCCCATCTATTGGCTTAGTCAATGCTTCTACCTGCATCAGATAAAAGCCACAATTATAGCTCAGTTGCATAGCTACCCAAGAGCTAGCAGCCCCCCATCCATGGCTGCCACTGTGGCTCCATTGTCAGAATATTGAACATGCGTCAGTTCTGAAATGAGGTTGTGCAAGCTCATGATCAGTCACTTAACAGTTCACTCCCCGGCACACCATCTACAAAATCCAACATGCTCGGCGCGGTACTCCGTCCGCGTACCCAAAACGCGAGCCACCGACTACACACTTAGCTAACAGCCCACCTGCCTTCTGCTGCCATCTCCCAACCTTCCTCTTTAGAGTAGCTACACTGAGGACACGTCCTGCGAGCTTATACACCGGACAATTGGGAGTTGAAAACCAGATAATATTCGGACCGGTTGAGGAGAGGAGCAGTGCCACCTATTGGCCACACCCTTTAACATGGGGGGGTGTACGACAACCCCTATTACCACAAAAGATGCCGGATAAACCCAAATCCCACCAAGCCATCTTTGCCCTTCACCTCAGCATTGCAGGCAGAATAGACATTCGAGTCACGAGAAACCATACACATTCAAGCCAACCCTAAACTTCCACTTTCAAAAGTCTGCATTAGAGAAGTGAAGGAGCGTGCGCACTACAGGATCCAAATGCACCACTACCCTGAAATACGCAGTGAGCAGGGCAAAGTGTGTATAGAAACACCACTGTGCTGCGTGGTCACCTATTCTGCCACGCAATAGATTTCATGCCCTTACTTCTGTCTGTAAATTAATTTGAAAACTTGTGTGCTCACTCCCCTATGAGCTTAACACACTTAGAACATTTAAAACACGTGCGCTAAAATATGTGATTAGACTGGTGTGCCACCCACCTTGATCTGGCTGTTTCTTTCATCGCATCCAGATATAGGATATAACTCGTAACCTCAACCTACACAAATCAGGGCTGATGGCTTAAATGGAAACCACGCAGCAAAATATTTCCTAGTAGCTCCATATTTGCAAAAACACCGAAATGCCCGTAAATATCAGTGAAATATAATCCTGGTACTATGGCATATTCCTAAAATGCACTTTACAAATGTAATTATCCCTTGGCGCTTTAAGAATAGGTGTATTACCCAATTAAGTTATTTTCCTTCATCTTAGAAAGAGGAAGGTTGTTATGTGCTGACCTGCAAGTCAAATCTAGGCAGCACTCGCAATAACCACCTAAGCTACTCTCTCAGACTCGGTCCTACAGCGATCTCCGCTGGAGGCGGTCAATGGGTATACCATCAGTAATATCCATCCACTTTATTTTATTAAGGAGGAGCGCAGGCTCACAGTGTTCCAACCGCCCCCCTGGAAAATTTCATTTGACAGCAAGCTCCTAGAAGCTTTGTTCGGGTGACAGCGCTCTACAATGTAGAGAAACACCCGCCAAAACCGATGTATTCACTTTCGCCGACTGCGCAACCGCTGGCTCCCGCTCCAGCAAAGGTAAGTCATTAGGGCAAAAATTAATAAATAACACCTACAAGGAGTAATAGAAAGTTACAGAAGGTGCAACACTCACATCCCCTACGGTCTGAATCCAAGGATAACACTCAAACGTATGCTATCATGGCATTATCAATGCCTGCAGGCAGCAGTTCAGCATAGTAAAATAAATATGCGAACTTGACATTTGAAACACATGCACTAAGCATAGCATAAATAATTAGCATTTAATCATGAATAGCACAGAAATTATGCTAACCTGGTCTTACAACAATCTCAAAATGGCACTGGACGTCACTATTGGAGAGCGTTTTAATCCTATGTACAGGACCCTGAGCAGTGTCTGCGCACTAGGCCAGATGTAACGATAACGCACTTCCTGGAAGATGCAGGGGTAACGCTCAGTAAGGAGACACGATGAGCAGGTGTACTAAAGGAACATGCAACCTTATAACATCCACTACCTGTGGAGACGGATTACCTCTACATGGAGCCCAAAGCACAGCCGTGACCCTGTCTCTGTACGTAAACGTCAGCTTTCCTCTTTGTACAGCGCTCTGATACCCGGTTGGGTCTTGTTCGCGCTTTATAAAACTTTTCAAATAAATAAATAAATCAAAGGAAGGAGCTGCTCTGCCTGCCTCTGGAGAAGGTTACCCTGTCCTGGTCTCCGAGAAAAGCAGTGATCCTGCCCCATACCACAACAATGCCGACGGGGCCACGAGGCCGGCCACCCAAACGAGGCGGGTGGAACCAGAACGCACGTCTCCATGAGCCTCGGAGAAGCTAAAGCCACTTTGAAACCGCTCTTCGAGTTCGGCCCCACTTGTAGTCACCCACCCCCGCACGAACGTGATCGGGTGGAGAGTCAGCCTACGCTTGGCCGCTGGCACACTGAAGGAGACATCAGGCGTATCTATCTCACCAGCCTCCCTAAAACTATCTCAGAGTGATCAAGCATGATATGAGCAATGTCCTTTTAAAACTTGAAAGCCCATGTCAGTAATCATTCCCAAACTCGAGGCCCACCATTCTTACATTAGCCTGCGCCTCGAGCCTCACCCGTGCCGCCTCCAAGCTCAATGCACAGCGAGGCTCTCTGCACCACGCGACTGCCCCCCAGTGCCCCGTGGCCGCCCCAGCAATGGGGAGACCTCTCGGGCCCCAAACCAAACAAAACATGCCTCCCCGCTCGGATCCAACACGGGGCTGCAGACACGGGTGCAGCTGCAGTGTGTCCGTCCAGTTAACCCACAATGACTGCTTTCAGCACGCACCCCGCCAGTGGATCAATGCAACTGAACAGCATTTCCGCCATGCCTCCCCAATTCAATGTTAGAGCAATGATGCAGACAGACGAATCAACCCCACCAGACTTCAGGCAGATTTCAGCAGCCAATTCATCAACCCGCTGAGCTATCTTGCCTCTAATGAAAACCAATGTGCGCCGTCCGCAACCCCCAACACACCTGGTGTGTGTCTGTGTCCGCGCCGACTCGCCCCCACCACACATGCAGATCGGGGCCCCCCTACCCAAAGCGTGCCAGGAGGCAAGCAGAGGCAACCGGCGCCACCAGTAGGCAAAGAAAACCGCCCCCCCCAAAGGGGGGGCCCCAGACTCACCACGTGCTCAGCGACACCCCATGCTAGCACCTGCCTCAGACACCACGCAATCCGAGCAGGCCAAACGTATCACCGAAACGACAACCCGCAATCCCTGTTTTCGCAAAAACACAGTCCGCGGGCCCCCAACAAACAGCTCAGTCTCTCGCCACACAAGCCGGGAAAACAGGCGGCACTCTGGTGGCCGCAGCCACCGCATTCAAATGGCCCAGGGAACCCAGGCAGCCCTGGCCTGCACTCACCGCCTACTTCGACGCCCGCGATGTCGCCCGACGGCGTGGCTGGCGGGGAGTGCACAATTCGAACGCCTGGGGGCGATAGGCGTCTAGCCTGAAAAGATCGTGCCGCGATCAAACTGCCTGCCCACCCTCCCCCCCCGGGCGTCCTAGATTAAGAACGGCGAGGAGGGGGGGGTGCAGCGGTGAATAGCGATTACAACGCCTGGCGGAGGCAGAGGCTTCCAGCCCCCACCCTACGGCCTCAGAGTTTAAAGAACTTTCCCCCAGGCTCCTGCAAGAAAGCCCCGACTCTGCCCGATCCCGGTAGACACGCGGGACCAAGAGCCGACCTATAGACTGCATGCCCGGCTCACCTTCCTCACACATGCAGATCGCGGCCCCCCCTGCCAGAAAGCATGCCCGAAGGCCATCTGGCAACCGTCCCCACCATGAGGCAAATAACACTGCCCCTCATAGGGGGTGGGGGCAGACTCACTGCATGTAATCACCGACGCCTCAGACACCACGCAATCCGAGCAGACAAAATGCATCGGCGAGACCGCAACGACGACCAGGTCAAGACGGCGTGGCTGGCAGAAAAGAGGCCGCTGGGAGGGGTCGGAGGGGTATACATACCCTCCCTCCCCCCCCGGGCGTACCGGAAGTGACGCCCACTCCCCCTGGACAGCGGGCTCCAGGCGGAAGCCCTCTGATGCTAGAGCGAGGGGTAGGCTTGTGCCGCAATGGCACTAAAGGGCCGCCCTTTTAGGGGTGCCCCCTTTGGGGGCGGCGGGCAGCCACATTCACAGGCTACAATACGAGCAAAGCGCTGCTGAAGAGCGTTTTAGCACAGATACAGCAGATCCGTGTCCACACAGGAACCTGTCGCTAGAAAGAGAAACTCAATAAATAAAAAGTACACGCACCGTGTAACAACAAAGTAAAGGGGCCAGTAGCCATGGGAGGTGACAAATGATGTCATGGGCGTACTAAGGAGGGGCTAACAAGCCTATTGATGAATCAGAAGCCAGCATTTAGGACGGACAATGACACAAGCCAATGAAAAATATGGGCGGGGGAGTGGGCGTTGCTTCTCTCACATAGCGAACTATAGCAGATCTTCACCAGAGCAGCGCTTGCACGCTGACTCTAGGATCCACCTAAAAAGGAGGATAAAAGGTGTGGCACAGCGGACTTTTAAAAAACAAGATGAATTGTGCCACCTCCTTCCTGCTCACTTCACACCATGTGGCACTGCCACTCACTGGCACAGGGGAGGGAACAACACCCTCACACACCTTTTATGTCCAACTAATGGAAATACCAATATAATGAGGGTATACTGATACAAAATGTGCTGCATTACACAGCATAATTAGCCTTTTCTTGCCGCTAAATTTAGTCAACCCTACCGCATACTTTGATCCTCTTCTGCCACATAAATCCAGTGGCCTCAGCTATACATCCTTCATTACTTTCGTTCAAGTACAAAGAAATAAAAACTACATTCGCATTACTTCAATGAGGCAACTAAAACCTGATGGGGGTGTATCCAGATCATTTAAAAGTCCCCTCTGCTCTGTTGTGGACAGACACACTGCACTCACTCATTTTGCTGAAGCAGTTGTCCATTGTTGCCCACACTCCCCCTGCACTCCCTCAGCCGGTGATGCTACTGCGTCACAGATACCTGCAATGTGGGTGCTTTACTGAGCCCGAACATCACGACCATGGGCCCAATTAATTATAGCAGGATGTAATGCCACGCTTACCCAGTGTTACACCGTGATATAACACCAGACTCATCTTCATGTGTTGCGTTTTCAGACCAAAGTATTTGTTTCACCAAAATAAAGTCTGTTTTGCTCAATGCACGGGAAGAAATGCAAAGCATGAAAAGCACACCAGGCTGAGAGCAATACTGCACTTCTTGATATAATATTTACGATACACTAAGCGCTCAGCAGGCCAGGCATTATACTGTTGGAAAATGTCAGGCGCAGCACTATACATAATCCACAAAACAGACTGCACATTTTTGGACTTTGAGGCTAGCTTTTTGTCAAGTATCTTTTTATTGATTTTTAAAAGATATTGAGATAGACAAGTATGCAAAAATAACATGTAGGGGAAGGCAACCCCGAAGTACAAGATCAGCCGAACGGTACAGTGTGCTAAGAGTTCAGACACAGTTTGTGAACGAAGTATCGGCAATGTCCATCTAGCGTAAGCAAAGATCATCCGGGGCCAACCAACGCCCCCCCCCCCAAACCCCTAAACAAAAAAAACAACATAAAAAAACTTAAACTGGGGTGTCACGTCAGTAGGAGAATTGCGCACGTAGAGGCCTTGTTAGGGTAGAACCCAGCCGGTAGGGAGCCCCTCTGTCAGGGGTTGCCCTTCTAGAAGCGGAGAGTGTTAGTGGGAAACTAAACATGAGAGAGGTGGAGAGCTCGCACCCTTGGACCGCAAGCAAACAGGGGCAAGCCCTCAGATAAGTATTCCACCAAGGGGGCCCACACATAGTCAAACCCCTTGCGGGTGTCTTCAACAATATCTGCCATCCTCTCCATCGCAAATGCCCGCCACAATCTAGCATGCCATTGCGTGAGGGAGGGGGCCTCTGGCTTCTTCCACGCTGCGGCCACTGCCATCTTGGCCGGCCGAGGCATAGCCACATCACTGAGAGGTCCCCCTGCGTCTGGTGCTTGAGCTGGGTATCCCGAATCCCCAGGAGTGTGTGTTCAATCGTGTCTGGTAGCGGGTAACCTAAGATTTGTTTGATTTGTGCTAGGACCTCCTTCCAAAAGGGCTTGATGTGGGGGCAGTCCCACCAGATATGTCTAAAGTCACCCAGCTGCCCGCAACCCCTCCAGCACCTGTCTGAAGCATTGGGAAAAATGGAGTGCAACCTCTGGGGGTGGAGATACCAATCAAACATGATTTTATAGTCCATTGTTTCTCCTGCAGTGGAGTGTCCAATAGCGTGTCCCAGAACCTTTGGTGTCTCAAGGAGTGTTGGAAGCTCTGCTTCTGTAGAAGGGAGTAGAGAAAGGAGATGGTTCCCTTCGAGGAGGCCCCGGATATGGCAAATTTCTCAATGGGAAGCAGCTCCCGGGTAGCGGCCAGCCTTACCCGCGGTTGCAGCGCCCAATGTTTAAGTTGTAAATAGTGGAACTCCTCAGCAGGCGGGAGCTTAAAAGCCTTGGAACACTCCAGGAAGGAGAGTAATTTCCCCCCCTCGAACAAGTGAAAGAGCGCAAGGCAGCCCCCCTCCCGCCAGACATCGAAGGGACCCTCCTGCAAGGCCGGGGGTAATTCTGGATTAAAGTGTATAGGTGTGAATGGGGACGGAAAAGTGGTGAGAGAAGTGGACCTGTTCAAGACATCCCAGACCCCCAAGGTGGTTGCCGTAGGCGTGCTAATGTAGGCATTACGTGAGCGATGTTGTTTGGGTTTCCATAGTAGGTCCCATATCGTTCTGCCCGTTATTTGCCTGTCCATATGAAGCCACAGTTTATCTGACTCATGAAGAGACCACTCCGTGATGACCCTCAGTTGGGCTGCCCTGTAATAACCCAGGAAGTTCGGAAGGGCTAACCCTCCCTCCCCTCTCGGTCGTGTCAACATTTCGTTGGATAGTCTAGCCCTCTGCCCTTGCCAGATAAACTTAGTGACCATTGTTTTCAATTCGGAGTACAGTGCCCTATCCACCGGAATCGGAAGGCCCTGGAAGAGATACAGTAGGTGTGGAAGGATATTCATTTTTATAGCATTTATCCGGCCAATCCACGAGAGGTAGGCAGTTCGCCATCTAGCGAAGTCAGCTTTAATTTGGCGCAACAGCGGGGGGAAGTTTGCCCTATAGAGGTGCTCCAGCTTGGGGGTTAATTTTATGCCCAGGTAGGTGATGTCTTTGTTGGTGCTACGAAAGGGAGTCATGCCCTCAATAGATCGCATAGTGTCCTTAGGCACTGTGAGGTTCAAAATAAAGGATTTCGAGTGGTTCACCTTGAAGCCCGAGGCCCGCTCATATGCCGCGAGGTCTGACAATATCACCGGAAGGGAGGATAGCGGTCTTGTGACCGGGAGGAGCACATCGTCCGCGAAGAGGGATATCTTTTGCTCATCTGAGCCAAACGGGACTCCCCCTATGTCCGGATTGGACCGTATGTAATCCGCAAAGGGTTCGATGCTGAGCGCAAACAGGAGGGGGGATAGGGGGCACCCCTGGCGGGTACCCCGTGAAAGATGGAAAGATTCCGAAGCCACCCCATTCACCAGGACCTTAGAGTGCGGCGCATGGTAGTTCTCCTTGACCATCCCAATAAAGGATTCATCAAAGCCGGACCGGCGGAGAGTGCGGGTCAGAAAGGACCAGTCCACCCGGTCAAAGGCCTTCTACGCGTCCAGCGCGAGAAGGACCGTGGGAATTGCTTTCCTTTGCGCTTTCTCAATGATATGGACGACCCGTCTCAGGTTGTCATGGGTTTGCCTCCACTTAATAAAGCCCGCTTGATCGGCCTGAACCAAGAAAGGCATAACGTCTTCCAGGCGCGTGGCCAAAATTTTTGAATAAAGTTTGGCGTCTAGATTAAGAAGCGCAATCTGCCTGCAAGAGGCGCAATGGGAGAGGTCTTTCCCTGGTTTGGGGATGACAGAAATAAGGGCTTCGCCCATCGAGGGGGTCACCTGATGCGTAGCAGCGATATGGTTAAAGAGGGTGACCAGGTGAGGGACGAGATCCGGAGCGAAAGTACGATAGAAATAGGCGTTGAACCCGTCAGGCCCAGGCGCTTTTTGAAGTTTGAGCGAGTCAATCGCCTTCTGAACCTCTTCCGTGGTGAAGGGGCTACTCAGCGCTTCATTCGTGCGAGCAGACACCTGAGGCAGGCTAAGGTCCCCTAAGTATTGGTCTTGCGCGCACACGTCCGGTTGGTCCGCTGTGTATAAGGTGCAATAGAAGTCTCCAAAAGCTTTGGCCTTACCCGATTCAGTTCGGTGGAGGACCCCCTGACTATCCTCTATATGTTTAATGCAGTTCTTCTCTTGCCGTAATCGTAACTGGCGAGCCAGTGATGAGCCTACCTTGTTTCCTCCCTCATAGTTGCGTGCCTGGAGGCGTAAAAGAGTTTTTTCAGCCCCGTTAGTGTAGATTGCCTGGAGTTTCCCTTTAACCTGGGTGACTTTACGGAGGGTCTGCATCGATGGGGAGGCCTTATGGGCGTCCTCAGCGGAGCAAAGTTCGCTCTCGAGGAGGAGGCATTCACCTTTACGTTGCGTCTTAAGCGTGGCCTCTAGTGCAATACATTTTCCCCAGATGACCGCCTTGAAGGCATCCCAATTGATCGCTAGCGTGGTGTGTTCCGGGTCGTTAAGGTCAAAGTAGTCCTTAATATCTTTCCGAAGTTCATCTCGGAGGAGTCTGTCTCTGCACAAATAATTGGGGAAGTACCACCTGACAAATTTGGAGCGAGGAGCAGGCCAATCGAGGGTCATTTCCAACGGCACGTGATCTGAAAGGCAGATCGGGTGAAACTGGGAACCCACTACCGAAGGGAGGAGAGACTGACTCAGAAAGATACGGTTGATACTGGAGTAAGTCCTGTGCGCGTGGGTAAAGAAGGAATAATCTCGGGCCGTGGGGTGGGCAGTTCTCCAGACATCTACCAAGCCTAGCCCCTGCAGAGTGGCTTGCAAAGTTTTGCTAAACACCCCCCCAGCTGCCCTATGGACGTGTGTGGTATCCACCAAAGGGCCCCATATCAAATTGAAGTCCCCAAGAAGTATAATGTCCCCTCGTGCAAACCCCCCCAGGGTAGATAAGAAGGAATTGAGGAAGTTGTGTTGCCCTGTATTGGGGGCATAAAGAGACGCAATGGTACACAATCTGCCCCGTAGTTCCCCCCGGACCATTACAAACCTCCCCTCTTTAGCAGTGGCAGTGTCTTGGTGAAGAAAGGGGGTCGAGGTGTGAAAGAGCAGCGCCACCCCATTGTGTTTAGTGCATGCAGAAGAGCGAAAGATTTGAGGGTAGGCCCTGTGTTTCAGTCGGTGATCCTCTGTGCGGGGAAGGTGCGTCTCCTGGAGGGCGGCTATTTAATCTGATGGTCCTGTAAAAATTTCCAGATCCGCTGCCTCTTGTTTAGGGGCATTAAGCCCCTTGACATTCCACGTCAGACAGTTACACCCCGCCATTGGACAGTAAAATCAGATCCATTAGGACCCCCCCTCCCTCTCCGACCCCTTACCCTTCGCAAGCCCCTTCTCTCCCTCCCTCCCGCGTCAGCTACCCAAAAAGAAAAAGCAAAAAGGAAGAAGGAGGACCGTGACACCCAAAAACCTAACATAAAAAAAGAAGAACAAAGTCCTAACAGAACCAACAACCAGTTGTGGTGGATGAAAACTGGACCTTCGCCAACGTGGGTTGCCCCACGACTGGGCATGTTGGAGGGTGACTCAACCGGAGTCCCCGCCCGCGCCCATCCTGTCTACTGAAGATAACAGCAAAGGTCGCCATCTCTCAATGATCCAGTGTTGCGCTGAACCAGTATATCCCGGGTAGGGCTTCGGCTAAAGTCCCTCTGCCAGTGCAATGTCCCCGCCCTGGACTCCCAACTGGGGGAGTACGACCCTCCTGCTAGAATAGGAAGGGACCAGCAGAAAAAGTCCAGATGGTCCCCCGGGTCCGGAGTTCTGGGCCCCCTCTTCAGAGTCTTGAGAGGTCATTACCCTAGTAAGGCCCTCTGGGAGTGTGGGCAATCGCCATCTGTGTTCAACGACACTCCGGAAATAGACTCCCTGTGCGGCTTCGATCACTTATGCCCCCCCTTCAGACTTGTGCTCCACTGGCGATTTCTCCGGGTTTCTCGATCTGTGCCCTCAGGCGTATCCTGCGTGATCGCGGAGTCTCCAGGGTTGAGATCCAGAATCTGTATCCCCTCCTCGAGTTCCGTGACGTGGCGCATCTTATTCTTGAATTCGAAGCTCAGGCCGAATGGATAAGTCCATCTGTACTTGATGTGTTCGTCTCGGAGTTTCGTTGTAATGGGACGGAACTGTTACCTCCTAGCCAGCGTCGCAGGAGCCAGATCCTGGTAAACGTTACAACGGAAACCCTGGAAGGAGATGTTGCTCTTTGTCCGGGCCGCTTGAAGTACTGCTTCCTTTACCTTGAAGGAGTGGAACTTTGCGAGAATGTCGCGTGGTCGTCGTCCGTCCCCGGAGGACTGCCCCCCCACTCGGTGCATTCTCTCCAACTTAATTTTAAGTTGCCACGGACTGAGAATCTCCGCAAAGAGTCCCTCAAGGAAGGCCTCCAGGTTCTGCCCCTCCGCCCCTTCCTCCAAATCTCGAATCCTGATGTTGTCCCTCCTGGCCCTGTTTTCTAAATCTTCCGATTTCAGCAGTGCGAGATGTAGTTGTTTCTGTAGTTCCTGCACCTGCTCTTGGGTGTCAGCAGATCATTTATCGAGGTCTTGGGTGTGGGTCTCCAGATCCAACACTCTTGTGCCAACCGAATCCACATCCTGTTGGAGCGTCGCCACCGGCGTACTTAGATCCGATTTGAGCTGCTCGATGGAAGCCTTGATGTCGTGGTTAAGCTCCGCGCACAGCTCTGTCTTGAACTCACGGAGGGACGCCATCAGATCTTCTCGCGTAAGCGCCATGGCATCGGCGGAGTCCTCCTGCACCGGTGTTTGATGTTTCTCAGCCGGGGGAAAATAGTTGGAGACTTTAGCAGGCGTCTTCTTCGGTGGCATAGGAGCGTCCGCAGTGGCCCTCCTATGTCTATGAGTGTGGTGCTGGTCGCAAAGAGGCGGTCTCCTCCTCCTGCTCACTTTACGCCAGGGCTATAGGCCTATCGCGGGGCCGCTCCTTATACCCTGGGTCAACCAATACACCAGAGCAGTAGTCCCCAGAGATGTAGCCTGGGGCCCTCCGTCACCCCAGAAGGAGTCTTGCGAGATGGCACAGCTGCGAGTGGAGCGCAGGGTGTAGGTGCCCTCTTTCACTTGATATATCACTTAATATGTCAGTTGGGCAGAAACAGGTAGCAGGGGGGGCATCCCCAGAGCCCCCTCGCGCAGCTAGGACAGCGCTGTAATTCCGGCCTCCATGTTGAAGTCAGGCGCGCCAGGCAAGGCTTCAGGATGCTTTTTGGGCCCCAGGAGTGAACCGCTCCCCCAGAATCCGGGAGTCCCCAGTGACTGGCAGCTCCCCCTAGGGCCCCCATGCCTTTGTCTCTCCGCGCACCAGTCGCGCGGGCGGTACGACTCCCATCCACCAGCCGCCGCCGCAGGCTCCCGAGCGTCAGCTTCTTAACCGGTTGCAAAGCGATGTGGCCGGCCGTAGCACAATCGTCACGGGTGCGGGTGCACAAGGAAGGGGCCTCTCTCCATCACAGGCCGCGCTGAAACCGCCGCCGTAAGCGAGGGAGCCTACCTCGCGGCTCCGGTGGCAGCCGCCATTTTGTGCCAGTCCTCCATCATGGCCCCGCACTCTGGAAAATCCAGGCAAGGGCAATCGTAGTGGGCCGCGATCGCCTTGCAGCTCACACAGGGGCAGAAAAGGGGGTGGACACCCCCGCCGTCAGCCGTCAGCCGTCCGCCTCGAGGGGTGCCACCCGATCGCAGTTCACGGCTCTCTAGATGCCTGTTGCGGTCGCCATCTTACGCGTCCCCTCGACCTCTCCCCCGGACCTCGACTCTGCACAACGGGGCACCGAGACCTCGCCTCACCACAGCCGCTTCATCCCTACTCACTCCTCCTCAGGTAAGGCGCACAGCGCGCCGGTTTGACGGATGGTGATGGCGCTGCGATGCACGGGATGTTGGCGCAGACCGGGAGCCGAGGTAAAACACGTCTACCCAGCCATCTTGCCCAGCCACGCCTCCTTGAGGCTAGCTTTTATAGAACTCACTCATTTATGTACTCAGCTCAGAAAGGAAGATCGTCCTGGAGTCATTCTGAAGTCATCTGATGACTTCTGCTGAACTATTCCTGTAATTATCTGGGGAAGTCATCCCAAGCCATCCTGAAGTAGGTGTATAGGGTGAAATATTTAAATGAGATGACTCTAAGTCATCAGAGAAACTACTCCAGGATTAGTTCCTGATTACTTAAGTGCAAAACATTTGATGATCATTTATTACTGCAGGATGATCTAATGATGATTTCAGGAATAAGCTGGATTACTGCAGGATGGGTTCCTGATTACTTTAGTGGAAAACATGTGATGATCTTGTACTATTGCAGGATTATCTCATGATGATTTCAGGATTAGTCTGGAGTACTCCAGGATGATCCTATGTGTATTTCAGGATGGGGATGTATTATTACAGAATGATCTTCTTATGACTTCAGAATGAGACTGTTTTACTCAAGGATTATCCCAAAATAACTTTAGAATGGGACTGTGGGACTGTACTAGTTGACGATGACTTTATGATGGAGATGTATTGCCCCAAGATGGGATCTGGCTGTATTACTGCATGCTGATTTCAAGATGGGATGTATTACTGCAAGACAGTGTTCACCAAACTGAGCTGTGAGCTGATTTTTAGTGGGTCGTGAAAGTGAAAACAACAAAAAAGATGCATTTAAATTCTGTGTTTAACTTGTCACATTTGCCGGCGATTCAAAGACAGAGGTCAATGCCAATCTGCTTTATTATTTTAACATGAGGATTGGTGTTTACTTTTCTTTCTCAGTCAGCAAAGTTAGGGAAGTTTTTAAAGTGAATTTTGTGACACTGTAGGATGGTTTTTTTTTCTCAATACAAAATAAAATGCAAATACCTGTAAATCAAAAATATCCTTTCAGTAGTAAGGAAAGCAAAAATTAAGCACTTTTTTTTAATTCTGAAGTGTACTGAAACAGAGATGTTAATAGGATCAAAACAAATCTAGACACTTGATGATGCATCAATGATAAATATTCACAAAAAATCGGACTTCCACATGTTATAATTTGTGTGCTATATAATTTTATCAATAAAACTATGTCTGTGCAAATATAGTGGTCATTTCAATAGAAAATGTGCTGTCGGTAAATGCAAATTTACTACTACAGGATGCGTTAGTTCCATCAAAAAATTTCCACGTCTTATGTCCATTAATGATAGGTGGGAGACAAATGTTTGTCATTCTAAAAAGTGGGTTGTGGTCCTAAAAAGTATGGGCACCACTGCTCTAAGATGATCTTGAGTGATGTAAGTGAATTAATTGAATAACGAAAACCTTCAATGCAAAACCACATTAGAGGAAACATAATTTGGGAAAACCAATTTTAAGGAAAGGTAATTTTAAGGAAATACAAATAAACTGAAAATTAAAGGACACATTTTAAAGGAATGATGGATAATTTTGAGGAAAAATCCAAAATTACCCTAAACTTAAGTGGAGTTTAGGACCAATTACTTGTTTTTAGGTTCAAGGATGAGTAATGTTTAGGTGTCCTAAGAGTTTTTTGTGGCCAGGAATGGGTGAAGTTCAGGCATAAAAAGGGGATTTAAGCTTTAGGAATGAGTGGAGTTTAGGGATGCAGAGAGTCTTTAAAGTTCAATGATGAGTAGAGGTTACGGGTGGTGAAGAATTTTCAGCATTCAGGGTTTCAGGCATCATTGGGTGGGGGTTGAAAGGGCTGTGGTTGTAGTATCTATTCGATCACCTACAGCGGGCTCTAGTAGGTGGGGTAATGCCCACCCAGGACATCCTTATTAGTCATAGAGGGTGCCAATGACATGGTCCCCCCTGGGTAGCCGGGGATTATGGGAGGTGTTATCCTATGCACTCTTGAGGATTAGGACTCATTTGCCGGCAACAGCCATCTTGTAGTCTGAAGTAATTTCATGTCTGGTATGGCCTGGGAGGGCTAACTTGCAGGCTATGAATGACTCCATCAAGAAGCTTAACCATTAGGGGCAAAAGATTCTAGTGGGTTCCTCAATGAGTACAGTGTGGCACAATTTAATCTAGGTGTCAAAGGTAGAGTTGTTCCACAAGGATGGCGTGCGTTTGCCCCTCAGGGGTCAGGAGCTATTTAATCAGACCATATTGGGTGCCATTGCTGAAGCCAAGCGCAGCCGGTCACATTGGGGTGGGAGGGGGGTGAGAGCGCCAGTAAGCTCCTCATCCTGTGGCGGGGTACCTGGCAGCAAAATAGCAGGGGACACCAAGAAGTGGATTTTTTAACTGAACTGACTGACCCCATGGCAGGGGGGACATACATTTTGACACTGGGCTGGCGGGAGAGAGGACTGATC
Source organism: Calotriton arnoldi (assembly GCA_963921515.1). Taxonomy (NCBI): domain Eukaryota; kingdom Metazoa; phylum Chordata; class Amphibia; order Caudata; family Salamandridae; genus Calotriton; species Calotriton arnoldi. Next base: position 407,433 of record CAWUFW010012581.1, on the reverse strand, counting down.
TGCTGGTGGTCCTGGACTGTCCTCCCTACCCAAGATGCCCAATTTGAGAAGCTTGGGGCTGCGCCTGTGTTCAGGTATGCCGGCAGGGCTGATGCATATGCAGTGCCCTTGATTGGTTGTTACCTCCGGGATGGAGAATTGGGGTAAAGTGGCTACCAATACTTGCTTGTCATTGTTTTCCATTAATTAAGCATGGATACCCTGTGTGGAACTCGGGGGACGGTGTACATTGGGGCCTGCTAGCACAATGAGCACGAGAGATGTATGTGTTCTTGATGATTGCCTCAATGTATGTAATGTAAATACGTCCTTTCTCCTAGTGTAACCTTATGGCTTATTGCATCTGATTATCTGTCACCTGACTTGAAAAAAATTCTTGATGATGCTTATGCTTAATGACAAACGTATTAAGTGAAGTTGTGATTAAAAGGCTACACCATGGATGAACCACAAACCTGTTATGTCTCTCACTGGTATGTGATGGCGGGTTGAGTAGTTGTGGGTGAATCGCACATACGCATACTACGACTTGTTACGCATGCTATACATAACTAATCTGAGGTTTTGCTCTACACAACCGACTGGCATTTAACACTACAGTTGCGTAACCTTTTGGTACAAAAAAACCTTTGCACATGAAAGTTTATCGCAGGACTGTTTGCATCGTGTAGCGCCATATTGTATTCTGCAAGGGCCTCTGCAACACAACTCTTCCACTTCTTACTTGCTTAGAGTGCAAGAAGCTTCCTGGTGGAAATGACCGCCTGGGTAAGAACAAAGCAAACACTAGTGGCCTGGCATTATTTCAGTACAACCATGTTTGTGAGAAGCAGCAGTACCAAGGAAAGGTGCACAGTAGCCCCAGAAACCATAACAGTTTTTATAAATAGTGCAATTTGATGTAAATGTTCAGAAAGACTTCTGGGACTTTATCAATGACCTATCCTGGATTCTGCAATATACATAGTCGAAGAACCCTATGTAGAGATGCAATAACCTGATTGTGTGTGGTTACAGAAATGTTATGTCCCGTCCACCACAACATGTATAGTAAAGCTCACCCTTTTATTATGGGTTTGAGTTCTCTTGAATTCATTGAATTCATATCATTGAAGCTGCTCCCAGGCTCAAAACTTGGACGATACGAAAAAGAAAGGGAGCATGGAACACACGAAGAACTATTCCAACAGTAAGTGTAATAGCCAACAGCGATATTACCAGTCATCCAATGTAGCCCATTCTCTGGCTCTTAATTTCTAGATAATATTTGCCTTACTGCCATTCTGTCTCAGTGGTATCACCGAATTGTGTGAGCTCCTGTTATATTGTATCTTTATATTTCTTAAGAGCACTCTTGAGTTGGAGTGTCTGAGCTCAATGTTTGCTGTAGGATGTTGCTCAATGCATGCTGCGGAATGTTACTCTCTGTAGGTTCCATGAGTGTTGTGCTGATTTGAAGTGGGTTAGCGACAGTTGATGTTCTGTGGAAAAGCCTAGAGTAGGTGGTGTGTACTTCTGTTGCAACTCTTTATCTTGTAGAGAATAAAGTTGTTTCACCTCTACTTTCACTGTGTCTGTAGTTTATCACCACAGATGTATTGGCGAAGACTAGGAGCTGCTGAACCCGCTGGCTGCTTCCTTTGATTATTGAACTGCTTCTTCAAGAGAACTTCATCACCCATCATTAAGTTGGCTGTTTCGTAAAAGAAGTATTTTCCCCACTTTATACTTCTTAAGAGGGAGCACGTTTTGCCTACATGCATGTTTTCAAGTAAAAGGAGGAGGCTGTTTCCACTATGCGGTAGGGCGTCTTAGCATTACTGGCATTTTTGTGAGTACTGAGACTTTATTTTGTCACAGCGAGCATGCCTGTTGCTATGCTTACCTCTATCTTTAAAGCGATGTGTCAGTGTCTCTAGCAAGGATCCTTATGTGCGTTGGGCAGCGTCTCTAGAGAGGATTCTCTGTGCATGTCTTCGTCCTCGCTAAGTTCAAGTATCTGGAGTTGGAGCGCGCGGCGGCGGCGAGACAAGATGGCCGCCACCTGAAGAGCTCCGTGACGACGAGCTACGCTCCTAATCAAAGGGAGCCTTTTTTTACAGCATTTCAACACGAAAATGCTAATTTCGTGCATCGGAAGGGGCAAAGACTAAGGAGGCAAGTTTTTAGACCAAAAACGGTCTGTTTGACACTCTTTTTCTCTGGTTCTCTATTTTGCCTCAGTGCTTCCCCACAATGCAGCCGCCATTTTGTGCATCTCTAATGTCGGACTTTCTACCATTGTAACGCCGTTTTTTCTTCACCTTGCAAAATCAGTCCACTAATGGCCTACACTCTGGTTTGCTCAACTGCAGGAAAGGATCTACATATTGTAACTGTGTCATTCCTACTTCCACCTTTATTCGGCTCCAGGATACCTCTTCAGTATATTTATTGAACTACTTACTGGTTGTACTTGTTACAGTGAATCGAAGTGTCGCAATTTTGTTGGTTATTTATAGACTTCTGCTTTACGTGATGTTTGCGCAACTCTCTCTTTGCTCTTCACAAATGCGCACTGGCTCTGACGGCGCTGAATAACGCCTTCATGGTTTCGTGCTGCTTCTGGTCTGAGGTCTACTTCTTCACAATAATATTGATTGAAACAACAGTGCTTCAGCTACTTCTTTCGCCTCATTGTCTGTATTCTTGTCACCATTGGAATTTTCTTCCTACTTTTGGTGTTTTCATGCTGCTACGTTTTTCATCATGGATTCTTCACACCCGAATAAGCCCCATGGGTCCACCGGGGCCACTTGCGGTGGTCGTAAGGATTCAGCTGTTAGCACCAGCAAGCGTCCCAAGAAAGACCCATCTTCTCCATCAAAATCACCGCTTCCTCTCACGCTAGAGGACATTATGGATGAACTGCGTCTTATTCGACCTTTCATGATGGACACCACTGCCACTCTCCAAAGAATTGAAGAGAAATGGTCAGGCCTGGATTCGAGACTTTCAGATGTTGAACAGAAAGTGAGTGATGCACAGAATGTTGTTGCCAGAGTTGAGAGTCTTACCAAAGAAGTTACTCAACTTAAGAAGACTACAGAGGATTTGGAAAACCGCAATAGGCGCAACAACCTACGCATTTACGGAATTCCAGAAGGTTCTGAGGGCTCGGACATGATATCTTTTTTGAAAACCCAAGTCCTGCAGATCGTTGGTCTCCCTAAATCCACTGACTTTAACATTCAAAGAGCCCACAGATTAGGACCTTAGAATGCCTCTTCCTTAACTAAACCAAGAGGTATTATTGCCTATTTTCTTCTATATTCTGACCTCATGGCGATTCTCGGCGCTGCCAAACAACACAAGCAGATGCTTTGGTCCGGTCATAAAGTCTTCTTCAGCCAAGATGTCTCCAAGCCAACCGCCAACCGGCGAAAGGAATTTCTCGACCTCAGACCAGCATTGAGATCTATGAATGCACGCTACGGTCTTATTCACCCCTGCTTTTTAAAGTGACCTATAAAGACAGAACTCTCTCCTTTGAAGATCCAGCCGACCTTCGGAAATTCATACATACTCATAAAGGAGAACTTATGGAATTGAGCAAACCTTAACTGTTATGTTATTTGTTCTATTTTATGCTCATTAGGTCTTCAATATGTTGGCTGTAAAAGTTAATTGTTTCTCTTTTCGTTCCCTCCCATGTTTCTTAGGTCTTCCTTGTGTAGTGTTGCTGCCGATGTCCATACCCACGTTGCCCTTACATTTGTAATGTTTGATTCATTCCGCTGTAATTTTTTCCTACTGTCTGGTAAGTTCCCTTCCTTTTTGTAATATCTGTCCACTATTTTTGTCTACGGACTTTATTTTTGTCCTTCCTCCCTAATATAATATGATAGACTTGTTTCTCCTCGTTGTTCCCCCTTTTGGAGTGGCTGTCGTGTTCTTCGCCACCCCCCTCCCACCTTAATGTTCTTCCTATGGTTGTACTTTATGACTAAAGCCACTTGGCTTTCTGCCATCTTCTTTCTTATAACTCTTATTGGCGACTACGCTCTCTCTTTCTCTTCTTCTCTCCTTTCTCTCACCTCTTTTCTCTTTTCTTCTCTTCCTTGTGTAGATTCTTCTCTGTACTTATTCTGCCTATACTTTTACACTTTTCTCTTATATTAATTAATTGCTCTCTTTTTTGCTTATCATTAATGATATATAAAGCGATATTCTCTAAACTCCTTCCTTCTGGTCCCTTCAACTTAAATATATTCTATGGGCACATCTCGGTCTTCCTTTTGCTTCATTTTCTCTTCACTTTCTCTCATATTGGCTAATTTTTCTTTTTGGTGGTCTTTCTTATTTACCTCACTATTCATTTTCTAAGATTTATATCTCACTTTTGTTTACTTTCACCTAAATTTTATTGATGAAAAGTCTACGCATCATTTCATGGAATGTTAAAGGTATTCGTAACCCTGTCAAGAAACAACGGGTATTGTCTCACCTTGCTAGATTGAAATGTCATGTTGCATTACTACAAGAATCGCATCTTATGTCACAAGACTTGCCTTCATTACGTAAACAATGGGTGGGTGAGATTTTTGCTCTCCGGCTGTAAACAACAAAAATGGAGTTGTTATTTTATTTCATAAGTCATTGAATGTTCTCTTGCAAAATGAATTTAAAGACAACAACGGTAGATGGCTTTTTAAAAACTATAATCAATAATACCCAATTTTCTTTTTGTAACGTATATGGCCCTAATGGTATTGATCTATCCTTTTGGCATGAGTTCTCTACTCTTCTCTCCTCCCATGCAGATGAAAATCTGATAGTAGGGGGTGACTGTAATCAACTTATGGTTCCCTTCCTTGATCGGAAATCCCAAACCAAGTACGTCCCCAACAAGATGCAAAAGACTTTTCATAAGGCTATTATTTCGAGAGGACTTGTTGACGCATGGAGAACAAATCACCCTGATGTTTTAGAATTTTCCTTTTTTTCCCCAGTACACAGGTTCTCACTCTCGCATAGATTATATTTTTCTTACACAACCAATTTTACAATTCATGACCAATGTAAAAATTGGCTCCATTCTCATTTCAGATCATGCCCCCGTTATCTTAGACATGGACTATCCTTCGCCTGCACCTATATCTCGGCGTTGGCGTTTCAACAACTCCCTTCTCCTGGACTCTCAATTTGTAGAACAATTCATACTGTTTGCCAATGAATTTTTCAGAACAATCTCTCCTCTGTCCCTCAATATCATTTCATTTGGGATGCCTTTAAAGCGGCTGCTAGGGGTTTTATAATAGACTATGTGTCACGTAAGAAAAAGAAAGCTTTCTTAGACTCATCATCTATCCTGAAACAGATTAAAACTTTAGAGCATAAGTATTTTACCACCAATTGCCCTGACACGTTGTCTAGCCTTATTAAGGCAAAAATGCAATATAATAAACAATCTTGGGACTCCGCTTGTAATAACCTCCTCAAATTCAATGCGAAAATGTATGGGGGTCGGAATAAGGCTGGCAGATCTTTAGCCAACTATCTTAAAATCAAAAAACAAAAATCTAAAATTGTTGCTATCACGGATAACTCTGGAATTCGGCATACTTCTGATGCTAAGATCCTAGACTGCTTTACTGATTTTTATACTTCCCTTTACACCCCGGAATCCTCCCCTTCCCCCGAACAACTTGACTCCTTTTTTCAAAATATCCCTAAATCCCCAGAGAGTAACATCGATCTCTCATCGTTGAATGTTCCCATTTCAGAACAAGAGATCATTGAAGCAATCACTCTTTTACCCAAAGACAAGACACCTGGCCCTGATGGTTTTACTGTTCGGTTTTTCTTCACTTTAAATCATTTCTGGTCCCTCAGCTCTTCTCTTTAATCAACCATTTTCATACTATTGGCGCATCACAAGGCTCTTTTACTCAGGCAATGCTTTGTCTAATACCCAAAAAAGATAAGGACCCTTCCTTATGTAAAAATTATAGACTAATTTCTTTGATTAATACAGACTGTAAGATCTTTGCCAAACTACTCGCCCTTCGTATTAATAAAGTAATCCCTGACCTTGTTAATATTTACCAATCTGCTTCGTCAAAGGACGCTCTATCACAGACAACTCACGTACCTTTCTTAATATTATTCACTTGGCTTCTAAAATTGATTCACCTTTAGCTGCTATCACTCTCGATGCTGAAAAAGCGTTTGATAGGGTTAATTGGGAATTTATTTTTGGTGCATTAAAGTGGCATGGTTTTAGCCCTCCTATCATTAAATATATCCAGCTGTTAAATTCTTCTCCCACTACTTCTGTTTGGGTTAATGGTAGTCAATCTCGTTATTTCCCCCTCCGTAGAGGGACTAGACAGGGGTGTCCCCTTTCCCCTCTCTTATTCATTCTTGCCTTAGAACCCTTTTTAGAAAAAATTAGACGCTCTCCACACTATATGGGTTTCCATTTTAATAAAACGAATATTAAATTTACTGCATATGCTGATGATATTTTATTATATATTTCTAATCCGTCTACCTCCTTACCGGCTTTCTTCTCCTTACTACAAGAATACTCTAATGTCTCTGGCTATAAATTGAACATAGATAAATCGGAAATCTTGCCCTTAAATAAGTTCTGCCTCCCTTCTATGTTTCAGGGTACCGGCTTTGAATGGAACTCCAAACATATCAAATGTCTAGGCATTCTTTATGCCAATACTATTCGGGAAATTATTAAAATTAACCTTGCTGACATACTTAAAAAATGATCCGCTATGATTGATGGTTGGTCTCCTCTTTTTCTCTCTTGGTGGGGTCGATTAGCTACAATTAAAATGATGCTCCTTCCAATTATTAATTTTTATCTCTCTATGCTTCCTGTTTCTCTTCCTAGCTCTTTCTTTAGTACCATTAATAGTTCCTTATCCAAATTTCTCTGGAATAATCGCAAGCCTAGGATTTCACTTGCCCGTCTTCAATTGTCCAAGGATTTGGGCGGTGTACATTTTCCCAATCTTAAACGCTATCACTCCGCTTTTACTTTGAAACAGATATGGCCTTTCTTATCCGACTCCACAGACTCTACTTTAACAGCGTGGAGCTCATTGGAACAAGCCCAATACTCTCCTTTCTCCTTATTTCAGCTACTCGCCTCTCTCAACCTCCGAAGCGTTTCTCTTCTCCTATTTTTGTTCACTCCAAAGCACTTGCTACTTCTTTGCTTAACACCCAACTTTCTTCTACAGATGTTGCCTCACGTACTCCAATTTGGTATAATAAACATTTAAAGATTCACAATAGAGCCTTATTTTGGAAAGAGTGGATTGACAAAGGTATTATCACACCTGCACAGCTCATGAAGGATGGGTCCTTTATGGACTTTTCGGAGATTCAAAAATCCTACTGTATCTCGTCTTCACACGCTCCACATTACCCCATGTTGAAGGACTCTCTCACTCGTCTTTCCCTCCAGATGACCCCTAACGTCACTTTCGATCAAATCCCCTTATCTCCTATTGATTTCTCTATTCAATTTAAAGCTGCTGCTATATATAAATTATTATCTCATCCCACTAGGGTTAGAATTAAATCTAGTCTGGAGCTCATATGGGAAAAAGACTTGGCCTTAGATCTCTCCTTTCAAACATGGGACTCCCTTTGGTAAAAAATTCATACCTCCTCACCCTCTGCCAGCACAACACAGACTTTATATTATTTTTATAACAGACTTTTTTTCACTCCTGCTGATCTGTATAGATTTAAACTACTTAACTCCCCAAAGTGTTGGTCCTGTCCCCACGAATATAGTGATTTTTTACACATGTTTTTCCACTGTCCTTTTGTTAACTCTTTTTGGTCTCGTATTTGGTTGAAATTGAATGAAATTTTATCAACAAATGTCCCCTTCGATATCAAACATGTTTTTAGGCAGCTGTTTGTCTGTTTGGACTACTCATAGTAATGTGGGTAAATTTATCGATTTGTTTATAGCCATTACTTTTCAGATTATAACTACCAATTGGAAGGATACTTCAAAAATTTCGTTTCAAGCCTGGTGGAATTTACTTTGTCACCATCATAGACTGGACCGAGCTTATGCCACTTCCACAGCTTTGTTGATCAAAAAGACTTGCTGTGGTTACCACTAACTTCTTTTCTTTCCAGGTTGAATACTTGATTTTGTTTATACAAAAAATACTCATTTCATGTTCAACCTATTTTATATTTCTAATCTTCTGTCTTATTCTTTGTCTCTTTGCATACTCCTTTTAATGGACTTACACACCCATCTCTGTCCCCCTTCTCCCCCTCTTCTTCCTCTTTCTCTCTTCTCTCATTCTCTTCTCTTTTTCTCTCTCTTCTTCTTTTAAAAATCATTAAAATGCATTTGGTCTTTGTACAGGTTTTACTCTTAGAGGATGTTGTTTTCTTTTTACTCCTTAATTATTCATCCTATTGCTATATGACTTTGTACTGATGTTTTACTTTGTTTATTACTCCAATAAAGCATTCTAAACTCAAAAAAAAAAAAGTATCTGGAGTTTCCAGTATTCCAGACTTTTGGTGGTTCAGTGTGGGCCAACAGCACCTTCTACTGTCTCTTGTGTTTGCAGTGATCGGAAGATTTAAATGCCGGTTGGAGAGTAACTGTAAACAACGATTGGCATGCTTTAAAATTTGTGTCAGTCAAATAGCAGCGATTGGCAAACTTTAGAGAAAATTTGTCAAGTTAAACTCAGAGATTGGCACCTTTTCAGACAATAAACCTGTGTCGGTCTTGATACAGCTGGTGTTTAAAACAACGATTGGCACGCTTCACAATTTGTGTCGGTGTTATTGAAGCTTTTGGCACACTTTAATAATGTGTCACAGCGATTGGCACGCTTTAAGACAATAAACTTAATTTTATCTTTAGAAAAGCACATATATATATATTATATATAGACATATGTTTATTGGGTTTCATATTTTTTGGGGGGAGTCATTTTTACTGTTTTTCCTTGGTCCATGCTGTTTAGAGAAGGTACTTCTTTACCAAGTGTTTAGGGGTCTACTTTTTTTAAAAATCTGTATAGGTTTTATATTCTGTTTGCTCATTGTCATAATGCAGTCGGTAGCTCCACCACCATCTTTTCAGGACACACAGGGACATCCTCCAGTCAGATGGTAGGTGCAATGGGGGCTTCCTGATTCAGGCTGGAGAGAAACAAGTTTCTGCTTTTACACTCACTGGGTTTTGAGGGAGATCTACTTCCTAGCACTTACCAGACTTATTGTTAGATGAGGGTGAAATTCTTGATGATCATCAGCAAGCGGTAAAGAAGCTTCAAATCAGGTTTAACAAACAACCAAGTCTAATTATGCTTAGACATAAGTTTTTTTAACAAAAACAAAAAATGGATGAAGATGATGATACATACATAGAGGTTCTTCGTAGACTGATTTCAGAAAGCCAATTTGACACCTTCACGGATCAGTTAATTAGAGACCAGTTTGTGTGTCAGTGTAAAGATAAACAGATTCATCATAAACTCTTGTTCAACTCTTGGCCAATGTTAGAAATGGTGATCTCTAGTTTGCAATGGTTTGCACCTTTGTCCAAGTAGGGACCCTTCTTCCTAGTCAGGGTAAGGGGGAAACACTTCTAAAATAACCCCTGCTCACCCCCTTGGTAGCTTGGCGTGAGCCGACAGGCTTATCTCAGTGGCAGTGTGTAAAGCATTTGTGCACACATACAGTAATACAGTGAAAACACTACAAATGAACTCCACACCAATTTAGAAAAATAAGTAAACTTTATCTAAACCAAAACGACAAAATTCCACAATACAGTAATCAAAATATGACTTTTAAAAGGTAGAAACAGTTCTGTCCATAGCAAACTATAGTTGAAACACTTTCCACACAAAGTACCTTGGATGCGTCACGGTCACAAACAAAAACAGCCGCAGGGAAGGTGATCCATCGGTTCCTTATGCCCAGGGAAGGTGATGCATCGGTTCCTTACTCCAGGGGAGGTGATGTGTTGGTGCCTTACTGCAACGCAGGGGTGGTGATGCGCCGGTTCCTTACTGAAGGGGAGGTGATGCGTTGGTTTCTTACTGTGCGGGGAGGTGATGCTTCGGTTTCTTACTGCGGCCACAGCGTTCTTGCAGACGTGGCGCCCAGGTGCAACGCGTGATGAACGGGGATGCGTCGGTTCTCGATGCAGTGGCTACGATGACACTGCGTTGGTCTCTCCGGCCGCGGTCCCACGATGCGTTGGTTCTTGCAGCTGCACGGCAGGTCCTGTGTCGGAATCGGTGCAGTGATTTCGGACTTCAGAGATCGGTGCACAGGATTCGGCATGCAGCAATTTCCCCCACCGCGGGCAGGCGCTGCGTCGGAAACAGGTCCGGATGCGTCGTGCTTCTTGAAGTTGCGTTTCTTTTCCAGCTCCCAACTGCAGCAATAACCTCCAGATTCCCAACTCAGCAATAGGCACCTCTTGACATGTCAGAACTCCCAGCAAAGAAGTTATGGGGAGCTGGTGGTGAAGTCTTTGTGTACCTTAAACTTCAGAACAGGATCCAAGCTCTACTTCAAGCCCTTGGAGATCTTCCTCAAGCAGGAGACACAACACACAGCAAAGTCTTTATCCTTTCCTTAGCAGAAACAGCCACTGCAGGCCAACCCCAGACAGCACACAGCAAAGGGGCAGTACTTCTCCTCCAGTTTTCCCAGCTCATCACCTTGGCAGAGGTACCTCTTGAATTCCAGAAGTAATCTAAAAGTCTGGGGTCTGGGCCCCACTTTTTATAGTCCATTTCTCTTTGTTCTCTGGTGTCAGAGAAGCTCTTTGCTCAGCCAAAACCAGTTCTGTGCTTTCTGGTGCTGCTGCCCGGCAGGAGGTGGAGACAGCATTGTGGAAGGCAGACCAGGCCCATTCAGGTGAAAGGAAATCTCCTCCCCCTACTCTAAATGCAGCCCAGGTCTATTCAGCCCAGCCCTGACTCACCCTGGAAAGGCAGGAAACACCTCACCGCCCCCCCAAGTGGCTGTCTGAATAGAATGCAGATCCCCAGCCCCTGTCACTCCACAGCCAGAAAGTCAATACACAAACCTAGCAGAGGCACACTGGATGGCTAAGCAAGAAAATACCCACTTTCTAAAAGTGGTATTTTCAAACCCAGCATATAAAAATCATCCTTGCTAAAAGATGCATCTTTATATTCTGAGTTCAGGCATACCAAACTCCACTTTCCTTTCTTGTTCCCATGGGTAGTTATACTTATAAGATGTTATAAGTAAACTCCCCATTCTATTCTATGAGACAGATAGCCTTTCAATAGTGAAAAATGAAATTGGCAGTATATCACTATCAAGACATGCCATACACATCAGGACATGCCCTACCTTTCAAATACACTGCACCCTGCCAACAGGGGTACCATGGGCCTACCTTAGGGGTGACTCATGTAAGAAAAGGGAAGGTTAGGGCCTGGCAAGTGGGTGCACTTGCTAGGTTGACATGGCAGTACTGAACTGCACACAGACACTGCAATGGCAGATCTGAGAACCTTTTGCAAGGCTGCTTGTGTGGGTGGCACAATCAGTGCTGCAAGCCCACTAGCAGCATTTGATTTACAGGCCCTGGGCACACACAGTGCACTGTACTAGTGCCCTAGTAGTAAATCAAATAAGCCAATTATGGAACCACTAATCCATGACAACGATTTATAGAGGGAGCACTTGCACTTTGACAATGAATAGCAGTGGCAAAGTGCCCAAAGCATCAAGACCAGCAAAAACGGAGTCCAACCCACAGTAAAAATACATGAGGCAAAGGCAAAAATACAGGGGAAACCCACGCCAAGGATGCCAGGTCTAACAGCCATCTTGGAGGACACAATCAAAACGGCAAAAAGCATAGAAATGTCCCAAATTTCAGTAAAGGAGCCAGAAGAGAAACCTCAAGAATCAGTGAATGCGGTTAAATATGGAAAAGCTCAGTGAAAAATATCTGAGATTTATAAGAAAAAAGTTGGTTCCAAGATGTCTGGAATCAAAACTGATCCTTCAATGGGTAACGTGTTATCGTTGTGGTAACCCCACACATGTTGAGAATGGTAAACCATGTGCTGCTAGAAATATCACATGTAACTACTGTAAGAAGTTAGGACATTTTGCCAAGGTTTGCCAGAAGAAAAAGATCAGCACGACTAGGCCTGTGGCAAGTGAGATGCAATCAATTGTGAGGATGACACTGAATCAGATGTGGAAGGTTCTAATCATATAGTACTGAGTGTGGGGGAAGATGTAGCTAGTGCTATTGACAAAAGTCTGGTGTCTGGGATCCCTCCTCTTGTGTCGATCCTATTGTTGACATTGGCGTGGGTGACAAAAGTTTAAAATATTAATTGATTCAGGAGCAAAAATCACTATGATGACTCAAAAATTATTCAAGGACACATGAAGGATAGGGAATTATTACCACCTGACCTTTTACAAGTTTCGTATGAGGATTGTAAAATAGAGCTTCTAGGCTTTATTGAGCATGCTCTAGAATTTAGAGGGCGAAGGATAGAAGGAGAAATGTATGCTGCCATAAATGGTTTGAACATTCTTGGATGGTTCCACCAGAATCTTTTTGTCTGGATCCTGAGACCAGGGCATAAAGAACAAGTGTTGGTGGTGGAATGCAATAATGTTGCGGAGGAGCGAAATCGCAAGTTCCCTTAGGGCTTCTCATAGAAGTTGGGTAAGATTAAGGGATACAAACACAGGATAAAAGTCAAGGAAGGAGTAGTCCCAGTCAAACACCAACTACGTGGGGTACCATTTAGTGTTAGGGAAGATTTAGAAAAATAACGCTTATCTTTGTGTCACCAAGGAATAATAGAGCTAACTGAATCTTCATTATGGTTGTTCCCATTAGTGGTACCACGCAAAAGGAATGGCCAGCTTCATGTGTGTGTCAATTTGAGGTCACTCAACAAAGACATTTGGGTAGATTCTTATTCATTTCTCCAAATCAATTACATGTTTGCTCACATTGCAGGGGCTAATTTTTATTAAGTTAGACCTTGCATCAGCGTACCATCAGGTAGATTTACACAAAGAGTAAAGGCACATTACTGCGTTTGTCTCTCCAATTGGCACATACCAGTATCGCCATATGCCTTTTGGGCTTGCCTCAGCAGCAGCAGTTTTCCAGAGAATAGTGCACAATTTGTTGAAAGATGTGCAAGGTGTTTTGGTGTTCCACGATGATGTGCTAATTTTTTCAAAGGATGTAATTGCTCATAACATCATCTTTTAGAAGGTTCTTAAAATTTGAAAAGAGTATGGTAGTATACTTACAAAGAGAAATGCCAGTTTTTATGCAGTGAGGTTGGATATCTTCGACATATAATTTCAAAAGATGGTATCAAGCCCAGGCCAAGGTTGATAAAGTTCATTGTAGAAGCTCCTCCTCCTATGGGCTGTGTGAATTCTATTCACAGATCATACCAGAGTATGCTACTAAAATTAGACTGTCAGTAGTTTGCTCAATAAGGCAACAAAATTCATTCAGGATGCAGAATGTCTTGAAGCATTTATGTGGATAAAAGCACAGTTGGGTGAGAGTAAAGCTCTGAAGCCGTTTGATCCTTCATTACCGTGTTGTATCACGGTTGATACGAGGAAAGTAGGGTTAGGAGTGGTAGTCACTCAAAAGAAAGGTGATGCTGAAAAGACTAAGCATTTGCGTCCCAGGTTTTATGGGATGCCGAATTACAATATTTGGTCATCGAGAAGGAATTGCTGGCGTGTTGGTGGCCGATTGAAAAAATCCTTTCTTTTGTCTGGGGCAAACAGTTTTGTCTTCAAACTAGCCACAAACCGTTAGTGTCTATCTTGAGTGGAGGTGGCAGCAAGTGTAGTACACCAAGAATCTTAAAATTTTCTGGAAAATTGTTGCAATTCCAGTTTGATGTGGTACATATTTCTGGTGGCAAAAATGTCAGAGATGATTTTTTGTCACGGTTTCAATGTAAAACAAATGATGAGGAGGAGGCTGTGTTGACAGATGTCATGGAGGAAGTCTTTGAGGATTGTTCGGTAGCTTCCATTGAAGAACCCAGACTGGGTGTGTGTTCTGAGGAGGATTGGAGAGTTTCTGTGTTGGAGGATCAGGTCTTACAACAAGTTTAAGAGTGTGTCAAAAATGTTGAGTGTTGCTTCTCATGCTTCAGCCTTTTATCAAAATTTGTGAGGGACTTTCCGTGGAAGATGGAATGCTTCTTAGGTTAGACAAGTTAGTACCACCATCTAAGTTGAGAAGGAGCATTATTAATCAGGCCCATATAGGACATTTAGGTTCTACTCTCACAAAAAGGTGTATTCATGATTCCTTCTGGTGACCTAGGATTGCTGTAGACATTGAAAAGGTGGTGGAAGGGTGTTGTGTGTGTGCATTGGCTGACAAAAGCTTGAAGTAACAATTCCTCCATTGAATTCCATAGACGTTCCACCCAGACTTTGGGCTAAGATAGGAATTGATGTTATGGGTCTCTATGACTCATTACCTGAGGTACTAGGTTTATTCTGGTACTCCTGGATTACTGCTCTAAATGGGCGTAACTTAAGTTTGTACGAGATCCATGGGCTGGTTTTGTGGTGGAATTTCTTAGGAAAATCTTTCTGAGGGAGGTGTTTCCAGAAATTAAAATTTCAGACAACGTCACTCAATTTATGTGTAGGGAATTTCAGAAATTCCTGGAGTCATGTAATATAAAACACTGCAGAAGTTCTTTATACCATCCCAAAACGAATTGCCTTGTTGCGAGGATGAATCGAGTCATTGGGGAGTGTGTGAAGTGGGCAAAAAGTGGAAAGCATGGCATTGTCAAATCTGTGAGGAGTATTTTGTGGTTTTACAGGACAACACCTCATTCATCGACCAAGTTCTCCCCTTTTGAGTTATTAAGGGGTAGAAAGGCAAACACTACTTTTCAACTGGCTTGGATGGCCAGATGGTTGACGAGTGAATCTGATGTTGAAAAATTGACATTGTTGGTCAAAGAGAATATCTGTCAAGCACAGAAAAAACAAAAATATTGATATGATAAAAAAAGGTGTAAAAACACAATGGTACAGGTGGGAGATGTAGTGCGTGTTAAATGAGCTACTCATGTACAAAAAGGGAAAAACAAGTTTGGTGAACCAGTGACGATTGTAAACAATTTGCGGTAATACAGTGAGAGTAGGTGGTGGCCATTGGTGGAATCTCTCAAGGTTTGTGAGAGTGAGGGATAAAGAGCCCAATTCCAATAAGAGCGAGAAGGAGACTAATGATAATCTGAGAAATCAAAATGCTCAGTCTTTCAGTGAAAGAGGGCTGAGGCCTCTACTGGTAATTGTATTTAAATGTTGCGTAGGGTTCACATAAAATCAATCAACCTATTAGGTTTAGAATGTAGGATCATATTTTTATTGTTTTTGTTTGTAAGTTAAGGAAGTTTATGTGTATAGTTTTTATAAATTTCTTTTCGGTCTTTCTTTTGTCTTGTGCTTGTATTATGTATTTATTGGGGATGTGTCAAGTATTTGTTAGGGAAGTGTCAGAGTGTTGAAAGGAAGATATGTTATATCGTACCATTATATTTCTTAAGAGCACTCTTGAGTTGAAGTGTCTGATCTCAATGCATGCTATAGAATGTTGCTCAATGAGTGCTGCAGAATGTTACTCTCTGTACGTTCCATAAGTGTTGTGCTGATTTGAAGTGGGTGTGCGACAATTGATATTTTGTGGAAAAGCCTAGAGTACATGCGTTTACTCCTATTACAGCTCTTTATCTTGTAGAGAATAAAGTTGTTTCATCATGTCACCATATTTGTGATTTTGCTCACACACACACATATGTATACACGTATTCAATGTGGGTGTATGTGTTTGTGTATACACACAAACGTATGTTATTTGTGATGGTGGAACCCCCATGGCCTCTTTTTTGACTAATACCTTTCTTTTACATTTACCTACCCCAAAACCCTAAAACCACTCTTACCTCCCTTAATCTCAACCCATTCCTAAACCATAAATTTACCCTTACCTCCCTTTACCTCTACCCACCTCAAACCCAAAAAATACACTTACCCCCTTTACATCCGCCCACCCCTGAACTAAAAAAATTCACCCTTACCTCATTTTACCTCTGCCCACCCATAAAACCAAAAATACACTTACCTCCCTTTACCTGTACTCACCTCTGAACCCTAAAATCATCCTTACCTCCCTTTATTTCTACCCACTCCTGAACCCTAAATTCACCCATATGTCCCTGTACACCTATCACCCCTGATCCCTAAAATCACCATTACCTCCCCTTTACCTATACCCACCCAGAATCCCCAAAATTACCCTTACCTCCCTATACCTCTACCCAACCCAAACCCCAAAAATACACTTACCTCTTTTCACCTCTGTTCACCCCTGAACATAAAAAATGTACCATACCTCTCTCTACCGCTACTGACCCACAAACCCTAAAATCACCCTCTCTCGCTTTACATTTATCCAACCCTCAACCCCCCCCAAAATAACCCTTACCTCCTATTATCTATTCCTTCACCTAAACCCTAAAATAGCCTTTATTTCCCTCGACCAGCACCTTTATCAATTTTTTGTAAGTAACATAAAAAATATGCTATGGAAAAAAAACCTTACCTGTGTAGTAAAGTACTGCATGGTAAAAGTACAAATAATTACCTTGGTGGTACTCGCTTGAATGGTAAAGACGTGTGATACAGCCATGCATGCTAAAGGATCCTTGGTAAAGGCTGTTTCCTCTCTAAGATGCTGATAAATTTGGAAACAAACGCATTTGAGATACACCTACACCAAAGTGCAGGCAGAGCTCTAGCCATAGAAGTTAAAGGGAACTTTAAGAAAAATATTATTTAAATTAATTTTTAAAAATGTAAATAAAAAGTATTCATTTTTATTTGGGAAAAAAATAAAACTCATTTCTCTCACTCCTACTCACCTGGATTACCACAGTAACACCGGACCATACCTGCACTAAAACCTTATTTATTAATACATTTTAAATTATTGTATTTTCTTTATTTATTTTAATATTTTCAATTAAATAAATTTAAGTAAAATGTTAATTGTCCCTGCCTTACCCATTACAGTATCACTTGTGTTGAATGTGTCACAATTTGGGATGTAAGTTGTACATTATTTGTGATTTCATTTCAAAAGCAATAAATTATCTTTTACCATATTTTGTACCAACTCTTATACATTTAGGCATTTTAATTATACAATAGTAATAAAAAAAGATTTTTAATAAATTTTCACTCAAAACTTTATTTTATGTAATTTATTTTATGTTTCCTTATGTGTTAGCGTGGTTCCCTGCCTCCATTAATTTCTTTTGGAGTGAGTTGCAGTACCACTCTTTGGCCATGTGTGGCACTTGACTTTCTCCAAGGCTGACCTGGAGACATGTAAGCCTGTTTTAGTCTGTAGTATTTATGAAGTAGATTTAAGCATGTGTTTTGTTAATTGCAACTTTCTTACTCATAAGTGTATGTTTGTTCGTATTAGAATGTCCCTCCCTAAAACACCCCTTCAATTTTCCTTAACCTAACCCATTTTGGAGTAATTATTCCACATTTTCCCACCACTGTCCCTTGTCCCTCCCATATTTACTACTAAACATAGTATCTATAGGTGAGATTTCCATAAAGAAAGACAGGAAATCTCTGGCTGGAGTTTTGTGGTTTGCATTTTGGAGTATACAAAGTAATGTTACTAATAGTGCCACCCTCTGTGGGATGGCAGCTGGACTGTTACAATCCAGAGAAGAGGTGAACCTTGTTTGAGAAACACATCAACACATATTTGTTAGACCTGTCAGCCTTATGGTGGTCTTGCCCCAGTCTTTTTGCCTCCACGTTTTGCTGAATCTTTTTGTTGGTCTTAGGAGTCTGAGCACTTTACCACTGCTAATCAGTGCTAAAACGCATGTGCTTCTTCCCTAAATGTGTGTAATTGGTGTATACCTGATTGACCTATTGAATTTATTTGTAAGTGCCTTGTAAGGTGGTATACCATATCCCCAGGACAGTAAATTAAATGCTACTAGTGGGCTGCAGCCCTGATTGTGCCACCCACTGAAGTAGCCTTTCAACCTTATCTCAGGCCTGCCACTGCAGTGCCTGTGTGTGCAGTTTACTGCCACTTAGACTTGGCATTTAAACCTACTTGCCAAGCCTTAAACTCCCTTTTATTGCATATAAGTCAACCCTAAGGTAGGCGCTAGGTAAGACATGTACTTTTATGTTTTGTAGTGTCCCGATAGGGACAAACAGCCTACTGTGAGGCCTACTCCTCTCATAGGATAGCATTGGGAATTCCTTATTACACTTTTAGGCTGTAATTCCTGATCAGAGAGAAGTAGCTTTTTCATGTTACATATGTTTGGATTGGTACTAATAAATCCTACTTACTGGGAAAATTGGATTTAACATTACTATTTTAGAGATACCACTTTTAGTTTTTAGAAAGTGGACATTTTTTTGCACTTACTGCACTGTGTGCCTGATAGGCTGTCCCCAATACATGTCTGGGGTGGGTGACAGCTACACTCTGTGCATTCCCTCTACACAGCCACAACACAGGAAAGGAAGGTGTGTCTGAGTACCCATCTACATACATCTGCATTCTGATGACCTTGCCTGGGCAGGGGGAGCTAACACTTCACTTGAATAGGTAGTGTCCTGTCCCCACACTAAGGGCTGATCTACCCCCCCATAGATAGCCTGGCAGACACGACTGGGCTGAAAGGGGAACCTGTGCACTTCAGAGAGCTGTTTTGAATTCACCCCCCACATCAAAAGCACTTTTGGGTTTAAGTACTGGGTCTCTGGCCCACTAAAATCAGACACTTCTGGATCTTGAACTGAACCTCTGGCAGAAGGACTGTTGTGCTGCTTAAAGGACTTAACTGGACTGCTGATCTGGAAAGCCTGCTTTTCTGTTTGCTGCCCTGCTGCCCTGCTGCTTGCTGCTCTCTGACTCTGCTGAAAGAGTGCTGGACTCTGCCTTCCCTTTCAAGTGATCTACAAGGGCTTGTTGGCTTGCCTCCTGTTGCTTGAGACTCAGGGATATCAAAGTCTCTACCCCTGCTGCTGTGCTGGACTCACTGGAAATGACCCAGATGCTTGCACCATGGATTTTGAAGCATCGCCTGTCTGTGTGTAACAGAACCGACGCAACAACCTGGTTGCAAGAGGAAAATCAGTGCATCGCATCGAAACCAATGCGTTGCCTCCTGAGATTGGCACCACCGACAGCGTATCCACACCGCTGCAGCTTGGTGAGATCAAAGCATACCCTCAATGTGTGGCAAAAACGGCGCATTGCTCGACGCCTCTCGACTCCAGCGCCCGTCTTCGGAACTGACGCGTCACCATCACTGCGTGGAGAAGATCTGCACATCTCGTTGCGTGCGATCAGGAAATGGACTTTGTTCACCGGGCCCTGCATAAATCCTGTAGCCGGCCTGCGCTTCCACGAAGTCGGCTTGAACTTTGACTTTGTCCCAGTCCAGCATGACCTAAGGTAACCTTTTAGCGCTATTTGCTTCTAAACGCCTTATTGCATTTATTCTTTTAAAATTCAATATCTCAACTTCTTTACATTGGATTTTTGTATTTTTGGTCTTGTTCTGTCGGGCATATAATAACCAATTTTTCTAAACCTGTGTGGAGTCTTTTTGTGGTGTGTTCATTGTGTTACTGTGTGTGTGTGTGTGTTGCACAAAAACTTTATACATTGCCTCTTTAGATAAGCCTGACTGCTCTGTGCCAAACTACCAGACGGTGAGCACAGGCTATCTTTTAGTATGTACATAGCTTACCCTGACGACTGTGGCTTCTGCTTGGACATGGTACATACCTTTGTCAACCAGGAACACAGAGGCTTATTTATGAGAGGCTGGTGCCACCGGAGCACCATTCATTTTTCTGATGCTCCAGTGGCACAAAGCTCTCAACCATATCTATGAGCACACTATAAGCCACTTTGCACGGCCTCATAGATGTGGAGTAAGACAAAGCAGTGCACGTCACTGCGTTGCCTTACTCTGAGGATGGGATTTCCCATTCAACACCCATGGATTTTGACGCTGCCCCAGATTTACTTAATCATGTAAACCTGGGTCAGTGCAAAAACCTTACACCTCCCCAGAGCAGGTGTAACGAGAAAAAATATACGAATTTCTCCTTGTTTTTTCCTCTTGGGATTAATTTTGTGCAGGAAGGTGTCACTTCATGCACAAAAACAATCCTGCATGCAAAGCAGACACTTTTGCACCATGGTGCAAGAGTGCCTACATTGGAGCTAGTATCAAAACAACAATGTCTCAGCTGGAAATCATTAGAAAAAGGCAAATTCAGGATAGTTGCAAATATCACAAGGGAGGGAACAAATGGAGACCACAACAGGATTGGTGAAAGGAACAAGGTAATTTTATATAAGTAGTTATATCAGCACTACCATATAATTAAATAAACAGTGACCGTACCATACAAGGGTGCACTGAACGTGCAAGTGACAGTGGACAGCGCAGTGACACTAGGGTGAAGAACACAGCATGAACGGCGCAATAGAAAAAATAATAACGTGGTCAATAATAAAAAATATATACAAGGTCAGTATGTGTCAATTGAGTAAATTAATTTGACCACAATAGCGCCAAAGTTCTGAGCTGGGTAGTCGACGGCGTTTCAACCTGATCAATTTCAGGTCATCATCAGGAAAGGTCACTTAATTTCGAAGTAGTGCTGTATAAGGGAACAGGGAAAGGAAAAGGGTAAGGGAAAGGTGAGCGAATGAGGGCCCCAAAGTCAAGGAGACTGAGAAAGAGTCCATAGGTAGGATAGTTACCAGAATGCTGAAAGCGCGGTGGCCAGGGAGGTCCAGTGGGGGAGGAAACGTTAGGCGGTCCAATACAAAAAATCAATCAAGGGTAATGAAACCAAATGGCAGTCCTAACAGGAGACAAAGGGGGGGGGGGGCTGTGAGAGCCTGTTGGTCCAGAGTGACCGGAAGGTGAAAGGCATGGCAAGAATGACAGGAGCGAGGCAAAAATTACCTGATTAAATGAAGAGCCTGGTGTGAGGATGCATACCGGTATGAGGAGATCCAATCTCTGGAAGAGTCCACGAGATCCTGGAATTGAAGATCTGTGTGGGGTAAGGTGATAAAATGGGTCAGGTACGGGAGGGCTATGGGAGGCCGGATGTCGGAGTATATGGAGTGAATCATACCTGGTAATGGGCAGCTAGCTCCAAGGATCTGGGCCATAGCCAGCTACGGGCCGGTGTGGTTAGAGATTATGCCGCCGGGCGGAAGCGAGTCAAGGCGGGGCGAGTAAATCATGAGGAAGGTGGCAAAGGATGAGAGAAGCGTCCGTGTGTGCCGGGGAAAGTGGTGAATGAGCGTAAGCTCTCAGAGGGGATAGCAAGTCACCGCGATCACGTAGGTGAAAAGGACTAGACCGCAAGAGTAGGAACTCGTCTGGGCCCCCGGGGGGACCCACAGTTACTCGCGTTAGGTAAAGAAAACACCGAAAGGATAAGTGTTCGAGACTACGGTGTGTCATTTAGTGACAAAACAATCTAGTACATTGGATATAAAACGTACTGTGTATTATTAAACAAGGCTCAGTGGTTGTTGTGCAGTTACTAGGAAAGCATAAAGTAACCGCATACAGTATGTATTGCATGGTGGAGCCGAGGTAACAATGGATCAATTACAAATACAATAAACAAGCCACAGTTACTTGCGTTGGTAACACCGAAAGGATAGGTGTTCGAGACTGCGGTGTGACATATAGAGACAAATCAATCTAGTACATTGGATATAAACAGATGTACTGCGTATTATTAAAAGGCTCAGTGGTTGATGTGCAGTTACGGGGGCAGCATGAAGTAACCGGATACAGTATGTATTGCATGGTGGAGCCAAGGTTACAATGGCTCAATTACAAATACAATAAACATAACATGAATGGTTAAAAACATTTTCCATAGCTTCTGTAGTTACATCAAGTTAAACGTAAGAGCTCTAACTAACAGCTATGTCTTGTAGCCATAATGGTTACATCGAAGATAAATTGTAAATAACAGTCAGGGCTGTAGCTAACAGCTATGTCACAGTTAGGAGGGGGCTCATGTAGGGGGGAATGCTAAGATCTGGGGCGGTGGAATCATAGAGGTAGGTCCCACGAGTGAATTGGCAGATGAGGGATGGACTGGTCATAAGGGTTAAGGTGTACTGATGACCGTGTTCCATTCATCAAGTGTGTTTAATCCACTGTTGACAGAGTCGCAGTGGGCAATCCATCTACACTCGCATTTGTTCAGTAAAAGTTGTAGATTACCGACCCGGATGGGAAGTTCTGGACGGTCAATCACTTGCCAGACAAAGTCTGTTTCAGAGTGGTTGTTTTCTTTAAAGTGTCCAACCAAAGGTGCTGTCTCAACATTACATCTTATTCGGCTTTGATGCTGGGAGATACGTTGCTTGACCATTTGTGTGGTCTGGCCGATGTACAGTACATTGCAAGGGCAATGTATGGCGTAAATGACGTTGGTTGTGCGACAGTTGGAAAAATGTCTAAGTTGGTAAGTCTGTCCTCCTGTAGCGAATTCCTTAGTGTTGCAGGTAAGGTTACATACAGAACAGGATTGACATTTAAAGTGGCCAACGATCGGGGGTAAACCCCACATAGAGGTCACAGATTGGGCCCTTTTCTCTTTTTTTGGCCAGGTGATGGTATGAACCAGTTTGTAAGATAGGTTACTACCCCTCTTGTATGAAAAGAGGGGTGGTTCTTTGAACGGGGCATGGGTACGTAGTAGTGACCAGTTTTTCTTGATAACCTTACTGACCATGTTGCTGGAGGGGCTGTAAGTAGAAACGAAAGGGATGCGTGAGTTGGTTCTTTTGGGGGAAGGGGAGAGGAGTATTTCCCTGTGGCAGTACCATGCCCATTTGGAAGCACGGGAGACAATGCGTTTGGGGTAACCCCTGTTTATCAATTTCTCAGAGAGAATGGCCACTTCTCTGAAATAATCCTTACGCCACTTACAATTTCTTCGGATGCTGAGAAATTGCCCATAAGGTAGGCCATCTCTAAAACCTCTCGGGTGGTAGCTCGAGTACATTAGGAGGGTGTTTCGTTCTGTGGGTTTGCGGTATAGGGTGGTGCCTATGGCACCTTCCTCAGCATGAAGGGTGAGGTCGAGGAAGGGGAGGTCATTGGTTCTTACATCAGAGGTGAATGTGAGGTGGGGCTGGCAGTTGTTAAGCCAGGAAATGAAGGATGACAAGTCTTCATGTGTGCCATGCCAAAGTAGAAGAATATCATCGATGTAACGGTGCCAGAGGTTGATTTTGTCCAGAAAAGGGTTTTGTGCGAATAGAAAATGAGTTGTTTCAAGGTGATGCACATAGAGAATGGCAAAGTTGGGGGCGAAGCAAGCGCCCATTGCGACACCTTTGATCTGTAGATAAAAGGTTTCTTTGTATAGAAAGTAGTTGTTGGTGAGTGCAATGCGTAGTAGGTCCATGAGAAAATTTGAGGGGATACGGGCGGGTCTGGGTCGTGAATCTAAGAGTTGTTTGATGATAGTCAGTCCTTCAGTGTGGGGTATGTTGGTGTATAGTGATTCGATATCAAGGCCTATCATGAGGTCATTGTCAATGTCAAAGGGTAAGTCTTCAATGATGTTTATCAGATGTGTACTATCCCTGACGAAGGTATTGGTCAAAGGGACGAATTCCTTCAAAATCGAGTCAATGTATTTGCCTAGTGGTTCCAGTATTGAGCCAGAGACTATGGGTCGTCCAGGCGGGTCAGTAGGGTTTTTATGTATTTTAGGTAATACATAAATAACTGGAGTTCTGGGGTGTGAATTATTGAGGAAGGCATGTTCTTTTTTGGAGATAATAGCTGAATGCAAGGCTTCGGTGGTAATGGCTAGTATTTCTTTGCGGATGTCGGGTAATGGGTCTGAGGGCAAGGGACGGTAGTGGGAGGTGTTGTTAAGTTGGCGTAGGACTTCCATGTCATATTTATCCACATCCATCACCACTATACCGCCGCCCTTGTATGCAGGTTTGATAACTATGTGTTTGTTATCACGTAGTTTGTCTAGGGCCTGTTTTTCAAGGAAAGGGATATTGTAAGGAACAAATTCCGATTGATGTTCTAGTTCCTTAACTTCGTGTAGGACAAGTCTTTCAAAAGCCAGGATTTCTGGGGGCATGGTGGAGGCCGGTGGAAGGAAGGTTAGAGGACGGGTGAAACTGTTTCTCATATAGTCTATTGGAGTGAGGTCTGCTGGCGAAAAATTGTTTGAGGCGGATGCGCCTAAAGAATAGGAGTAGGTCCTCTTGTAGTTTAAAGAAGTTACTCCGTTCAGCTGGGACAAAGGACAAGCCTTTACTGAGTAGTGAAATTTCGTCTGAAGACAGGGTGTGTTGAGACAAATTGAAAATGGGAATAGGAGAGACGTTGGTTTCTGTGGCTATAGGATCTATATCGGGGGTCATGTAGAGAGATGTGGGTTGTAGAGTGATAGTGTGCTGAGTACTTATGTGATTCAAAAGAAGAGGCTCATCATTGTGTGTTGAGCTACCTGGACTAGTCATTATTGTGGTCCCCATTGATAGAATTTGCGGCGTGTTTGTCGCTCGCCCGCGTACTGGTACTGGTAATTTGGTCTTGTTTGGCCGCGGCCCCGTCCGCGGTTTCCTCCTAAAAAACCGGATGGTAGTAATGGTTGTGGATGGGGTCTAGTCTGTGGGCGGTCAGCGCTGGGGCCTTCACCAGGGTCTGAGTCCTCGATGGATGTATTGGATGAGTCTGAAAATGTAATGGCTTGGTTATTCCTGTACCTCCCCCAGTTCCTATTTCTAGGTGGTTGGTAAGGTGTGTTGAAAAACGTCTCAAGCAGGTATGGGTAAGTCGTGTCCTTGTTGTAGTTTTTTATGTCTCGCTGTATTTTGTTAATCTTTTTGTTTTGTTCGAAAGTATGGAAGGTAGCGATAATGTTGTTGATTTTGTCTAAGAGAGCTTTAGCGTCAGTGATGGATGTATCAGAAAGAATGAGTCTTTCCAGTTCAGCTATTTCTTCAAGTTCTTTTTTACTATGTTCTATAGCTGTGACAATGCCTAGCATCATCCAGTGCCTGGAGCAAGTGGTGGCAAGATGGCTGAAACCAGTGCGGAATTTAGGGTCTTGGGTAAATATAGCTGGGACGTTACGTATTTGAAGTCCTAGTGGTATAGTGTCGGATTTAAGATACTCTGTTAGCATCCGTGCATGTAAATCTGTACGTATCTGTTTTTTCTTTAGGTTTTCAAGCTTTTCTAGAAGAGCTCTTGAGGTATTGGGGGCTGCCTGAAGAGGTGTGGATGAGTGTGAAAGTAAGGAGGGGCCACTCAGAATGCGTTGGATGTAATCATCCGTGTAAGCAGGGGTCTCCCTGGAGGACATGGTGTGTAAATCAATAGCACATTATGCAACAACTTGATTTGTAAATTATGGAAAATACTCTGCAACCCAGCGGTTGCTCAATATCAAGGAAAAGAATACAGGAGTAAACCCGTTAACCCAGGTGAGACCGGGTGAAGTTTGTATCAAAACAACAATGTCTCAGCTGGAAATCATTAGAAAAAGGCAAATTCAGGATAGTTGCAAATATCACAAGGGAGGGAACAAATGGAGACCACAACAGGATTGGTGAAAGGAACAAGGTAATTTTATATAAGTAGTTATATCAGCACTACCATATAATTAAATAAACAGTGACCGTACCATACAAGGGTGCACTGAACGTGCAAGTGACAGTGGACGAGCGCAGTGACACTAGGGTGAAGAACACAGCATGAACGGCGCAATAGAAAAAATAATAACGTGGTCAATAATACAAAATATATACAAGGTCAGTATGTGTCAATTGAGTAAATTAATTTGACCACAACAGCGCCAAAGTTCTGAGCTGGGTAGTCGACGGCGTTTCAACCTGATCAATTTCAGTTCATCATCAGGACAGACGGTCACTTAATTTCGAAGTAGTGCTGTATAAGGGAACAGGGAAAGGAAAAGGGTAAGGGAAAGGTGAGCGAATGAGGGCCCCAAAGTCAAGGAGACTGAGAAAGAGTCCATAGGTAGGATAGTTACCAGAATGCTGAAAGCGCGGCGGCCAGGGAGGTCCAGTGGGGGAGGAAACGTTAGACGGTCCAATACGAAGAATCAATCAAGGGTAATGAAACCAAATGGCGGTCCTAACGGGAGACAAAAGGGGGGGCTGTGAGAGCCTGTTGGTCCAGAGTGACCGGAAGGTGAAAGGCATGGCAAGAATGACAGGAGCGAGGCAAAAATTACCTGATTAAATGAAGAGCCCGGCGTGAGGATGCATACGGGTATGAGGAGATCCAATCTCTGGAAGAGTCCACGAGATCCTGGAATTGAAGATCTGTGTGGGGTAAGGTGATAAAATGGGTCAGGTACGCGAGGGCTATGGGAGGCCGGATGCCGGAGTATATGGAGTGAATCATACCTGGTAATGGGCAGCTAGCTCCAAGGATCCGGGCCGTAGCCAGCTACGGGCCGGTGTGGTTAGAGATTATGCCGCTGGGCGGAAGCGAGTCAAGGCGGGGCGAGTAAATCACAAGGAAGGTGGCAAAGGACGAGTGAAGCGTCCGCGTGTGCCAGGGAAAGTGGTGAATGAGCGTAAGCTCTCAGAGGGGATAGCGAGTCACCGCGATCACGTGGGTGAAAAGGACTAGACCGCGAGGGTAGGAACTCGTATGGGCCCCCGGGGGGACCCACAGTTACTCGCGTTAGGTAAAGAAAACACCGAAAGGATAAGTGTTCGAGACTACGGTGTGTCATATAGTGACAAAACAATCTAGTACATTGGATATAAAACGTACTGTGTATTATTAAACAAGGCTCAGTGGTTGATGTGCAGTTACTAGGAAAGCATAAAGTAACCGCATACAGTATGTATTGCATGGTGGAGCCTAGGTAACAATGGATCAATTACAAATACAATAAACAAACCACAGTTACTCGCGTTGGTAACACCGAAAGGATAGGTGTTCGAGACTGCGGTGTGACATATAGAGACAAATCAATCTAGTACATTGGATATAAACAGATGTACTGCGTATTATTAAAAGGCTCAGTGGTTGATGTGCAGTTACGGGGGCAGTATGAAGTAACCGGATGCAGTATGTATTGCATGGTGGAGCCGAGGTTACAATGGCTCAATTACAAATACAATAAACATAACATGAATGGTTAAAAATAAATTCCATAGCTTCTGTAGTTACATCAAGTTAAACGTAAGAGCTGTAACTAACAGCTATGTCTTGTAGCCATAAGGGTTACATCGAAGATAAATTGTAAATAACAGTCAGGGCTGTAGCTAACAGCTATGTCACAGTTAGGAGGGGGCTCATGTAGGGGGGAATGCTAAGATCTGGGGCGGTGGAATCATAGAGTGAATTGGCAGGTGAGGGATGGACTGGTCATAAGGGTTAAGGTGTACTGATGACCGTGTTCCATTCATCAAGTGTGTTTAATCCACTGTTGACAGAGTCGCAGCGGGCAATCCATCTACACTCGCATTTGTTCAGTAAAAGTTGTAGATTACCGCCCCGGATGGGAAGTTCTGGACGGTCAATCACTTGCCAGACAAAGTCTGTTTCAGAGTGGTTGTTTTCTTTAAAGTGTCCGACAAAGGTGCTGTCTCAACATTACATCTTATTCGGCTTTGATGCTGGGAGATATGTTGCTTGACCATTTGTGTGGTCTGGCCGATGTACAACCAGGAACACAGAGGCTTATTTATGAGAGGCTGGTGGCACCGGAGCACCATTCATTTTTCTGATGCTCCAGTGGCACAAAGTTCTCAACCATATCTATGAGCACACGATAAGCCACTTTGCACGGCCTCATAGATATGGAGTAAGACAAAGCAGTGCACGTCACTGCGTTGCCTTACTCTGAGGATGGGATTTCCCATGCAACACCCATGGATTTTGACGCTGCCCCAGATTTACTTAATCATGTAAACCTGGGTCAGTGCCAAAACCTTACACCTCCCCAGAGCAGGTGTAACAAGAAAAAATATAGGAATTTCTCCTTGCTTTTTCCTCTTGGGATTAGTTTTGTGCAGGAAGGTGTCACTTCATGCACAAAAACAATCCTGCATGCAAAGCAGACACTTTTGCACCATGGTGCAAGAGTGCCTACATTGGAGCTAGGCAGCAAATTGTGCGGCAGCCCAGGTGGAAAGGACAGGAATGCACCGTATTTCATAAATTCGGTGTATTCCTGCCCTTTCACATTGGCGTAGAGCAGCGCAGCAAGAAGATTTGAGGCGCTGCCCTGCGCCAATTCCCTATAAATTAGGCTCCCAATTTCTAACAATATTCTTGAAGCTTATTGTTTTGTAATACTTTAGAGAGTGCTGATGGAAAGTCTCACATTTTAAATAGGAAGGGTTTTCATTTCCCACTTGAAAACGTGAAGGTGAACCCAGATTGATTACCCAAAAATGTGAATTTCGAAGACACTAGTTGCCGTATAGGATCTGTGAGGGCCGATGGTGACACTTTAAGATTACTTTTATTGTCTCAGACTGACCAGTCCCCATTTATTGATGAACGATCTGTCCTGCGTGTACTTATGCGGTTCCTTCATTGTGGTCCAGCCAGCGCTTCACCAGTGACCATGGTAACAGAAGACGGAGGTGGGAGATGCAGTCCCCTGCACTGACAGAAGTAAAGTGGATAGTTTTCTGCTATCCGCGATGCAGTTGCAGCAGAAGCTGCCACGGGGAGGCTGTGACTCAGAAGCTGGAGGAAACAAAACCAAGTCAGGCAGGAAGACGGCGAGGATTCTCGCTCAAACAATGCGCGCGAGGGTTGGACTGAGGCTATCACTGGAATCCTAGCCACACTGCCTGCCGGGCACCGCTGCCTCGGGAGACCTATTATCCAAACTCTTCAACAGCCGCTTAAAACCGGGTGAAGAACACGTCCTAGTCAAACAGCTGCAACGCCTCGTTAATTTTATTTCTACAAGCGGCGACTACAAAAAGGGTAGCCACCAAAAAGGAACTCAGCTATTTTATGAAAAGATATGTTTAGTGGTGCCAAAACAGTGACGGCAACTCCAGTTACCAAAACAGTTGTGAGTTACTACAGATGGTGTCTCTCCCTGACAGGATGTAGTCCGGTGTATTCCATGGAGGTTAAATAACGCAGCAATTGATAGCAACAAGGCATACTTTATAAAGTCCTGCGCCACGTTTAACCGCTCGAGCAATATTTCCAGTGTCATACCGGGACGCCGTCACATTGTTAGATGGTAGAACAGAACGCCCTGCGTGGTTGCGGGGGTCGTCAGACGTGTGTGAGCAGCAGTAAGTCACTCTAACTCTCTGGTGGTGTGGTAGAGGTAACTGCCACGCAAACCAACCTTGTCCAGGATACACAGTCCGCGGGAGGGAGAGCTGGACACAGAGAGCCATAGATACCAAAGGGTGACACCGCCGCTCCCTGGACAGGGAACCCTGCTGAGCCCCAGCTGCACCATGGAAGGTGAGCACGCACACTCCGTGCAGTTACTAAATGTGCTTCATTAACACTGCGTTGCCTTTTTGTGTACTTGGTCATTTAAATTGCGTCATGTCCAGCTTGGGAAACACCCGAGCCGTCTTAGTTTAAAGTTAAGGAATGAAGATCAATGTAAAAATACGTGTATTCTATTTCATTGATGCCGTTTTGTTCCTGAGAAGTGCCGGCACTCTCCTATAAACCGTTGTATCTATGCAAAGATGCGTATCTTCTCTCACTTACAAATTAAAGAAGGGCCGGTAATCAGTACAGAAGAGTACCTATACATATAAAGCACTGCAGTAGCTCGTTCTGGTGTTAAATTCTGTCTGTCAGAGACAAGGGAACAAGTGCTGGCGCCGCGTGTGCCTGGGGCAGGAAACTTTCAAAGCAGCCGCGCGCTTCTGGCTTTGACACCTGCGGGTTGGAAGCAGACCGCCTGTCCCATGTCTCTCTCGGCCACCCCTCCTCTCATCTCCACCCTCTCATCCCACTTTGCAAGTGCAAAAAAATAACTTCGAACACGCCGGACTTGATGATTGCAGCTGGTTGCGGATCCTTTATCCATTTCACCCGGTAATTTTCACTGCTACAAATACAAGCCTACGAGAATCAATCAGAATGGGAAGTAATATACCCCAAAAGCTAATAAAACATGCAGCGCCACGATGACATGGTAATAGCAGTAGCGTGCTACATAAAAACAAAGCAGCGTAACGTAACGAGCTGCTAGCTGCGGTGGGTGTCGCACTGGCGGTGAGAGAGAGGGAGGTGGTCGAACGTCAGCCTCGCGGCGTCAGTCTCCTCTGCGTGTTTGGTAATACTTCTGGGGCAGGAATCGTGCGCGTGCACTACCGGGATGAAAAGCGCGCCAGGTATACTTTATTACTACGTGGGCACTGAACCCTTTCCGTAGAATAAGGGGGGCTATGTGTTATGTAAACTGAGAAGCTGACAGGCGCAGCAGGAGTTCGAATAAAGAATAGAGTCTTCTTAAAAGCGCGAGAGGTTTGCCGGTCACAGAGAGCATACGGACAGGCTAGGCAGTCAACAGCATTCTGTGCTCAATTTCTTAATGATTTTGTATTAATCTCAGGAAGCACTGTGCTATATTTAGCATGACCACCAGCCATAGCTCCCACTTCTGGGCAGGGACCCTAAAAATTCAGGACAGAGGGTTAAAAATGTGGACAAACATCCAGGACAAAATGAAGAGACATTTGAAGAGGTGCAGCACTGAGGCATGTATTGCACAGCGCTGGTAAGCATGAACATTCAAACCCTTTTCAAAGAGGTTAGCACCGGTATGCCTGTCTGGAGAAAAGTTACTTAGGCTGTGGCTTGGCTGCTCCAAATAACCATGGCCTCCTAGGTAATGGCTACTCCTCAATATGCATAAAACCATAGAAACAACAGATGCAGCAGGTCTTTGAGTGACAGCAGTAGGACTTTTAGGATATTGACGTAGAATATCACCTAAGTGAGAATGGTGTAAGAACGCACAATTCACTCACTCATCCACCTGTACATTTCTCTCATTGAGCTGAGCACTAGCCCCAGAGATCTGTCTGTAACATACATGTCACTCATGCCCTACTGCACATGGTCTGTGTTCAATGAAAGCTTTCACCTGTCTGTCCTCCTGGATCTGTTCTACGATGTAATGGATGATTGTGCTTGCTGCCTTCTGTGTAAGAGGGACACGTGCTTTCCTACTGCCATGCTGTACTTGCTCTGCGAGGAGGCAAATAAGCCAGCAATGTTCCTGCCCCATGTGTCTATGTCCTGTGATGGGAAAAGCTTGCGTTGCTGCTGCCCTACCTGCCTCTTAAGGAAGGTAGTTTACACTGTTTCTGTCCAAGGTGTGCTTGTTCCATGAAGAAGAGGTGACTGCACTGCTTTTGACCCATCTGATGAAAAAACAAAAGACAATATTAATGCGCTTGATCCTCCAATTCTTCAAATGAGGAGACACCTCTGAAAATCATTTTTTCTCACCCAAGCAGTTTCAATACTGGTTTAAAAGGGAGAATGTTGTTGTTGACATAAGGAACATAAACACACCCATACCAGGGAACCCCCACGTAGGGAACTGTATAGTCAGTGAACAGTTGTACTCTCGGATGCTTCTCAGTACTAGACGTGGAACTCACTGGTGAAGCATGCATAAGTGAGAGTTCATCATCTGATATAAGTACATGAATGTTTGGTAATTCCATAAGAGATTTTGGATGCTTTTCCAAGGGTTTGTACTTGTATTTTTATGTTTCTTTACAGTTAGCATTCAACAGACCTTTAACTCCCCTCACTCCTTTTTTAGTATGTTAGCTACCTATTTTGGACCTGTCTTGTATATGTGAGAGACTCATATGATGTTTCACCTGTTAGTGCCACCTGTCCTCTATTTATTCTTTCTTTTTGGGAATGTTTCCACTAGCTGTCCATGTTGACCTTTTGTTTAGTTGTGAAACTTAGTATGAAAGTTTGTACTACACAAAAGACAAACGGCCTGATTATGAGCACGGCGGTCCATAGGACCACCCTACTCTCAGTGGAGGTACGTGGGGGTCGGGGACTGCCGCATCTGCAGTCCGACCGCCGAATTACAAGTTCGGCAGTCAGACCACCATGGGACTGCTGCAACCGACAGGGATCCACGATCCCTGGCTGTTGCAGTCAGGGGAAACAGTATGCTTGACAGTGCCGCTGCAGAACTGCCAAGCATATTACGACTTTCCCCACTGCCTGCCTTTTCATGGCAGTGAGCCTGCCATTAAGAGTGTGGTAGTGGGGAAAGAAAGGGGGCCCTAAAGAGCCCCCTGTTGCCCCTGTGCATGGGGATGCATGCAGGGGCCACATGTGTGGCCCCCCTGCATACATGCACCCCCGGTACCTGCACTGCATGGACTGCACAGTCCATGCGGTGCAGGTACGGGCTGTAGCACTCCCATTGCGGTTCCTTATGAAAGGCACCGCCGTGGGGCTGCTGCGCCAACCGCCCATCAGTCTACAAAACGACTCGTAAACTGGCGGGCAGCCGGCGGTCTACTTTGGCAGTCTGGGAGAGGGCCGCTGGTGTGGCAGCCCGCTCCCAGACCACCAAAGTCATTATCAGTCTCAAAGTGATTTGCATTGCCAAACCTTGTTTTAATGCTCGTGTGAATGAAAGTG
Organism: Calotriton arnoldi; assembly: GCA_963921515.1. Classification (NCBI taxonomy): domain Eukaryota; kingdom Metazoa; phylum Chordata; class Amphibia; order Caudata; family Salamandridae; genus Calotriton; species Calotriton arnoldi. The sequence continues at coordinate 374,581 of CAWUFW010012581.1, read as the reverse complement.
TGAACTCTCATAAAATATGTGAACAGAGATTCACATATAAAACCTGTGGTTTTACATGTGAAACAAGCATATTTTAACAGACTACAATGCTTTGTAAAATTTTAAAACACAGATGACATTGTCCCCTTTGCATGCATAACACCTTTGGCCATTTCTGCCATTTTTTTCTAACATCACTTTGTTATCTGGGGTTTTGAATCCATATTGAAAGTGATAAAAGCACACCATAAGGCCCACAATGAAACATGCTGTTAGCTGAAAAGCCAGGGATGTCTGATCATACTGTATGCCTCTTGGAAGACTTACGAAATGCTAAGTAAAAAGTTTTTTTTTTACTTTTTAGGTTGAGCATACCAGAGAGCGAAAGCTGTCTTTTGCAAAAGACATATTGTGGGCTTACCAAGAACCCGCAGGGGCATGCAGCCCCCTACTGCTTACCATTGGTTGACTTTACTGTCACTCTAATTTGATTGCTTTCTTTTGGATGTCTTTCCTTGTGTTTGTTTCTCCCACTGAGCATAGTCTTTTTCCATATCTTTGATTGGCTAATTTCTGTACTTCCTTTGCTTGGTTTTAGGGAACTACTGTTTTAATTTTGTTTAAGCACTCCATGATATTGCATGTGTTTTCCCGCTGTCTCCCTTGTGTGTTTTTTCCCCTTGCTCTTTTTTCCCATACGTTTCTTTTCTGCACCCACACTAGTGTTGTTTTCTTGCCTGAATACTTCTGCCCCACCAACCCTGCCCCCTTAGTCATGCTACGTAGCTCTCTTTCAACTGTGTTCTCTCCCTCTCATTGCTTCTCCCCCTTCCTGCTTGTTGCTTCTCCCTAATTCACCGTGCCACTTCACCACCACCCCCTGTTGCTTCACCCCTACTCCCAAACCCTTCCCAACCCATTCCAGCAGCCCGCTCATGCATTATTTGTTTTTAAATCGCTTTCATGCTACCTTTTAAAACAGCACTATTGACCTACTTTGTTTTACATTTATGATTCATCTGAGACTAGTAAGTAAAAAAAAGCCTTTGTCTTTTTGTAAGAAGGCAGATGTGTGTTGAATGCATGTGCTCACCTACAAAATAACGTGGCAGTCCCGTCATGGCATTTTCTTTGTAGCCATGCTGCACAGCTGCTGCAATGCTGCATAGCATGGTTAAAAATATTAGCAAAGCCAATAGGTCTTATGGGCAATTCCAATCCTTGTTTTTCTCGTAGACAGTCAATGTGGGTGAGTGTGGGTGAGAGGGCAGAGAAAGGATTTCCAATTCAAAGGTGATCCAAAGGCTTTCTAATCGAAAAATGACATTTTCCCTGCTAAAGGTCTATCATTAACTGTCCTTGGAAAACTAAATAGAGTTCTTTACCACAACAATGCAAGCAGCAGCAACTCAACCTGTTCTATGAGACACTTTCAAAGAAAAACAATGTGCTGACACCTAACTTGCCATGCTCATCCTTGACCTAGAGATTGGTGTACGTTAGGAGGAGCGCCTGTAAGAAAATTACAGACAAAAAGCCTCGATGATGGACCACTCTTCTTGTCTCATGAAGAGGCACAATCAGGCACACAAACAGGATATTCTGTGAAAAATACAGTCAGGTGGTCACCCTAGCTACATTGCAGGAGTCGATCTTTGAAAGTTCACTCCTAAAGAGAACCAGAGGGTTGTTGTGAGCTGCATGATTTGAGGTGGAGAAGCCCAGGAAGACATTCGCCTCTGAGACTTGTCAGCTATAAACCTCATGCCTGTGAGTGGGAAACTTCCTGGATGTGTCATTTTGAAATTTATAGTGTCCAAAGTTAATTCATGTAACTCTTAATTTCTCAGCGTTAATGCATGAAATGCAGTTTGCAAAAGGCAGAAAGCAAGTTGGTACCTAGACCTGCCAAATTCTTAAAAAGTTACACCGTGCAAGAAGTGGACGGAGACTACGAGTGGGTGGGACTTAGTGCTGAGGACAGCCCAAGGCACTTCTTCCTGACCCGGGGCCGGACTGGGAACGCAAACCGGCCCTGGCAATTTAGTCAAACCGGCCGCAGGGGTGGGGGGGCACGTGGAAAAAGCTGAAGATTCTTTTGTTACAGGGGGCCTATATTGCAGCTATGCTGCAAAACCGGCCCCCGGTAACAAAAACGGCCCCCACCCTGGCGACCCAATGGGGGAATGCCCGGTGCCCGCTACGGCCAATCCGGACCTGTTCAGACCCCGACACCTCCACTGAAAAAAACAAAAATCTTTGTGCATCTTTTCGCGGGCTTTCGCCCTTTCCGCTTCCTGTGGTCCCGCCGCCGTTAGGGGTTTCCCGCGGGCCCTTATCTGGTCCGGCTTCGCCTCCCCCGGCCCACGTCACAAAAGGTTCTCAGCCTACCGCTGATGTCCTAGGGAGGTTTTTCTTCCTGTAATGGATATCGGCAGTGCAGGGCCTCCAAACAGGACATAAAACCCTCTCTATGAAGGGGTTTCCAGCTCTTATTTTGTGCTATTGTGTGCTATTGGCTCTTCACCAGCAGACCATGTGACGGCAATTGATATCATGTGTCACATGGTGGCACTGTGTGAGTTAGCAGGTCTGAAAAACTGTTCCTACTTGTGCTTTTTGAAGTTCATCGGATATATCTGGATCCCAAGTTCTGTGCTGCACTGATGCAGAAGGGATCTGTTTGTTTCTTTTTCCCATCTTCAGCGATCACATTAATTCTAAAAATCTCTGAGTTAGTGCATGGGCTTCAGACATAAGGGCTTAAAAGCACAGTGCAGTAACTGCCTCTTCATATTTAGCTCTACGGTCAGCAGCACATGCACTAACTGAGAGCCTTTTTAGGTCTTGCCTAGCGTTGCAGCGCATGCGCTGCTCGCTTTGCGAGGCATGTTATATATACTATAGTGGGGAAGCTTCGCGTAAGCTCCGCCCACTCTCCGCCCATTTTTTTGTTTGGCTTACATTCTTAAATGTTGCTTCCTGATTGGTTTTTGTCTTGTTAGTCCCTCCTCCTGATGGCCATGGCGTAATTTGTGCACTTCCGAGGCTATTGGCCCCTTTACTCAATATTATTTTTTTCCCTGTGTCCCCCCCACCCCCTCACGCAGTCCGTGATTTTTCACCAACCCCTCACGCCCCCCACTCCCGTTCCTGCCTTCTTACACGCACGCACCCACATTTGTAATGCAATACGTCTCGCGTAAATGCGAGTCGTATTGCATTGCAAATTCTTGTTTTAAGTAGTGCGCAGTCATTTACGGGCACGCCCCAGGAAGCCGTAGTCTACCGGAACTGACATCCCTGTGCGGTTGCTCCGGAAGTGTTGTTTTTTAACCTGCACTTTTTGGTTCACGGCAACCGTATGCTTTTCTTTCTATGCAGCTCCGTTTCTCTTCAGCTCTAATTTCCTTTATTCTGTTTTTTCTACTTAAGCACAACGACATGCTTTGCTTACATTGAGCGCGCCATACGCGCTTTCACTTTAAAGCAGCCGGGATAATACGGACGTTTGTTAGCAACGCCATAGAGTTCCTGCTCACACAATTGTTTCCTTTTCAAAATCGAAATGCACTATTTAACATCATTAATTACATCGAACACGCAAAAAAACATGTTTGAATTGGCATGCCTAATCTAGTTCATGAGTTTTATTTGCTTACAGCTTGAAAAGCGTGTATAGCTCTGAGACAGCCACCGTGTGCATTTCTACTGGGGAAAAAAAGCCTTATAAACAGAAGAGCGCAGGAACCTGGGAATATTTTAAACCGTTTTGTATTTGAAAATTACTGCGATATATCTTTACGTGACACACCCTGAGCTGCGGGCACCAGGTTTAAATTAATTCAAACCATAGCACATGCCTTACCCCCTTCCAATCAGTAAGCTGAATTAAAAATCAAACTCATCCCAGCCGCAAATCCATACAAATTGCAAGCACGCAATGGTTCTACGTGCCTAGAAGCGATAAACTTCACATTTTAAAAACCGCACAAGACACATGACAAAACACAACCCGCGTCCAAAAGTAAAATCTGAGGCTGTTTCCTTGTGGGGAGTCTGTCACAAGTATGTTCACCATTTGCTTGTCAACTCCCGCATTCCAGCTCCTAGAAGCCCTGCGATGGTAGAAGTATTTATTTTTCAGAAAAACCGCACTTACCAGACAGGTTCTTACGCCAAGCACCTTTTTCCTTCTTCAGTGTCTTCCGGTGGTAAAATACGTTCGCCAACTAAACAGCTCAAATGTCAAAGTTCTTTTTTGAGCATCGGTTAAATAAAGTTAACTTAAAACCTGCCTTTCGTGGAACTGCGTGCATGTTTAGTTCAAGTTCCCAGTGCACATTGTGGCGGGAAGATCTGCCTGCCCAAGCCTCTTTTCGAATGGAGTGGTTTATTTAATGCGTCAGTATAATGGAAGCAGCTAAATTTGAAACAGAGAATGCTGTGTAGTATAAAAGAAACAAAGGCTAAAAGTACCACTATTTTGATTCCCTTTTTCAAAGTTACTTCCAAAGTGTGATATCTATTGTGGAGAATAATACTGAACAAAGAACAGTGTCTTATCTTAGCAATATTCACAAAGCTTATTCACAGAGCCCCACTCTGTCTGTACATTCAGAGGTAGAATGCACGTATAAATGATGTTAGGAGGACTATAGTTCCCATTGTGGTCACAGTGTAAACAAAAAAGGCAGACATAAGCTGAATGACAAATGGGCACAGAGGCCGCCGTTTATTCAACCATCCCAGCAGAATAGTGAAAGGTGACGTGCGATGTGCTCCGCCGCGTCACACCACCATGTGAATTCAGAACATTGCTCGCAGAAGGCTTTATTCGACGGTTCAATGTAATCGCATTTAATTTGCTATTTCATGAATAAAAATTGCTACAAGCGATCATTTATAACTAGCGCTATCTCACACATTACACTCATGTGGGCTGATTCATAATAGCATATAAATGCATGTTTGAAGTAGCAAGAGTAAGTCACAATGCGCATGCGCATAGTTAACGATGTTTAGTCTATTAGTAAGTTCCCTTAGCGTTCTGTCAGGATGCATGTATGATGTAATGCACGCAGCAGTATTTAAGTAACAAGTGTGCAGTAGTGACTATCCTCACTCTTCCTATACGAATGGACGGTTGGGCCAAGCATATACACGAACCCCTTGTCCTCATAAATGTGTATGTAAACCCCAATAGGAAGGCAGCAACAACAGAAAAGCGTGCAGTATACATGCTTCACTTAAAAAATAAATAATAACAATGGGGAGACACAGTCAAGTGCAGAACCTGGGGATAGATACGGTATATGGACAGTGGTTCTGCCACGAAGAAGCCCCTTCCAGTTTCAAATGTCTCTGGGACCTTGATTGCCAACGTCTCCCTTGTCTCTGGGCTCCCGAGTACCCGCTTCCGTTGTCTCGGGAATCCAACTGCGTGTTCCTCTGCTGTGCAGGACCCCTCCTTAATGCCAGTTGCCCCCCTTTATGGGGTCCACGCTACAGTTGCTGCTGCCAATGTTTTGTTGCACTGCTTGAACTGGGTATTCATCTGTTGCTTTTGTGTAGGTTGTGTATGTTTTAATGCTGTGGTTTGAGGATTTCCCCACTTATGGAGTGTTGTTTGAGGGGCCCTCTTTGCCTTCTAAGCGGTGTTAGGTGCTGTGTTGATTGAGAGTATGAAGTTGTTGAAACAAGTGCCAAATCTACTGCCACACTTATAATCACTGCCACACAGTCCATTGTAGTAATGTGGGATAATATAATGCATGGCTAAACACTTATAAGGTCCCAAAGGCGAGTCCGATTGTATTGCAAATGCTTGTTAATTAAGGTATGTGTTGTAGATGGAACAAATAAATGTGCAGAATTGTTCTGCGTTGGAGAAGCACAAAAAACGGGATCATAATATGGCCCCATGCATTGACTTGGAGAAATTCCTGGTCATGTATAAGAACTTTAGACACCGCAAAACACAAAAAAAGTGCTCATCTACGCACTATTGTTCTATTCTCTGCACTGAGCTTCGGTGGTGCAGAAGGGGTCTGTTCGTTTCTTTATCCTGTCTTTAGCACATACATTAACTCAAAAACCTCTGCCTTAGCGCCTGGGCTGCAGACAGCAGAGCGCGGAAAGACAGTGCAGTAATTGCCTGCTAGTGTTTGAAAGCTCTGCAGTCAGCAACACATGCCCGCCCTGGAGATTTTTTGAATTAATGTGTGCAGTTTTGATGGGGAAAAAAATGTGCAGAATCAACAAGTATTGGCAAATCCACTTGGTATTGCAATGTGGGGAAGAAGGAGAAGAGAAATTGTCCAGCGGAAGTGAGGTTCATATTGGACCTAGTATATATGGGGTGCTAGAAGCAGGAGGCTGACTGTGTGAGTAATGCCAGAGAAAGGGAATTGTGAGGGGTGCCAAACTTATTAAGTTATGCTAGTACAGAAGGTGTGAGGAATGATGTCTATGAAAAAGAACAAGTCCGTAGCAGGAAGAATGAGGGTTAACATCAGAAAATCAGTATTAGAATGTTACGAGAAGAGGCAATGAATGCAGGGAAAAATCCTTCAAGAAAAGGTGACTGAAAATCCTAAAAAAAATCTAAAGGTTTAGACAGGCGTTGTGGAGCAAGATTATAGGAAACGTATAGGTGGAACAGGAGACTATGGAGTGTACAGAAAGAAGAAAGTTTGAATTAATTAAGCAGTTGGCATAGATATAAACTATTCACCAGTTGCCGTAGACAACAAACAGTTATTTACGCCAGTAGGAAAAATCGAAGTAAAAGATACATGTAATGAAATGTATCCATGTGAGATATTTTATGTATGGTTTGTTATTTATATGCTTGTATGATTTGTTTATCAAATCGAATAAAGTTTACTATATATATATATATATATATATATATATATATATATACTGTGATAGTAAAGCACCAAGATGTGCTGTAAAACCCTATAACCCCACAAGAAGGGCCTCTCACTGAACTAGTGAAAAGGAGACCTTAGGAGGGCTACAAGAATTTGGGACAAAGCTGGGCTTCGAATTTTTTGTTTAACAGGGAAACATTTTGCACATACAATAAATCCGTATATAAAATAGTTTCCTTTGTATATGGATTAATCACAGTTGAGGATGCATGTTGTGGGGCTAACTATAGGGGAGAAAGCCTGGTGTTGGCCCTCCCCCTTCAGGAGCGAAGAATGGCCTGTCGGAAACTTGGAATAGGTGCAACTTATCGCACAGGATACATTTCATACCCTCGGTGTCTGGATTTTATAGGGTGCAATAAATAGCACCTACCCCTCTTGGGCACTCATAATCTGGACCATAATCATTTAGTGATAGATATAAGTCAGTAAGGCTTCAATTCAAGAGGGACTGAGGCCATAAATATGGATGCATATTTTAGTCTTTAAGCTACTTCTAAACACAATTAGCAACTTTAAATGTAAATGTAAATGGGAGCACATGTTTTATGATAGGAGAGGTTCAAAGACCTAGGGAAGAAAAAATTGCTTTGCCAGTGTGTTCATGTTTTTCATATAAATGTAGTGAAGTGTAGCTAGCTAGTTCTTAAATAGGAACGTGCCATCTTTTTCTCTTCCCAAGCTGAGTACCACACTGCCCAGTCCTGGCTCTACTCCCCCACCTACTGATTGTTACCTTAATATAGCAACAAAAGTAATAATCTGTTTCTGTACAGTGGTTCATGCCACAACACCACAGAGATCAGCTGCAGAGTGCTCCAGGGCTCCTCTCTGAGCCCCATCCTCTTCAATATCTGCACAGCTCCCCTCACAGACATCATCAGAAGCCACGGACTCAACATTGTCTCCTACGCCGACGGCACCCAGCTGACTATCTCTCTCACCAACGAACCCACAGCCACCAGAATCAACTTTCACAACAGAATGAAGGCAGTTGCTACCTGGATACAAGACATCTGCCTCAAGCTCAACTCGGACAAAACTGAAGTACTCATCCTAGGTCCCACCCCCTCAGCCTGGGTCGACTCCTGGTGGCCCGCCACACTAGGAGCCCCTCCCACCCCTACAGACCGCACATGCAACCTTGGTATCATATTGGAGTCTTCGCTCTCAAGGAACTACAAAATCAATGCAGTATCCTCATCCTGCTTCCATACGCTCTGCCTGCTTCGGAAGACATTCAGATGGCTCCCCACAGAATCCAGAAAGACAGTCACCCATACACTCATCACCAGTAGACTGGACTACAGCAACACACTCTACGCCAGCTTTACCCAGAAACAGCTCAGGAAACTACAGAGCATCCAAAACGCTGTAGCCAGACTGGTCCTCAACATACCCCGCCACAGCCACATGACACAACACCTCCGACAACTCCACTGGCTCCCTATCAACAATCACATATGCCTACAAGGCCCTCCACGACGCAGGACCAGAGTACCTGAACCACTGCCTCGTGTTCCACAACACTCCAGACAACTCAACTTCGCCCATTTGCCCTAACCTCCGTCCCACGGATCAACAAGACCAGACCCGTAGGAAGATCCTTCTCCTACCTCACCACCAAGACCTGGAACACCCTGCTCCTCCACCTCAGGCAATCTGCGTTGTTGACCCAGTTCAGGAAGGACCTCAAGACCTGGCTCTTCGATTGAACCTCCACACCTAGATGGATCAGCAGCACCCCCTCACCCACCCCACAGCGCCTTGAGACCCTCATAGGTGAGTAGCCATGCTTTACAAACCCCTGATTGATTGAATGCTGATGTTTCTAAGTGCTATAAATAACAGCTGTTTCCATTACCCATTTTAATAGTACTCTTTTAACTGACCTTGAAAGGATTATCGTTGGCCTTGCTGAGGGGCAGGTGTGATCTGTTGATCACAGGGGATACCAACATTGAGGTTTTTTCAGCAAACTATCTTGTTGGCAAATCTGAAGGCTGTCTGTACTTACCATAAAGCTAGTGTTAATAATGAGGGTAGGAGGCTGAAGAACAGGAACAAATAAAAGCACAATGAAAAGAAGGTAAAAATAGATGGGGAGTAGATAAGAACATTGGGATAAAAAGAAGGAGAGAGAGAAAAGATCATGGGATAGACAGGATACATGATGATAGATTACTAAATCAGTATGAAGTGGTGATAAAGCCGGTGAGTGTTGAAGAGAGGCAGGTAAGAACAGAGGAAGCAAACAGAAGAAAGGAAGAAGCGATGGATATAGGAGGGAGGGGCTTTGAGAGTGAGCAGGCAGAGATTGGAGAGAGGGATGAATGTATTCCATTGTGCGTTCCGCTTTCCTGCCCACTTCTGAGTTATGAGCTTAGCTAAAGACACTGGGGCAAATGTACAAGCCCCTATCACCATGGGAACATCGCTTTTTTGTGACGTTTCCGTGGCGATAGGGGCTTTGCCTTATTTACAAGGCAGCATTAAGCCACTTAACATGGCTTAACGATGCCTTGTAAATAAGGCCCCCTTTCACGCTATGCTTAGCGTGAAAGGGGTGGGCAGTGGGTGTTGCAGTGGGTGTTCCACCGCAACACCCATTGATTTTAACGCTGCCCCCTATTTACAAGGGCAGCGTAACTAGGAGGCAGCGCCAAAATTAAGACCAGGGAAAACCTGGTCTTAAGTTAGCGAAACGAGGAGAAATGCTATATTTCTCCTCGTTTTTGCTTTTTCCATGTGTGCTGCCTTGTGCATCACACATAGAAAAAGCAAAACACCTTTTAATGTTTATGTATAGGAAGGTCCCCTTCCTACACATAAACAATCTTTAAAAAATGACATTTTGTGACTTCCATGTGTGCTGCATTAAGCAGCACACGTAGAAGTGACAAAATGGCATTTCAAGATAGTTTATGTACAGGAAGGGGACCTTCCTGCTAAGTGTAACACCAGCGCAGGAGAAAACGCAAGGCTGCACCATATTGTTCTAAATATGGTGCAGCCTTGCGTTTCTGAAGTGGCGGAGTGAGGCGTTAAATCATGACGGCTAATGCCTCACTCCACCACTTTTGTTGTACATACCCCCACTGTGTCACTTTTGACTGTAAATGGCTAAGTAGGTGTCGTGCCAACCGCAGTGTAATGCATGAGGTCCTTAAACACCTGTTTCTGTTTGTCCAGTGGCTTCTTTAGTAATGTCAAGTTAAGCTCCAGGTTCTGTGCCTCTCTGCTGCTCACTTTTCCTCCTCCATATTTCACAAGACCTTCCCTCAAGTGGCTGAATTAGACTTTCTCATTTCACCCTTGTGCCTCCCTCTTGTATTGCTCGCCCATTCCCTGCCTTAGCTCCAATAAAGAAGGAATGGTCTCACACTATGCTTAGCCAACAAATACCTCATCACCGACTTATTATTGGTGGCCATTGGTGCCACGCCATGCTGGATTGGTTTGAAGAAACTGGGTGTAAAATAAATAACAGCAGAAGTAGTAGCCGTAGCCGTCAAAGAAATGTCGTATGGATAACAATAACGTTCTGTTTGAAGAGAAAAGGGGAAATGTAGGGTTGTCAAATGCGCATAAACCGTTCATCACTTCATTCAAATAAAAACATTCCCCGGAGCAGGTTAGATTTTGCATTACATTCTTGGAACTGTTGACTTATTTATCTAACAAGAAATAACCTTCACACATCTATGTGCTCGTTTGAGTTCAAAAAGGCAGAAATGGGAAAAAAACGATTTCATTCTGTTAGTTATGTCAGTCAATCGGCTTTTGATTTTAAAATTGTTTATTTTGATTTTTTTGATTGTGACGTCTGCTTTCATTATCTTTGGGGTAAGGCTTTGTCCTTTGAGAACAAGCCTATTTTGAATGTGGGTAAATTCAACAAGAGAGTGAGAAAGCAGTAAAAAACTAGACTGTACCATAAAAAGTGTCTACCTCCGTTTCAGCGGGCATGGCAGGGGCTGTGAAGTCTTTCAGTTACCAATGCAGTGGCGGCTCCTCCGCTAAGACGGAGGACTGTCGCTCCACTCGTTTTAAGCAGTGTAACTAAAGGAAAAATAAAATGATAATAACTCTAACTTTTTATCATTTTTTCTTTCCTTGTTGCGGCAGTTTTGCGGGCGGGCTGCCCTTCTTACAGAGCAGGGAGGGAAGGAGTGGTTTGTACTCCATAAAGTGCCGGCCAAACATTCATGCGCACTTTGCATGTTCTCCACCCAGTCTGCATTACAGCCTGGGTGGAGAACATGCCTAGGCCTCCAGTCCCCGTCTGAGTGCCGACCACAGCACTAGACCAATTACAATGCTGCATTGCAGCATTTTGAGTGGCATAGGGGAGCCTGGGTGCTTCCTGGGTGCTCTGTTCCTGTTCTGGAGCCGACAGTGGAGAGAGCGGCGAGACGTGGTGAGGAGGTACTTTTTGTTTCTTAACCCCCTCTCCCGACCCCTCCACCCCCGATCTGTGCCAGTCGCCACTGCCAATAAGAGGAGGGTACAGACAGTTCACGCTAAATTCCCACCTCACCTCATTTTACTTCCAGGAATGGGGCAGGTTCGTATAGAGAAATAGTTTTTTCCAACCGAACTGAAACAGCAGTTGGCTCAGCAATCATGTAAGCAGCAACCCAGGCACTGACCTGCTTGGTCTGGCTATACATAAATCTCGTACCACCATGGAGGCGTTCAGCTTATGCTCACTGCTGAACCTTAGATCTCACTCCTGCCAACGGCTTCTGAACAGTGCAGGCAAAGCTGCCTATATCAGCTCTGCAAGCATTAACTGACTGGGAGGTATAAGGGTGAATAAGGAGGTAGAGGCAGGAACCGGAGGGAGTGGGGGAGCAACTCATGAGGACTGGGAATGTAATGATATGAGAGAAAGAGGGCAGGGTTGGGAGAAAGTGAAGAAAGTTAAAAACAGGTGAGAATGAGGACTTTGATGAGAGCAACCAGATGCAGGCACAAGAGGGGAACGAGGAAGGACCATGTGCTCCCCTTTAGTGCTATAAGTGAGCTGCTACAGAAACATTAAGACAATCAAACATAGGTCTTGCCATTAAAAAGCATCCGACAGCCTTTTGGCTTTGACAGTGCTTATTACTGATGCTGAATAGCATCGTAAAAAAGAAAAAATATTGGTTGCTGGCAAAACTGAAAAAAAGGAACCAAAATGACTGGCCCCATTGTATTGAAATATCCACGTGCATGCATCAGCATGCAAGGGGACATATGTGTCATGATGCTGCAAGAGCTATTTCTTTTTTTTACTTTTAATTATCTGTTTCAAGATGGTGGATGCCCATGTTGGAGGTGTAATTTAAATGTAAAAAGTGAACAAAATGTGAGATAGAGAAAGAAGCAGTCAGGTATCAAAATTGCAACTTCTGGGCCCCCTAAAAAGAAAAAAAATAACAGTAAATAATCAGGACAGAGAGAGGCAGGAAAGCAATGTAGGAAGGGAAGACAATTCAATGCTGCTAAAAGGCAGGATGCAATAGTGAGCAGGGAGGGGCGGGAAGCAAGAGAGGAGCTGGCAGGTGTTGGAGCTTGGGCCCAGTCAAACATTTATCTACAGAGGTGTGACCTTTCTAGCAGCACAAGAGGTAAAGAGAGAAAACTATCACTTATTAACGTCTCATTTTAGTGCAACCAATGTGGCCACACAATAATCCACTCGACAACTTAATCTGAGTTTAGTAGGGTTTAATTACAAATTTTGAAACAAATCAAGGTAGACCAATCTCAACATAATCATATAATAGCACAGAAAGACCAAGCTAAGACCAAATCTTCTGAAGAGATTTACCCTACATAATACAAAGCAGATGACTAGCTCTATGACGATGGTGCAGACGATCAGGAAAAAGAATTGAGTATTAAATTTCATCTGATGATTCTCCTTAATAAGCATAAATCAGCTATCTTTCCCTAAATTTTCTTAAAAGGGCAACCCTAAACTAAAAGCATTCGGTAAGGGTAAAATCAGAAAGGTGCCAGCTATCAGAATCTTCAGTAGAAGGCATTCCAACCCTGGGTCAAGTAGCATAAAGCCACACAAGCAGAAGTGTAAGTCTGCTCCCTGTGAAAACCTAAGATGACTCTCCTTGCCCTCACTCCGTTAAGCATATAATATCAATTGCAGTCAGAGTAGACAATCACACGTGATGTTTGCCAATGAATTTCCATAGCTTGAGTACAAAGGGATACTTTCACCACCTTTCCCACATCGATAAATTGCAACTTTGCATGTCCTTGGTCATACCGCTCCTCTCCCATGAGAACTCACCTCCTTGCACGTTACCGTGCTTCTCTTTGCCAACTTCGTCTTCTCATACCTTGCTATCTGAGAAAACAAAATCCTCCTATGCTACTGAATGAGGCTTTCTCTCTCCATACCGGCAGTGGAAACAAAATACAAGTACACACATTTTACATCGAAGGTTAAATACAAATTACATGTTAAACTCTAAACGTGAGCAGGCCACGTTTAGGCAACTGTTTCTCGAGGCCAACTCTAGTCAAATTAGTAGTGCACAGGGTTACAGAATATGTGCAAATCTCTTCACACACAATAAATGCAGCTCCTTAATACATGCTTAAATTGTAATGAATTACAAAGATGTAATTCTAAATGCACTGGCAGGAAATATATTCTTGTTTGCTTAAACATTAATTTGCACACATTCAAATGCAATGACCTCACAATGGGACACATCTATGTTAACTTATCCTGTCACATTAATATGTAAGTGTCACATAAACGTCTATTAATCACAATCTATTCACAAGTATGTCATGTGGAATACTTTAAATATGCAATACTCTACTTCCTTTTGTATTGTTAATTATACAGAATATATTCAAGTGCTGACTATGCATTGATATGATGCACTCCTACGATATCTCAGATGGGATCAAGATTACACTTCTCCACAGGGATGGAACAAAAACAAAAAAAACTGCAAAAATGCAAAAAAAAGTCAAGCAAGCCATGGGTTGGCATGGATGTGAGAAAGAAATCAAGGAGAGGGCAAGAAAACATTCACCCCCATGGAGTGCTGAAAAAAATGTTCCTTGAAGTGAGCCATGGAAGTTTCCAGTCATCCAATAAAAGGATGGTAAAGAAGGATAAATACAAGAAGAGGGAAGAAAGCCACTGAAGCAAGCAAATGAGATTACCAAGAAGCCAAGGAGTGCCAAGCAGTGGACTTACCCAAAGCCCACTTTAAGCACTGGTATTGTACGCAATAGGTCTTCCAACAACAGACAGCTAATGATGTCTGTAGCCGAGACCTAAATAGAAGTTCCCTGCCATCGGCACTGCAAGAAGACACCCATCCAGTCAGCAATTATGTGAAACCAAAATACTCTAGGGTGGGCCAAACACAAGAATAGAGAGTATAGTCACAGAATTAGGAGCAGGTAGTTGAAATGGGCAAGAAGGTCATCCAGTCATGAGCAAAGGGCAGAGCCACAGCCCATTCGAAATGTTTGTTAAAGTATCCATTACCATGCTGTCTTTTACAGCAAAAACTGTCTGTATCGAGGCCACAGAAATGTCCAACTTACACTTGGGATGTCAATAGGATGTATCATTACAAATGAGGATATTAAAATGGATGAGGAATCAGGTGGTATCAGTTTGCAAAGACTAGTCTTGGAGAAGAGTGGAGGGATCAGGATTGTTCCTTTTGGTCATAGGGGCCCTGAATACTCCAAAATCCTTAGGCCTTGGGTTCATTGCTGGATCTTTTCTCACTGGGACACAGAATCCCTTGAGGATTGTTCTGTAATCCTTACCACAAGGGGTGGAGGTTTTGCTCTTTGGGACTTGGTAGAGCTGGAGGCAAGGGTAATGTCCAGGCAATCACAGATGTTTGAGAGAAAGTTCTTTTGTCCAACTTCTTTTAAGCATGTTCTGTGCCATGACCGTCGTCATAGGACAAGTAGATGCCTGCATAGGCCTTGAACCAAGAGATTTTAAGGGTCAGTATTTAATACTTGCAGTATGCCTGACCATGTGCCCTTTAATGTTGAGTCAGTCGATATCTGGACATCCAAAAATAGGGGCAAATTTGTGACATGGATTACACTTTTTTGTCAGAACTGCATCACCAACTTGAATTGGTGACTTCTTGGCTCACCTCCTCTTACACATGTGGTCATCGGCCTTTCATAAGGGAGCTTCATTGTTGAAAGCTTTTTTGTGGCTCCAATGTTTGAGGAGGCACTCAAAGCGTTTCCCTGAGTGGAGTGGTGCCTGTATGTTAAAACTTGTTCTGGTACAGCCCAGGGGTGACTTTTGATGTCAGTATTGGGTGATATCATAACATAACGTGTGTATTTGTAAAGTGGCCCTGAATAACAGATGTTGTTACCCAACTCTATGGTACTCATTTTATCAACCTCAAAAGGATGAAAAGCTGAGTGGACCCGCTAGGATTTGAACCTGTGACCATGAGGTCAAACACAGGCCCCAACAGTGGACGCATTACTCCACTAAGCCACCAAACCCATTTAATTTGCCATCACCCTTTTGTCAGTCATGCATGGCATAATCCCATGGATCACCCTCTGACACTTCAGTTAGCTGGATGGATGTTTTTGCTTCCCTGAATTGTTAATTCAATATAGACTTATTATTTGTGACTTCTTCTTTAGAGTGTTCGGGCTGCAAGTCACTCCCACCCCCCCATCAGCGGGACCATTGCTCCTTGAACTGTGGGCTTTCCACCCCTACTCCATTTTTGATTGTTGAAAAATCTGACAAAATAGCTTCTCTTTTAACATTTTGAGCATTTCTTGTACATGGTAATGCATTTTCCTCAGTGGGGCATTATGACTCTGCAACAGCTGCATGGCATTTTAATCCTTGAGTATTGCGTTCCCAGTTGCATCTCTTATGAATTATCTTGCTCATTCTCTTAGATGGTTCCCTCTTGGTTGCTATAGACATGAACTCCATCTTAATATGGACAACCCATACTTCTGATAGTTCAGGACTCAATGCAGAGCTTGACTGCAGGTTTCTTTAGACACCATTGACATAGTTGTGTGGTTTTGCACTCAACAACTATTTGGACCTGTTAACTCAAGTGTTTCTTGCCATGAAATTAATTTGTATACATGTAGCCCACAATGCCCTATCATTTAGGCCTATCCCACTTGATGACGGAGAAGAGTGTGAGTGGAATGGTAGGATCTCCAATGAGGTGGAGACGTAGGATCAGGAAATCACAGTAGTTGTATGTTAGAATATTGAGGTCAGACGTACACTTCTAAAATAGCGAATGAGGAATATCATCTATGTATAGTCCAGCCCAGTGCTTATCTTTTGAATTAAATAAATAATTTTTTATCAGGCAGTGTTATTTAATTCAACATGGCACAGTTAGGGGAATGAAATAAAGGGTTAAAATCATGCTTGTGATCTACACTGTGATCTTGAGGTACTATATCCTTCAGTACCCCTCACTCACCAATGGTGAGTGGTCGGACAAAAGAGACAAGTCTGGAACATGTGAACTTTGCAAGGGTGGGGGTTCAAGATATTTTGCACGTATTGTTTGTTTGTCCCAACAAGTCAGTGCTGGAAGCACTGAAGTGGATTTCAAAACCTTAATGCCTCAGATATTGTGCAGTTAAAATCAACGATCTGGTTTCCTCAGGAAAGTCACCCCCAGATGAATTTGTGTGCCACAATTTGTATACATTTATTAAATTGTTTTTGCCGAAGATTTAACGTGGAGACTGCCTTGTGTTCAATGTTTTTAATTAATTATTTATGACTGTATATATTGTTGATCTCTGATGAGATCTAAATCAATAAAATTGATTCAAGTTGCAGGATGGATACATGCAGCGATCCCGCTCCAGCAGCAGTGACATTTGAGCTACATAGTCCCATCAGTGGCATCCCTTGGAACTTGAAGCCTTTAGATATTTTGGTGTATGGCTCCCTCTTGCAGCTTTAATCTTTAGCAGTTGTGTGTATAGATGGCTGGGTATAGATGGGATGCTGGTATGGCAGGTGTGACCACTGGGTGATCTTGACCATGTAGATGAATTTGGCAGTTATGGCCCTAGGGCAGATGAAGGCTTGCATTTGGGCACTGATGGAGTGCTCAGACTCCATATCGTCAGTGCCCACACCAGAACCTCATCCACAGCAGGCTGCTGATCTCACTTGATGTTTCTGTCAAGTTTCTGTAGGAGGCTTCATGTGTTTCACAACTAGAACTATTTTAGGAGATGGGGGACCCCCTTCCACATTGGCTTACTCCTGATTTTGTTCCCTGTCTATCTCTCACTCCCTCTGGCTGTTCCCACAGTGGGGGTATGCTGGTCTCTCCTCCTGTACAGTCTCTCCTACTGGAGAGCCATGTACACTCCTTTCTTCTCTCAGTAGGCAGGCAGGCTTCTAGGTCATAGGCAGACCCTTATCTCCTCCAGCAAAAAGTACAGATTTCAAGTGAAGTCCCCACACCAATAGAACACCAGCTGTGACACAGATGCCAGCTCTGGGCACAGAGTAGTGCTTTGAGTACTTTAAGAGCATTCCTTTTGTTGGTCATGAAGAATATGGACCTGGAACAAAGTGGGGGTGGTTTAGGTCCCACTAATGTACACATTTTCCCAACAGGGTATTTGGATGTACTGTCTAAAGTTTCAGAACTGGTTTGGGCTGGTTCAGTTTCAAATGTCAGTTTCAGGTTGCTCCTCAGACAGAGCCTTTGCACAAGATGATGGCTCTCATAGCAGGCGGCAATGCCCCAAGCAGGGATATCCAAAACAAAGGCACAATGAAGCATGAGATCTCTGCACCTGACTGTCATCAGCCTTTATGAGGCAGTATTCAGAGACAGAAAAAAGGAAAACTAGAAACTTCATTGAACAACAGAAACTGCAGTCTCATCCTTCAGCCCTACCATCTAACTTTGCTAACAAGGAGCTCATTGAATGTTTAATGTGAGCACTGTCTCTATACACCTTCGCTTCAGCCTATGAGGTTCCACCCTTCAACTACAGAAATGCAGCGAATGCATTTCTTTTCTCCGGGGAAGCTGTATTTTGCCATGCTAAATCTCAGGCATCCCAAATGGGTCCCACCGGTCCCAGTACTCAGACTCTCACCACAGACTTCCCATACATGCACTTGATATGTCCACAGAATGTCAGCACAAGGATCTGTGGTTCATATAATAGTGGGACTTTTCATGAGAGAGGTCAGGAGACCACAACCCCTGTGACACAGGTCACACTAATAATTCACAAAAATATGTTATGTTGTCACCTCACCTTTGCTTTATATGATTCCATCCAGATCATAGCCCTGTACCCGCATTGATGGCACTCTTGGTGCACCCCTCTAGGTCAAATAAAAGGCCATTGTGCATACACTTGGTGTGATGCTAGGGCTGAAGAAAAAGGTAAAGATACCACTTTTATGAATGCAGAATATCAACTCGTACTACATCATCAAGAAATGCATATAGATAGGTAATTCCAGATTTACCACACTTAACTCCACATATATGTACCATTTGTATTTCTGACCTTTTATTAAAACAAGCCCCCCAGTGGGCATGTGCTGAGTGCACTACTTATGTTTGAACACTCGACCTTACTAAAAGGGGATATTTTATCTGCATCATATTGGACCACAAGTCCCAGCGAACCTTGCTCGACGGTGCACTCAGCACACGCCCACTGGGGGGCTTGTTTTAATAAAAGGTCAGAAATACAAATGGTGCAGCATCGAGTGTCTTTCATAGCAGCCCATGAGGAAGGGGGTGGTTCCCTGAAACGCGTCGGGCGTTTTAAAGATTTGTGAAGCAGAAAAGCATGCTGAGCTGGAAGCCCGGAGGGCAGAGGACTGTCGAGTGCCTCCCAAATGCTTCAGGCATTTTGTTGAATTACATTGCTACACGGCGGCCCGGCCGTGGAGAAGGCACCATCGCCTGCTGATACAAGGATCTTTTTGTCAGCAGAACGAGGCTTTAAATTCCGAACAGTTTGGGACTTATGGAGCACAGGACTCTACATTTAATACAGCGTGCCTGACCGCAACACAGCCTACTAAAGGCAATTAAGGACAATGCACTACTTATGTTTGAACACTCGACCTTACTAAAAGGGGATATTTTATCTGCATCATATTGGACCACAAGTCCTAGCGAACCTTGCTCGACGGTGCACTCAGCACACACCCACTGGGGGGCTTGTTTTAATAAAAGGTCAGAAATACAAATGGTGCAGCATCGAGTGTCTTTCATAGCAGCCCATGAGGAAGGGGGTGGTTCCCTGAAACGCGTCGGGCGTTTTAAAGATTTGTGAAGCGGAAAGGCATGCTGAGCTGGAAGCCCGGAGGGCAGAGGACTGTCGAGTGCCTCTCAAATGCTTCGGGCATTTTGTTGAATTATATATATATATATATATATATATATATATATATATATATTCACTGAAAAAAACCATAGGTTTTAGGGACAGTTATAGTTAGTTGGACATTGCACTCGTACAAAACCCGTGAAATTCCCCGTTATAGTTAGTTCAGCTAACTATAACTCGTGCCCCGCAATGCACTGCTGATGACGTCACATATTACATCACTCATGACATGGTCAGTGACATCACTGATGACATCACTGATGACATCTCAAATGACATCACTGATGACATCATGCAGTGACTGTGTGTTTCTGTAAAGTTTAAATATTTTTAATATATATAGGAAAAGACGTATTGAAGAATGAGTGGCTGTATAAGTGTCTGTATGGATGATTTAGTAGGTGCGTGACTGACTCTATAAGTGAGTGATTTAACGTATCTTACTGAATGCATGGGTTAGTGACTAAACTGGGTGAATGTCTGTATCCGTCTGTCTGTTGCTGTGTAAGTGGCTGCATGTGTTTGTGAATAGCTACATGAGTGTCTATATGAGTTATTGAATGGTTGTCTGAGTATCTGTATGGGTGCCTGAGTGTTTGTGTGGGAGGGTGTGTGCGACAATGTGCATAGATGTGTGAGTGGGTGATTCACTGGGTGGATGGTTTCAAGAGTGCATCTGTGATAGACTGTATGGGTGGGTAAGTGTGTGTAAGAGTGTGTTAGTGAGTGAATGTATGTCCCAGTGGTACATGTGTGAGTAACTACATATGTGAAAGGCAGTATATATGTGTGTTGGAGTATATAAATAGCTATAAGCGAGTGAGTGATTGTGATAGTGGCTGTATGGATGCGTGTGTGCTTGTATCAGTTATTGTATAAGAGCATAACAATGTGCTAGTATTTGTATGATTAAGTGAGCTGGTGTGTGTATAACTGTATAGGTGAGTAAATGGCAGTGTGTTTAATTATTTGCATGACTGACTAGGTGTGTGAGTACCTCTATGGATGAGTGGCGGTGTTTGAGTGTCTATATAGGAGTAAGAGTGCATATGATAGTCCTGTACTGAGTGACCATAAGTATGAGTGACTGTACGGGTGAGTGAGTGGATGTGTGTGTGTGTAGACCTAAGAATCAGTGAGTGGGTATGTAGTTATTGGTGTTGGAGTGTCTATGGTTTTGCGAATGGCAGTCTGTAATTTAGAGTGGGTGTATCAAAAGTTATATTAGGGTGTGAGAAGATGAATGAAATTATCACATGGATGATGTCATCAGTGATGTCATTTGAGATGTCATCAGTGATGTCATCAGTGATGTCACTGACCATGTCATGAGTGATGTAATATGTGACGTCATCAGCAGTGCATTGCGGGCGCGAGTTATAGTTAGCTGAACTAACTATAACGGGGAATTTCATGGGTTTTGTACGAGTGCAATGTCCAACTAACTATAACTGTCCCTAAAACCTATGGTTTTTTCAGTGAATTTCAAAGGTTTTTTAAATGCAAATTTCTAACTATAACGTGTCTGAAACCTATGGTTTTTTCAGTGAATTTCAAAGGTTTTTTAAATGCTAATTCCTAACTATAACATGTCTGAAACCTATGGTTTTTTTCAGTGAATTTCAAAGGTTTTGTAAATGACAATATTTAAATGTATTAATTATCTTTATTTTTTTGATACTGATTTACATTTTTTAAACTATTTATTTTTTAAATTACATTGTAATTACATTATACATTACATTACAAAATATACTTTCTCAGAATGAATTACTTTAGTTTAAATACTTTGCAAATAGGCAATAGACTTTTAAGTACAATAGTTACAGTTGTTGCAATAGGCAACACAATTTCAAACACAATGCAACATTGAGCTCAATGTGAATTTCTAGTTAAATGCAATTAGTTACTTTATGGATTACTTTTCTAACCACAGGACTGGATCCTAGATTCAGTCCTGGGACATCTCCTGTAAACAGTTGAGTAAAAGCGTTTTGGTTACAGTACTGATTTTTAAGGAATATTATTGTATTTTAAAAGTTGACACTTAGAAACTTTTTCACATAGAATCACCAATGTTATCCTACGGCCGGAAATTCACTTAGCAGGTAAGTAGTGTTATCGTTACTTTTTCTTACTCAGTGGTGGATCCTGGATCCAGCACTGGTGCATCTCCTGTAAACAGTTGAAAGAATGCGTTTAAGTCATACAGGCGATTTTTAAGGAATATTTGTAGTTTGTGAAAATTGACACTTTGAAACTTTTCTGCTGAAAACCAGACACTGGATTCCTATGGAAGGAAATACAAGTTACTGGTAAGTACGGTTAGAATTACTTTTCAGGGTCAGTGCTGGGCTAATAGTTGCAGCACTGGGTTCTCTCCTGATAACAGGTGAGTAAATCGGAATTCGTAGTTCGGCTGATTTTAGAGGAATATTATAAAGTTCCAAAACTCCACACTTAGAAGAATTTCCAAGAGAAACCAGTCAATGTTAGCCTATGGAAGGAAATTCAAGTTCCTGGTAAGTACGGTTAAAATTACTTTTCAGGATCAGTACTGGGCTAAAAGATGCAGCACTGGGTTCTCTCCTGATAACAGGTGAGTAAATCGGAATTCGTAGTTCGGTTGATTTTAGAGGAATATTATAAAGTTCCAAAACTCCACACTTAGAAGAATTTCCAAGTGAAACCAGTCAATGTTAGCCTATGGAAGGAAATTCAAGTTGCTGGTAAGTACGGTTAAAATTACTTTTCAGGATCAGTACTGGGCTGAAAGATGCAGCACTGAGGTCTCTCCTAATAACAGGTGAGTAAATCGAAATCCGTATTTCGGCTGATTTTAGAGGAATGTTTGCACAATGGTGAAGGGAGGGGGTGGGGCCTGAGGTGACATCTGTGCAAACGCGCCCCGTGGCGCGTTTTAAGTTGGGGATTAAGTCCCCTTGAATCATGAGGGTCCCTGGGGCCAACTAGCCCACCAGGAACCTCCAGTATGCGCTAGGGGCTGCGTTGCAGAGACGTGTACAGAGGCCACACCCCTTTTACACCTCTCTGCAACGCAGCTCTGTGGCGCTTTCTGGGCGTACCTGTTGGGCTAGTTGGCCCCCAGGGACCCTCAGGATTGAAGGGGATTTAATTCCCCATCTTAAAACAAGCCACGGAGCCTGTTTGCACACATGTCACCTGAAGCCCGCCCCTCCCTTCACCACTGTGCAAACGTGCCCGTGGCGCGTTTTAAGTTGGGGGATTAAGTCCCCTTGAATCCTGAGGGTCCCTGGAGTCCAACTAGCCTACCATGTACTTCCAAAGCGCCACTGAGCTGCGTTGCAGAGAGGTGTAAAAGGGCGTGGCCTCTGTACACCTCTCTGCAACGCAGCCCCTGGCGCATACTGGAGGTTCCTGGTGGGCTAGTTGGCCCCAGGGACCCCCAGTATTCAAGGGGAATTACTTACCCTTCTTAAAACGCGCCAGGGCGCGTTTGCAGAATACTGCAGGGAGGGGCGGGGCCTCCGGCACAATGCCGGTCTTTTTTTTGATTGTGAGGGGCTGCGTGGCCCCCTTCCCTCAGCCACTTTTGCCCCGGGGACCCCATCCCCCGGGGCCTGAGCATTTTTTTTTTTAAATAAAAAAAAAACGGGAAAGGGGCAGCGTGGCCCCCTTCCCTGGGCCTGTTTTGGCCCCGGGGACCCCATCCCCCGGGGCCGGCCTTTTATTTTAAAAAATTTTAATTTGGGGAGGGGGGCTGCGTGGCCCCCCTCCCTGGCCACTTATGGCCCCGGGGACCCCATCCCCCGGGGCCTGGCCTCTGGTTGGGGACTGTGGGGGGTCCCCAATCCCCCACAATCCCAGCCGGCTCCCCGCCTCCTGCGCGAGCTGGCAGCATTGCTTCCACATGGGGAGCAGCTAACATGCTGCTCCCCATGTGGAAAGCTTAATTGGTTGCATTTTGAAAGAGAGAGCAGGTTTCCTGCTCTCTTTCAAAATGCAAACCAAGTTTGCTATGACAGGACGGGAGCCGCGAGGCTCCCGTCCTGTCATAGCAACTACAGTGTCCCGAGGGTAGGCACCCGGGACACTGCAGGAGGCGGCCCTGGGGGTGGCGGTCCCCAGGGCCATCAAGGGCTCCAGAAGGGGGCCGCGCGGCCCCCTCCCTTGAATTGCACAGCCCCGGGGAGGTGGTGGTCCCCGGGGCTCTGGGAGTCCGTAACGGACACCCACATTTATTTTCTATGTGACCCGGGAGGTGGTGGTCCCGGGCGTGTGGGGGCTGGAACCCCCACATGTTATTTAAAATTAAAAAAGAAGCCCCGGGGGTGGCGGTCCCCGGGGCTGCGGGAGGGCAGGAGAGCCCTCCCGCACCATTTTCTTTTATTAAGCCTCGGGGGTGGCGTTCCCCGGGGCTTGGGGGGCCTTAGAGGCCCCCCATATAAACATTAAACCCACCCCCCCCGCATGCCCCCGGGACTTGGGCCACCCGGGGGCAAATTTGCATCGAAGCGCAAGAGACCGCGCTTCGATTTTTTTTCTTTTTTCGGCAGGATCCACGCACCCTGAGCGCATCCTGCCGATTTAAAAAAATTGCTTTTTCTGCCCAGGGGTCCTTGTGGGACCCCTGAGCAAGCCTAGAGGTCAGGGTGTTTCTACCCTGCCCCTTTGTGCGTTTTGCGCACTTGTTTCTGTCCCTCGGTTCTACCGAGGGACAAAATGGCTGCCAACACTTCCTGGTTTGGAGTGTTGACAGCCAGCTGACAGCCAATTACATTGCAGCTCGTGATCGGGACGGTGCGTGCAGGGTGCGCTGACGGCACGCGGATCCGACGCGGCCATAGATATATATGTGATTTTACTTGTGAATTTCTCAGGAACTACTGAACGGATTTACACCATATTAGCAAAAGCACCAGTCTGAACCAAGGGCTACCTCTTTGCCAAATTTGGTGTAATTCCGTTCAGCAGTTCGGGCTGTAGCTGCGACTAAAGGTTCCTATGGAAAAATGAATGGGGAAAAAGCGTTTTGGGACCCCCTTTTTCTCGGCCCCGCTTGACAGATCACCCCGAGACTTTCAGGGTAGGAGCGGAGCGCCCCAACAAGTTGGAAGCTTTGCGAAGATTCGTCAACCGGCGCCAACGTTATTTCAAATAGAATGTCGCGGATTTCCTATGGATAATAGGTCCTAACTATAACTATCTACTGGCGACCGCCAGTAGATAATATATATATATATATATATATATATATATATATATATATATATATATATATATATATATATATATATATATATATATATATCTCAAGCACCAAGAGTTGCCCTCCTTGGGACGCCCTCCCGGAAAGTTAACCTCTGACAAGAGGACTGCAGCACAGTCAGGTTCCAACTTCAAAGCAAATCTGTAAAGGCTTTACACGTTTCAAACTTTTGTTCTTGATCACAAGCCACACTGAAGAAAAACAGCCACCTCACTATGGAACACCTGCTGATTTTATTAGTCGAGTCCCGCCCCGGTGGGCGTATACTACCACCACAGTAGGCGTTTTCATACAAAGCATTCTGGTCTTAGCAGTTTCCATAGTTAAATTACTTCCCAAGTGGGTGTAGCCATGTCACTCCCTTTCGTGTTTCATAATATCCATATGTATGGTTGCTTGAAAGTGAAATGCTGCTTATGCTGCTTACATACAGTCTCTCAATTGAGCTTTCCGCTCCGATCAGCGCCGCACAGTCGAGGCGCTCTGGATCCACTGTGAGGCGGCGGTTCGTCCCGCGACCGGACACAGCCGCTAACATCAAACACCAAGAGTTGCCCTCCTTGGGACGCCCTCCCGGAAAGTTAACCTCTGACAAGAGGACTGCAGCACAGTCAGGTTCCAACTTCAAAGCAAATCTGTAAAGGCTTTACGCGTTTCAAACTTTCATTCTTGATCACAAGCCACACTGAAGAAAAACAGCCACCTCACTATGGAACACCTGCTGATTTTATTAGTCGAGTCCCGCCCCGGTGGGCGTATACTACCGCCACAGTACGCGTTTGCATACAAAGCATTCTGGTCTTAGCAGTTTCCATAGTTAAAATACTTCCAAGTGGGTGTAGCCATGCCACTCCCTTTCGTGTTTCATAAAATCCATATTTATGGTTGCTTGAAAGTGAAATGCTGCTTATGCTGCTTACATACAGTCCTTCAATTGAGCTTTCCGCTCCGATCAGCGCCGTGCAGTCGAGGCGCTCTGGATCCGCTGTGAGGCGGCGGTTTGTACCGCGACCGGACACAGCCGCTAACATCAAACACCAAGAGTTGCCCTCCTTGGGACACCCTCCCGGAAAGTTAACCTCTGACAAGAGGACTGCAGCACAGTCAGGTTCCAACTTCAAAGCAAATCTGTAAAGGCTTTACACGTTTCAAACTTTCGTTCTTGATCACAAGCCACACTGAAGAAAAACAGCCACCTCACTATGGAACACCTGCTGATTTTATTAGTCGAGTCCCGCCCCGGTGGGCGTATACTACCGCCACAGTAGGCGTTTGCATACAAAGCATTCTGGTCTTAGCAGTTTCCATAGTTAAATTACTTCCCAAGTGGGTGTGGCCATGTCACTCCCTTTCGTGTTTCATAAAATCCATATGTATGGTTGCTTGAAAGTGAAATGCTGCTTATGCTGCTTACATACAGTCTCTCAATTGATCTTTCCGCTCCGATCAGCGCCACGCAGTCGAGGCGCTCTGGATCCGCTATATATATATATATGTTTTCAAGCTACATAGATGTGGAGTTAAGAATTGTGAATCTATACTAACCTCTATATGTTTACCTTGGCTTTATATTGGTATTTGATATTTTGCATTCAATGTTGTGGTAGTGCCTCCTCACATCTCTGATTAAACCCTCGATCTGGGCTTTAACCTTGCATTTGCTAGCTTATGAGATCACACAGACCAACCTTCTCATGCTATAACCGACATGACTTCAAGAGTCCCAGAAATGTTTGTGGTAGTCCAGATTATTCACACAGAATAAGGTAATAGAGGCATCTACACTGCAGGTTTGTTAGCTCTCTAATACCTGCCTCTACATGTGAACTTTCCAGTTATTGGTCTTGGGTGCCACTTCAGGCTTCCTGACTACAATTGTGCATGTATGCAGCTAAGTTGCTTTGACGGAGCATTGCAGCTGCAACACAACATCTTCATAACATTCCCTCTTCCCATTGAGTTGACCCTCTGTACCATAATCGACCCCTCAAAATTCTCCTATTTGCTGTGATAGGCAAGGGGTGTGACAAATGGAGTAAGCTATAAAGGTGTGTCAAAGCTTTTGGAACACTGTTTCATTCTTTCACTACAGCTGAATTCATGACCTTTAAACTGACAGGTAGCAAGACCAGCTAAAAGGGTGCCAAAATGCAAGCCATGGATTCAGTCTGTTACCTATGAATATTCCTAATTTACAT
The DNA here is from genome assembly GCA_963921515.1 of Calotriton arnoldi. NCBI lineage: Eukaryota > Metazoa > Chordata > Amphibia > Caudata > Salamandridae > Calotriton > Calotriton arnoldi. Next base: position 347,810 of record CAWUFW010012581.1, on the reverse strand, counting down.
ATCTCTAAGAAGGTCCCGAGACATATCTTTATTTCAATTGCACTTAATTGTGCAATGTCGATTTTTTGCTAAATATCACTATATACATATTCATGACATTCATCAAAATTGATTGTGTGAATCAATTAATCACCTAATCACCAAAGAGACCAGTGTGTGCCAACCCCCAATTGGCACCCATGAATAAGCACACTTAAAGCAACTTTATACTCTAATAAGCCACGCAAACGGCCCTATTATGATGTTGGTCGGAACGCCGACTGACATCATAGGTTTCACTTTCGACCGCCGTATTACAATGACGGTGGTTGGAAGTGAAACCGGCCAGTCATGCCGGCTGGCTTCTGACGGGCTCAAGGAGCCCGTCGGCCAGTTGGAACCGGCTTGTAATCCTTTCAAGGCGGCGTTTCGCCATCCGGATTATAATGTCAGTTTCCCACAGGCTTTTCATGTTGGGCTTTCCGGCATGGAAAGCCTGTCGGAAAGTGACTTTGGGGGCGCCTAGGAGGGCCCCCTTCTCCCAACGGCCTCCTGTTAGGGGCAGAGGGGGCACCTATGATGCCGCCCTGTTAATTCCTGCACCGTGTGGCAGGCACCATGAGGTGCATGCCACGTGGTGCAGGGATTAACAGACACTCCCATTTCTCTATGGGAGCTTGTGCTGCAGCCGGTTTATGGCCGCAGCCAAGCTCCCATAGAGAAATGGGAGTATGTGACCGCACCATGTGTGGTAGCATTGTAATAGCGATGTCGGGACTACTGACCGGTTTAGTATTATATTATTATTGCTGCAATTTCATATATTTTAGATCATAGTTGCAGGGTGAATGACACAAATATTGATATCAAAATATTGTGCAGCCTATATATTGTGTTAAATAAATGTCATCACTACTACAAAAACATCGTGGACCAGAATATTAAAGGTAGGAGTAACAGTTTTTTATGTATATAATAGTATTTAAAAAATATTATTGTGTATAATATTGTTTACTTTAAAGTAGTTGTAGTAAATATTGCTGTTTAAATAATTTAATGTATATTGGTCCTTATAGTAATGTTTTGTGTTTGTATTATTAATAGAATTGCTTTAAATGTTTTTTAAATATAGTTTGTAATTTTTAACGTGTATTTACATTTTAACAAATGTAATTAGTAATTTATAATGTAGTAACAGGTTGTTGGATTTGTAGGGGAATAGGGAAGCTATTTCAATGATAAATTATTGTTTTTTAATTTGGATTTATATTGCATGTTGATTACATATTTAATTGGTAACTTATTATGTAAATTAACCTTAGGTAATTGATTAAGTATTATTTAAATTATTTAAGTAATTCATTAAATATTTATATTGTTTTTAATGTTTAATTGATATTTTAATGATTTAAATCCGTTTTGTGTTTTTATGTATAAAATTATTTTTGCACACTTTCATTACTAATATATATTTCAGAAGTGGACTGTTGGATTTATAGGGGAATAGGGCGGGGAGTTATTTAAATTATATATTGTTTACCTTTTGTTGGGTTAATTAAGTATTTATTTGGTCATTAATTATGAAAATTGTTAAAATTATTATTTGTTATGTGGTTTATTCGATGTATCTTACTTAATTGTTACTTTGTTGATAAGAGTATGTAATTATTAAATTTATAAAATATAGTTTCTTTCTATTTAGTATTGGTTTTATTTTTACTTGTTTTGTTTGGTTAATATTGTAATGTTATGATTGTTTTGTTTACTCTTTTTATTAGTTTTGGGCTGTTTGTGGTTTGTTTGGTGGGTAGGGAGAGAAATATATTTGTTTTAGATGTATGTATTTTGTTTTTTAATTATATTTTTAATTATTAAATTGTTATTTATTTACATTACATTTTATTTACTTCATCATACAAACAACCCTTGCCTGTACTTCCGCTTTATTTTATTTTAGGGATGAAGGAATTAGATTTGTTTTTGCACTTAGCTTTGTGTTTTGTCTTCCTCACTGGATGGATTATTTCAGGAAAACCTAACTCACTATTCCTGGCTAACACGGATGAACTAAATATAACTCTATCGAGTTGGACTTTCGAATCGAATCTCCCACTACTTCTGTGGTATATACCTATAACCTGTGATCTTGCCTTTTCTTTCTCCTTTGGTCTTTATCCGCTTGTTTTATACAATTCCATGTGTCTTGACTGGTCGGTATCCCACCTGTCTCTTCTCCTATTGCTGACTTTCTCTGTCATCGGCAGACACAATTGTACGGTGACACTAAGGGGTGGATGGAAGGATATTTGCCTCCAAGAAAACACATGATACTGAATTTTCTTGTATAAATTGTACCTGATGTAATGTGTGTGTTTATTACTTAACAACACAATGTTTTAACACTCTGCAATACTCGCATATGAAGTGGGTACATTGTAGTATCGAAATTGGCAGAGGAATCAATGTCCAAGAGTCCTTGTTCTCTTAAGCATGTCAAGATTCTCTACTTTTTAATTATTTATTTATTTTCATCCAGAAGTGTGTTTTTCACCTTGTGGTTTTCTTGTCTCATGTCTGTTCATTATTTGTATATGTATTGTTATTTATATTGTGTGTATGGTTAACATGTTTTGTCATTGTTGTCTATTTTTCATATGCTGTTGTACAAATTCGATTTTATGGTGGGTTAGGTTACTATGTAATGACTGTCATTTGATATGTTTACAGTTTTGGACTGTTTGTGTTTCTGGTTTATATATTTTATACTGTATATATTTATCATGTTGCAGCCCTGAAGAAGTCCATTTTCATTTGGACAAAACGCGTTGGTTGGTTTTTGCTGTGCATATATGAAGCAATAATAAAGAGAAGATTTCTTATGGACTCTGGAATTTTGTGGATATATTTTTAACTCATACAAACATTAAACATGTGGTGCACCTCTGGTCTTTATGTTTACTGATATACATTTTTTACTTTGAATATCTTTTACTAATTGTGTTTTGTTATTTATTTAAATATTTAGCTAAAAATAATTAGGCATTAAATGGTATATTTTGCATAGGTTGGAGTGCAAACAATGTATTAAACCTCCCCAAAGTCCAAACTTTCTATGATTTTGCTTCTGTTGGAGTGTGAATAGTTAATATAACCCTTCTGAAGTGCAACACCACTGCTGTGTAGATTGGAATGGTACTATTACATTTAACCCCTCCAACACTTTCCCTACTGTTGCATAGATTGAAGTGGGAATAGTAAATGTAACCTCTACAAAGTCCAACACTTTCACAGATTTTGCTTAATTTGGAGTGGGAGTAGTGAATTTAACCTCTCTGAAGTCAAACACCCTCCTGTTGCGTAGACTGGAGTGGGAAAAGTAAATTCAACCCCTTCAAACTCCAACACTTTCCTGGATTTTGCATACATTGGAGCAGTGCTTCATTTGCAATATATTTCATGCTGGTGCCCAAAGTTTTGTTTAGAAGTTCACAGCTGGTGCTATTGAAGGTCGGAGTGCTGAAAACCAAGGGTGCATAGTCTTCATTCTTCGTCATGACTCTTTCAGTCTTTCTCTAATTCCCTCCTTCTCCCATGTGTGTTTTTCTCTCTCTTGCTCTGGGTGAAAGTTTGACGTGGAAAAATAAGTGCTAGTCTCCATGGGCCTCATCTGCAACCACCGACTCAAATTTAGTGCTACATCGGAGTGGGAATAGTTAATGTAACACTTCTAAAGTCTAACACGTTCCTGACTGATGCATAGGTTGGAGTGGGAATAGTAAATATAACCCCTCTAGAGTGAAAACGTTTCCTGCTTTTGTTTAAATTGGAGTTACATTACTCATTTTTGATTGTGTTGTTTCATTTTAATAGTTTTTTTTATATTTTGTCTTTTTTATGCTTATATTATTTTTTTAAAATATATTTTTCAATATTAATTATATTTATTTAGGGGCCCATTACGATGGCGGGCGGAAGCACTACCGCCGTGCTGGCGGATGCAAAAATCACCAGTTACCGCCAGCACGCAGCAGTCCACACGCCCGCCCAATTACGATGCGAAAAGCAGGCCAAACACCGCCGGCAAGCCAGCAACACCGTCCGCCATCAAAGTGCGCCCGCACACGTAGCGGCGCAGTACAACTGACACACACCGTCCGACGAAACACGTCCCGCCCGGCGCATAAATTACGATGCCGCAAACAAACGGCTCCCACGGCAAAGAGACACCGCACGTGAAAGAGAGGCGGAAACACGGACGCAGAGCACGGACAACGAAGAAGCGGCACCCGGGCATGAATCCAGCACTGCAGGCCCTTCCCATGCTTCTGCTGATGCACCACCAAGGACGCAACGTACCGCGGAGACGCAGGTAGGCACACACACAACAAGTGCACGCAAACAGCGCACACAGTGCAAGGGCGGATAAAGCGGACAACCCCCCACCAGCGCGTGCACACTACACATCCACCATTGCATCCACATATGACACACAGGCCAAATCCTAACATCGCGGAACACATGTGTACACACCACCTGGGACTAGGAACCAACCACCCCGTCACGGCCCCAAAGCGCCGATGACGCCGCCACACATGCGCACAACGCAGAGGCCAACCGCAGCGCCATGCATGCGTCGCACACAGACACAGGGACACAACCAAGCAGCACACACACCAGCCCCACCCCGAACGCACATGACACGTGACAGGCCGGCCACAGACATGTCCCCAACGCCCAATTCACGGACAACACCCAACGCCACACAAACGACGCACACATGTCAGTGAAGTCACGCAACAGCAGGACACACCCCAGTGTAACAAACATGGCGAAGCACACAGCGGCGGCAACACCAACTAGGAGAAGCAGGGCCCCTTCGGGAAGAGGAACGCCAGTACCACACTGAAAAACCCATACCACCCTGCACATATGAACAAGACACATGAAACGGAACACCAAAGAACCCGGGGACCGACAACAGGTGGCCCAAGAATTACATCCACACACAAGGCCCAACGCAGAGCGGAAAGGCAGCCTGCCGCCCACACAAGGGAGAGCAGACAGCACTGAATGACCTTCCATTCCAACACCGAAACCACAGCCCTACGACAGAAGCCGGTGAATACAGCCATTGTCCAAGAATAGACCAACACAGGCATGCCGAGGAGACCGACCACACGGCAGATAGCGCATATCACAGAAGCACACAACGGACGGGGAAGAAAGAAGAAAACACTCCCCCATGTCGGCCACATGCAAGTTAATTGGAAGGAGTCACACAGCACCGACCTTGAACTGTCTGAGAAGCATGTGGGAAGAGGGCCCGTGTCCTCCAAACAAGCCAACAGAACACAAGTCCTGTCTCCCCACGACTACACAGAGCTCACAGCAACCCCGGAGCGTGCACATTGCAGACTGCACACACAGCCGGAGCACGCCACCTCTACGAACCGCTGCGAAATGGCAACCGCAACACACCTACCCAACTACGCCGAAGAGCTCAAGCTGTACCAAACCAGCACGATACATACATTGGGATGCGATCTCCTGTCCCTGCTGAACGTAAGTTACCGACTGACTTACCGCATCACATTGTTCAGCTGCGTCATGCCCGTCTTCTACTGTCGGAGGTGTCCCTACCAGCATCCCGTCGAGATATGCCTCTCCAACCCGGCATGTCTGAAGGCGGACCTGCTACCACTACTCCTCCCTCTGGACGCACACGACAGGGCCTGCTCTGCCTATGGGGGCATGGCGTATGTGGCCAACATCGCACGCGCACTGAAATGGAACCACTGTGCCTCCACACGACGGATCATCGAGAACAGCTACATCGAATGTCACCCAGCATGCCCCATCATGGTCCTCCAAGGGACAACCTACGAACAACACCTTGACAGCCACCATCCGCTTCATTGGCTGGCAAACATGTACACCACCAATGACATGGAAGCCCTGCTGGGCGGCATCGCATACCTGACAACCTGTAAATACGTCGGACCACAACGCAGGTTCCCCGAGTGACCTATGATGTCCAACCCCGCACCCATGCTTAGCTTCCGCATGGACTGGCCAGTCACCACCACAACAGCCATACCAAACGACCGGCAACTGTAACCACACCATCAACGACATCGCCATGACATCGGATATGACCGGGACATGCACACTGTTCCCCATCACATCCAGGAACACCGCATGCATCGTGGGAGGCAGTGGCATGGGCTCTGTGCATCGCACCCACATGGACGGAACTGCACGAACAACCAGGACACGACATGGATCCAGCGCACATGGACACACACACCGCTCAGTGGACATGAATAGGTCGCCTGGAGTCTGTGGGTGCTGCACCCCTCCCACCCCCGCCCGGGAATCCCATACCAGGACCTTTGCATGGACGACAAGTGCATACAACAACAACACGACCCCAGTGACTGTGACATGTCCAGTAACCACCACAGTGCAACAACAAGTGGCACGCCGCTGCATGCACGCAAGCACATGCCCTGATGTCATCTCACATGCACGCGTGCATGAGGAACAACCGCAGCAAACCTGTCACATGGAACTGAGATGGACTGTGCCCATGATGCCGAGCGGTCTGGTAGGCTACATGTATACCGTCTGTGTCAAAGTCCGCAGCTCCGCAGCTATACGTAAATGTACATTAGCACAGCCTTGGCCAAGCAGATGTAACCCCACACCCTATCCCATTTGTAATCATGCTCAGTATATCCTCAACATGTATTCCGCTGCCAGTAGTGTCCACTATACTGCATCACAGAGGACAGAAGACTCAATATAATGTTTGAAACCAGAACTGTCTCCGCTGACTCATTTCACAAGTACGAATGAGAGAGGATGAGAGTATGTGAAGTACACGGCAGTCGTGACATGACCATGTAGTCCACTGGTATTGGATGTCAACGCAAATGAGTAGCACTACTGTGGAAGACACACATGTGTCGTGTGAAGTCGTATGGACGCAGTGCTCAGGTGGGTGGGTGCGACGGGTAGATGCGCACATGCCAAGTTGGAGCACGCCGTGTTGGGAGGGCTCATGAACAGTACACCACCGCTTCCCTGGGCATTGTGAGAGGACACCTGTCGGGAGAGTGAACACGTGTGTGCACAGCAGCCGGGCACACGTACAAAGCGGTACCAGGCGCACCTCAGCCCACCCTCTGTGGACAAGCTGGATCCTGTTGTGCGCCCGCCATGCCCCTTGACAAGGCACACACAGCCCCAGTCGACCAGGTGTAACCCCAACATAGTCAATCCGCACAGGCGATACAGGGCACGGGATGGCAGTGGAGCATGGTGTGTGAGAGGTCTCCTCGCGCTCCTCCTGGTCATATCACGCAGGCAATAGAACCTCAACGTCCAGCATGGCAAAAAGTCAAATGGAAGTGTAGGGGGACGCACCACAGCACGAGCAGCACTGACGTCACGGGAGGTGGCTCGCACCATCCCATCCATTGCCCATCATACCAACCACGCCACATGCCATTGCGACTAAGTGCAAGCGCGTGCGCCACCACCCCTGAGCCCTCCCCAGAGAGGCCAAAGAGTGAATGTGTGGGCCATCAGCCACAGACGGACGCGGCATGGCCGCAAGGGCAGCCACAGCCACTGGGTGTCGCAGGTGGCGGATCCGGAAGGCGAAGACTGTGATGCATAGTCCATGCAGGCCGGGTCTCCATTTGGGGCACCACGCAGGTGGACGGCGTCCCGCCACACATCATACCCTGAGACAGCCCACTCGTGCAACTGGACCCACACATACACTCCTTGCCCTCTCTGGTGCGAGCTTGGGGCTGCCTGTGCAAGCGCTAGCCTCGCAGGTGAGCATGCATATTGGGGGGCGAGGGGAGGACATGAGGGCTGGGGCGAAGATGACTGTATCACTGTCAGTTAGTACAAGGGATGACCCAGATGTGGAAAGGAAGAGACGTGTCCCGTGTGTACTGCAACTAGTCGCCAATCCAACTACCCCCATGTCCGGAATGTAAGCCCGCACCTAGGCCCGCCCATCCGCCACATCGAACATACCACCAGCACGACAACCTTCCCATTCGAAACACTGACTGGGGGTGGCGACCAGTGAACAATCATGTGTAGCCTACCCACGCGTACATGTGGGCCCTCCATGATCCATGTCACCTGCAGCAAAGACATGACATGCGCAATGAGGGAAGTGAGGAGAGCTGTCCGCCCCACGCACAGAAGGTGCATCAGCTCCACAGACCCAGCAGCGAGTCCAGCAGGGGTCACATGTGCAGGGGCAGCTGTGCCTGGTGTGAAGGCACATGCATATAGACAGCACATCGACCAATGTGTAGTCTGCCCACATCCACAGTCCATCATCATGCGGACATAGGAATTGAACACAGGGCAACACATCTTAGTTGGTGCACCCACCGTGACCAACAATGCGCAATCATCGACGTACCCGCCCTGTGCATGGCCCCCCACCCAACGGAGGCACATCCAGTGCCACCATCCCACACACACAAGCCTTCCACGGAACATGCTGTGTCCAATGGTCAGTACAGAGTCAGCGCCCATCTGGTGGATCCTGAACAGGAGACACATGCACACACATGCCAGCTCCCACTATGTACGACTGCCACCTGGCACGTGCAATGTAACCTCTCACCTGTGACGTGTGACTGCAAGCACACAGCCGTCTTGGCATGGGGCTGTCAATGTGGACACCAGTCAATGTTTCGGGAGCTGTGATCCGTACAGTGCTGTACATAGGGTGCAGTGCTGACACCTACTACTGTCTCATATCCCCTCGTGCCACAGGTCCCACTTGTATTGGCCGCTCAGCCCGTGCCCACATCGTCGTCGTCGTGTGCCATACTCATCCAGCCTCGGAAGCAGTACCATGCTCAGCAGACACTCATGTTGCCGTGGCGTTGCCGCTTGACGAATATGCAGTCAGTCCCCATCAGCACGCCCCGCAAGTCATTGGGGCCTAGATCCCCATGTGCATGCACATGGCAGTGGTATGTCTCACTTGCCATTGCCATTGTTGGGAGACCTGTGTAAGTGTATTGTGGCCGTGCCGTCCCAGCTTGACAGCTGGGCTGTGGCCCATGTGCTTGCTCAGTCATGTCAGTGATGTGTATGCGAAATTGCTATGTGCCGTGTTGCTTTGACATGTGTCCTCTGCCATTTAACCCAGGCGGAGACCGAACATTGACCGCCCATACCAATTGCTGGCGGACATGGACGATACAGAGGTAATCAGGAAGTTTCGGCTGGACAGGCCAACTCTGCATCGACTGTGTGCCATGTTAGAGCCCCATCTCCGTCCCCGCAGGGTGTATCCGACTGCTGTCACCCCCACGGCTAAGGTGATGGCCGCCATGCATTTCTTCGCCACTGGGTCATTCCAGCACACAGTGGGCAGTGGAGGAGGGATGTCCCAGCCCATGTTCAGCAAGGTGCTGAGGGATGTACTGGCAGCCATGATGCTGTGCCGGAACAGGTACATCCGCTTCCCCAGGGCTCGTGAATTGGCGGCAGTGAAGGGTGCATTCTATGCCCTTGGCAGAATCCCACACGTCGTGGGAGCCATTGACTGCACTCATGTTGGCCTTGTTCCACCACAGGCCACTGAGCACCTGTACCGCAACAGGAAGCACACGCACTCCTGAATGTGCAAGTGGTGTGCCTTGCGGACATGGTGATCACCCACGTGTGTGCAAAGTTTCCAGGCTCGGCCCATGACGCACACATAATGCGCAACAGCATCTTGCCACGACTGATGGCCAATCTGCAACAGGATCGTGGCTGTATTGTCGGTGAGTATGTGGAGTGGTGTAGCGTGCTGGTTGTGCGATGCTGTCCCCTGTCCAGTTGGAATAGCAACGGTTCTCTGTGTCCCTCACACCCAGGTGACTCTGCGTATCCGAATGGGGCATGGCTGCTCAGTCCATTGAGGAATCCTCGCACCCCAGCAGACGATCGATACAATGAGGCACATGGGAGGACCAGACGTGTGGTCGAGCGTACCTTTGGCCTCCTCAAGTCCAGGTTCAGGTGCCTGGACCGCACCGAGGGTGCACTGGCGTACTCCCCACAGAAGGTGTGCCAGATAGTGGTGGCGTGCTGCATGCTGCACAATCTGGCCATTCGGAAGCAGATCCCCCTCATTGTGGATGACGGAGATCAACCAGGGCCCCAGCCCGCAGACCAGGACAGCTCGAGTGAGGTGGACAGCGGAGAGGAGGAAGCTGGGAATGTGCGCCAGCAGCTCATCGCCCGCTACTTCACTTGACGGTGAGTGTCCATGTACGACGGATGATGTGTCTGTATCTATGCAGGTGTGTGTGTGCTGTGTCAGGGTGGCCGTATGTTCACTGCGTGCAGTGTGTCAACGCTCCATGGCCAGGGTAGTATGCCACTGTTGGTGACTGTGGCATTGTGCCCTATTGCTCTGTGCGATGTGTGTACATTGCTTGTAGTTGTTGACATGTACTGTGTGATGGGTGTGTGACACACTCATTGAATGTGCTCCTGTTCTGTCTCCCACCCCTAGGTCCCTACAGGCCCTCCGGATTCCATTTCCATGCCACGCATCAGGTGCCTTTCCGCCCAAGGTGGCCGTTGTATTCCGTACAATAAAGACACAGGGCACAAACAGCAGTTAGTGAAAAAGGTGCATTTATTCCAAACTGTGACATGTGATTGTGTGTAAGGTGATGACAAAAGTGGTGCGTGCAGTGACAATGAGCTGTCGGTCATGGCTGCGTGATGATCAGGGTGTACCCACTGGTTCTATGTCCATAGTCCAACACACACATGCCATCCAGATGGCTGTGTGGAGTGGGATCGTAGAGCAAGTCAATGCAGTGGCTGGTCAAGGAAGGCTGGCGGAAGGCTGGCTGGCTGCCTCACTTGCGACTGGAGCGTGCGAAGTCCTCCCGGGAGATCTGTTTCCTCTTCGGACGGCCCCTTCCACGTTTGGGAGGGGGTGTGTGGTGGCGACCTGCTGGTGGTGGGTGAGGTGTGCTCACTGGCTGTGGACGCAGGGAAGTGGACACTGCTGCCCGACCCTGCGCCCTAGCAGGTGGTGGCGGAGGTGGTGTTGCTGGCCTTGCCTGTGACCCCACCGCCACCACCAGCTGGCCCATGAGGTCCACGAGTTGGTCCATACGGGACACGAATTGGCCCATATGGGCGTCCATGGACCTCAGCACCCCCAGCACCTCCCGCGTGTCAGTAGCAGACCTGGCCCATTGTCCTTGGGCCTCTTCATAGGCCCCAAGGACTCTGTCCATTTGAGGCAGGGCATGGCTCCCAGGGAGGCTGGCGTTTCCCTGACCCTGCTCCTCCTACCAGTCCTGCTGCCACCGGCCTGCCCACTAGCCACATTGCTCACCACGGTCCTCGCTGTGGCTCCCAGGGTGGATCCAGTCGGCCGGGCCACCACCTGCGCTGGGGCTGGTGCCAGCGAAGACGTGGTGGTGGTGGAGGCGGTGGTGGTCGGTGCGGCGATGGTGGCGGTTGCGGCAGTGGTAGTGGCCGCAATGACCGTGGGTGTGGCCGCAACGACAGTGGCAGCAGGGGACTGGGACTGTTCAGCATCCCTGGATGATGGGTTGGTGGGTAGGAGGGGTCCTGGGGAGCGGCTGGGCCCTGCCACGCCAGATGGGCCAGCTTGGTAGTCCGTGTCCGAAGAGGTGGACAGATCCTCCAGATCCGTGTGTCCTCGTTGGGGGCTTGTAGGCTGGCTGTGCTGGCTGCTGTCTCCATCCCCAGCGTCCAGCAGTTCGTCACCTGTGGAGAGAATGAGATTTGTTATTGTGTTGCACCTGGCGAAGTATGTATTAGTCGTCTGACATTGGCAGTTCGTGCAATCTCGTACATGGGTTTCCCGGAGGCGAGTGTGTGGCTGTGGCATCTGTAGGTGTGTGTGCTAGGCAATGGGACTGTGTGCTGTGCACATGTGGCATGGGACGGATTGGCCATGCCGATGGGTGTGTTGCTTTGCCCCTACTCATTGTGACTCTGGTGTATGCGGGCTCCTGGCCCATCCTGGGTCTGGTTTGTACTTTGCTTTTGGGGTTCAAATGGAACGCTTAGGAACGCATATGGCAACATGGGGGCCATGCCCCAGATTCGCATTTGGGAGGGATATGCTTTTGGGGTACATGCTGTGAGCCATGGGTGCCGAACGTGACATGTGTTGTGGCAGCATGACAGTGCATGGTCTGAGGTGTGTGCATGCCTGACATGCCCTGCATATTTGCTGTCTGTTGTGGTTACTGGACATGGCATTGGACGCATCGTTATGAGTGAGTGATAGTTGTGTGCCAGCCAACGTATTGCAGTTGTCCCATCTCCTTGGTGTGCGTGCTGCCCTGTGCCATGTGCATCACTGCAGTGCTCGGGGGGTGTGGCCCATGTTGTGTGTTGTTGCTCACAGTGTGTCGTGCGCTTAATTGACTTCTGGCACATGGTTGGTCATGGGCATGTGTCTTAGCGTGACTGCTGTATGTGTGGCAGCTGTGCGGATGACATGCCTTTCATGAGACTGGGGCTGACGGATGGGATGGATGGTATGTTGTATGTGCATGGTGTGTCTGTGTGTTTGATGGGTTCAGTGGTGTTCGTGTGCATTTCTGTTGTTCCGCTCTGTTGCGTCTAGTGTTGTTTGTCTTACATAGGCGTAGTTGTGGGGTGTGTGGTTGACAGGCAGTAGGGGCTACATGGACAGGACTTCAATGGTGTTTCGGTTGTGTGTGATGAGTTGCACAGTGGCTGCCGTGTGGGACTATGTTCAGTGTGGCTTGTGCATGCAGACGTGGCTCCTTGGGTGTTGCTATGTCTGTGATGGGTCATGTGGGGTGTGAGTCTGCTGTTCATGTCCGTGTGCACATTGTTCACTTGTTCGTGACGGTGGGCGGTGCTGCGTGTTCGTGTGCTACGTGACATGTCCCATGTGTTGGTGGTGTTATGGTCCTCATGCCTCCAGTAATCCAGCCCTGTCCAGTTTCCCACCTGCAAGTTGTTCGTGCGTGCACTGTACTGGATGCCACATGGCTCTTAGCGGGGGTGCTCCATGTTGCAGGTCTGTGGGGGTGGGGGGGTGTAGTGGGTCGTGGGGGTGGCTGTACACCCACTGACACCGATTGCTGTGGACCGTGATGTCTGCCTTTCGGCTGTCGTTGTGCACTGCGGTGGCTGACACGTGGGTGTGGGGTGTGGGGATGCTCCTCCTTGCTGTGCTGTGGGAGTGGGGGCCTGGTGGGTGTTGTACTTCAGCTGTCCCCCTCCGACCCACTGCACTTTGTGTTCCTGCCACTTACCTGTTACTTGTCGGTTGGTGCAGCTGTGCCTGACACATGGGTGTGGGAGTGCTCCACCTTGCTGGTCTGTGGGAGTGGGGGCCTGGTGGGTGTTGTACTTCAGCTGTCCCCCTCCGACCCACTGCACTTTGTGTTCCTGCCACTTACCTGTTACTTGTCGGTTGGTGCAGCTGTGCCTGACACATGGGTGTGGGGAGTGCTCCACCTTGCTGGTCTGTGGGAGTGGGGGCCTGGTGGGTGTTGTACTTCAGCTGTCCCCCTCCGACCCACTGCACTTTGTGTTCCTGCCACTTACCTGTTACTTGTCAGTTGGTGCAGCTGTGGCGGACACATGGGTGTGGTGGGTGCTCGTTGTGGCGCTTCTGGCATATTTGGGGACCTGTTGGTGGTTACGTGGCTGGCTTAGTGTACACATGTCCCCACGCATCTTGCAGTTGTTCGGTTTGGGCTGTGTGTGGTGGTGTCTGTTGCATGTGTGTGTGATGTGTTGTGTATTGTGTGCTGGACATGGGGGTGTTTGTCCCTGGGAGCTGTGGCATGGTGGTTGCGCATGTGAGTACATAGCGGTGTGCTAGTATACATTAGTTTGTACTTACCAGCCTCCACTCCCCCTGCTAATCCGGCGAGGATCTCCGGATGTATTACGACTCGCACCTTCTCCTCCCACGCTTTGAAGGTCTTAAAGAGCGCGGGATTCCCTCCGCCAGTGACGGCAGCCAGCTCTCTGTTTTTGCCCTCCTTCTTCTTGACCAGGCTCTTGACGTCATTCCAACGTTTGTTTATTTCACCTCTGTTCCTGGGCAGGGTCCCGACTGCATTGACCTGGTCTACGATCCGGGTCCACATTCTGTTTCTGGTGGCTAGTGGTGTGTGCTGGACCATGTTCCCATAGATTTGTGGGTACACCTTGATGATCTCGTCGACCATGACCGTCAGCTCCATGGGCGTGAACTTGGGCATCCTTTGTGGTGCCATGGTGTTTGTGGTGCTGGTGCGGTGTGTGTTGTGTAATGTGCAGGGGGTTTGTGGTGCCGGTGTTTGGTGGTGGTGGTGGTGGTGGTTGTGATGTGTGCGTTTCTGTGGTGTGCTGCTGTCCTTGCTGTGTCACTGTGTCCTCTCCTCTCCTCTCTGGTTTGCAATGTAGCAAGGGGTTGTGGTCTGTGGGAGTGCTGCTTTTGTACTCACCTATGTGGGTGTGTCCTCATGGTCTGTTGTTTTCAGGTGTGTTGTGTCTGGGGTTCTGGCCTTTGTATTTTTTGTTTGTCCGGGGGTGTTTTCGGGATGTGTACTGTGCTTGTGTATTTGTGCGTGCCTTGCTGTGTGGACTTGTTGGCCATGTTGTGTGCTATTGGTTTTGTGTCCGGATGGTTTCTGTGCAGGTACATGGGCGCCATGGCTTCTGCCGTGTCGATTCTCATCGGCGTTGTTTGCGCTAGCGGGCGGTATATTTGTTGTTTTTCCGCGCTCATGGCGGTGCGATCGTAATTTCACGTGCGGTGTGTCGGCCGTGTGGGCGGGCGGTTTTGTGTTGTCGTGCGTGTTTCCGTCCGTGGCGGGCGGTTTGACTCCGACTCGGACGATGGCGGGCGGTATTTTGTATGATTTTTCCGCCGATGGCGGTTTTCAGTTTGTGTACTCATAATGGCGTGGTCGGTGTTCAGGCGGTGTGTGCGGGCGGATTTTTGCCGCTTCCATGCCTGGCGGATTTTTTTACGCCGGGTATCGTAATGTGCCCCTTAATTCATTGTTTCTTTTTTAATATATACTTCAATCGTAATTTCCTATTATTTATTAATTAATGTAATTACATTAAGCTTTTTAAATTGTTATACTGATATTTTTATATTTTTTAATATATATACATTATTGTTATTTACATACTTAGTTCACAATGGGAATTAAGAATATTTTAGACATTAATTTTAATATTTGAATTAGATTCCATTTATGTGTTGGTTAGATATATTTTTGTTACTTCTTACTTTTATGTTATTGTTAATATATTTTAGTTGATGTATTTAAAAAATGGTTACATTTAAATTTGTATATTTGTTAAAGTAGATGTGTATCATAATATACATCAATATATATGTACATTGTTTTAATATTACTTATTAAAGCTATTTATTTCTAATTAATTTATTATTTAGTCCTACAATATTGTAAATAAATGAATTCGATTACTATAGAATTAGGAATCAATATTCTTACCTTCTTTTGACGATATTCTGGTCCATGATATTTTTGACATGATATTTTGGTAGCTTACTTACAAAATATGTAAACTTGTTATTTTTTGCAGACATTGCAGTTATTTAACACAATATTGTTGTCATTTGATATTGTTGTTCTTGGTATTCTGTTCATCAGTGGTGGCCAGCATGGATCGGGGGCGGCGGGAGGGGTACTGAGGGGGTTTAAAAAAAAAAAAAAAAAAACGTACCAGATTGCCCCATCCCTCCTTGTCTCTCCTCCGACGTCTCTTCAGGCCCGAACAGGGAAGCAGGAAGCACCCGGCTCCCCATAGCCAATCACAACACTGCAATGCAGCGTTGTGATTGGTCTGAGCGCTATGGTTCAGCGCTCAGCCAGGGACTCGGGGGCCTGGCCATGTTCTCCACCCAGGCTGTAATGCAGCCTGCATGGAGAACATGCAAAGTGCGCATGAATGTTTGGCCGGCCCGAGAGGGCCAGCCAAGCATTCATGCACACTTGGAGTGGCCAAACCAATCCTCCCCTGCCCTGCTCTGACACAGAGCAGTCCTGCCCGCAGAGCTGCTGCAGCAGGGAAACATAAAATGATAATAACAACACATTATTATCATTTTATGTTTCCTTTATTAACACTGCTAAAAAGCAGTGGGGTGACTCTCCTCCGCCTTAGCGGAGGAGTGTCGCCACAGCTGTTCATACAACCCAGTTGCAGGTTTCAATAGACCAGACCAATATGAAATGCATAATACTACTTTTAGCTATTCCTTTGGCCACTTTTCCCCACATTTTGTTTCAATGTACCTCACATTATGGGGCCGAATCCGATTCGGGCCGGAAAACGGACCGACCGACTCGGTGCGGGATTTTAATCCGACCGACTCGGACCGGCGCCGTACGACCCGGGTAGTACGATGAAATGCATGTGAAACCCGACCGACTCGGACGGAATACAAAGCGAACGACCGTGCCGGACGGAAACAAGCCATCCGGCCGGAAAATCTCCCGAAGCGAACCGACCGACACGCTCCCGGATTGAACCCGAGCGAAACGTACCCGCGAACTCCGACCCGCGTGAGTACGATGCTGTGCGTGCAAAACACGACCGACTCACACGGAGCTCAAGCCGTACGACCGACACGCATACAAAACCCAGCCGAAGCAACCCAATACTCCGCGACCGACTCGTACGCCGCATATCAAATATAGCTGACACACAGCGGGAACGAGTCAGACAACATCGGACCACACAACAGCAGCGTCCGACTCGGACACAAGAACGACACCTACATGCACCAATAGCACCAAGTAAAAAAAGTCAAAAACAAAAAAGGGCCAAACAAGCAACCACTAAGTCAATAAATACTGGGGGGGGGGAAATGAAACAAGGACACACCTCCAACTCCACCTACATAAAGGCCACAAATCCCTACCATGATCCTTTGCAAATTCCACTGACCTGCCAGCAAACAACACCATCACACAGCAACCACAGACACACTCACAGCTCATACATCACACAAGCCACACACCATTACCACACCTACAAATCGCACCCTCACACACACCCAGCTAAACCAACACTCACACACCCCCACTTGCACACACACACACATCAATCACCACCACCACCATGCCCCTAAAGAAGAATCCAAAGTTCCTAGATAGTGAATTGGAAGTCATGGTAGATGAGATCCTCAGGGTAGAGCCACAGTTGTTTGGTACATTGGTACAACAGACCCCCATGTCGCAGAAAACCAAGATGTGGGCGAGGATTGTCGACAGGGTCAATGCACAATCACCATGTTTGCGCACAAAGGAAGACATCCAGAACAGGTGGTATGATGTGTGCAGGAGGGTCCGGGACCTACTTAAAAAGGATTACCTCCTCAGCCAGCACACCGGCAGTGGCCCTCCTGCAAAACCAGTATACCTCAGGCCCTGGGAGGAGAAGGTGCGGGCCATCCTACCACCAGTGAGCGTATACGGACTAACAGACATCCCAGAGCCTGGTGAGTACACAACTAATATACACAAAATGGTGTGACAATACACACACAGCACTCTCAAAGGGATAGGCAAACCATGCACCCTTAGCAAATACACAGCAACCAAAACATATTCATCCCAAGATGTGAATGCTAGTCACACAAACACAATACCTGCCATCTCATAGTGATATCTAACTGTGTCATGACATGTACAAACCTAACAACAAATACAGCAAGGCAGTGGCACAAATAGAACCAACAAACACTCTCAGATATTTTGACACCACTAGAACACCACTAGAACACCAGTGTATGCTGGTCAAGTCAGTGTAGCCAATAGCATGACGGGAGTTGGAGTCATAGATATTGCTCAGCCTCACAATTGGCCCATCAACACCACCCTGAACCATGCACACATCACAGGGAGTGGAAAAGGACTCACAAGATGGCTGACACTGGGTACTGCTGGGGGAAGCACAAGGCCCTGCTGGGAACTGTGCAACAACCAACAGAGGGACACCACTGACTGACATCCTGAAAGACAACTTGCACTCCCTGCAATGGAAGCACGGTCCATGGTGGGATATCTGGCTGGGTGGGAAGGAGGACTCACAGCTCTGACCATAGTTACAAGCACTTCTCCTCACACACCCCCTCAACACTAACTCCACATAACCCACCTGGGAGAATGCACTGCCTCACATTCTAACTGAAGATCCCACAAAGAACCACCACCCTGGGTCATGCTGTGTGAAGCAAGGGGACACTCTTGGGACTTGTAGCCAAACAACTGCAAGGAGAACACTCACAGCCATCCTGTCAGCACAGGCACCCCACCCCACAGGGAAGCAGAGTCAAAAGGAAGGAAGGATGGACATGCTGGGAAGGGTGGTGGAGGCAATAGCATGATGGGAGTGGTAGTCACAGATATTGCTCACCCTCACAAGTGGCCCATCAACACCACCCTGAACCATGCACACATCACAGGGAGTGGAAAAGGACTCACAAGATGGCTGACACTGGAAACTGCTGTGGGGAGCACAAGTCCCTGCTGGGAACTGTGCAACAACCAACAGCAGGACACCACTGACTGACATCCTGAAAGACAACTTGCACTCCCTGCAATGGAAGCACAGTCCATGGTGGGATATCTGGCTGGGTGGGAGGAGGACTCACAGCTCTGACCATAGTTACAAGCACTTCTCCTCACACACCCCCTCAACACTAACTCCACATAACCCACCTGGGAGAATGCAATGCCTCACATACCAAATGAAGATCCCACAAAGAACCACCACCCTGGGTAATGCTGTGTGAAGCACAGGGACACACCTGGGACTTGTAGCCAAACAAACGCAAGGACAACACTGTCAGCCTTCCTGTCAGCACAGGCACCCCACCCCACAGGGAAGCAGAGTCAAAAGGAAGGAAGGATGGACATGCTGGGAAGGGTGGTGGAGGCAATAGCATGATGGGAGTGGTAGTCACAGATATTGCTCACCCTCACAAGTGGCCAATCAACACCACCCTGAACCATGCACACATCACAGGGAGTGGAAAAGGACTCACAAGATGGCTGACACTGGGAACTGCTGTGGGGAGCACAAGTCCCTGCTGGGAACTGTGCAACAACCAACAGCAGGACACCACTGACTGACATCCTGAAAGACAACTTGCACTCCCTGCAATGGAAGCACGGTCAATGGTGGGATATCTGGGCTGGGGGGAGAAGGAGGCCCGGATGGCAACCAAATAGCACCAATGCTGGTCAGGCACACACCTCAACATTCGCATTGACATGCCAAAGGTTGGCAGGACAATGTGCTACACCAATATCACTCTCTGACTGTCACAATTTAAGAGAATGCTATGTCCAGGCCCGCATCCAGAGGTACAGTCACAACTGTCAGGTGTTTGAACAATTGATGCCTGTAGAAACATACCATACAATCTGTGTCTCTCCCCAAAACAGGTGATGATGGGGACTCAGCAGCAGAGCAGGAGGAGTCCCTGTCCCAGGCTCTGGGGGACACTGAGCTCACTGGTGTGGATCAGCCTCTGCACTCCTCGGATGGCGAAGAACTAGCTGGACCCTCCGGTGTCAGTCATCATGCAGCACCAGCAGGACCAACATCTGCACCCCCTGCACCCACCCCTCCAACTACTGCCAACACACAGGCCACCCCTGCCAACACGGACACACCAAGGACCACAGGTGACAACAGCGCAGGGACACATGCCCAAACTGGAGCTGCTGACAACGAGCCCACGAACAACACCCAAGTGGGCACACGGTCACCTGTGCATGCCACCGCAGGTCCCTCACGTGTCGCCAGGGGTGGTGGGAGGGGTGGTAGACACAGGTCGCTCTTTGCAGAGGGGTCGGGACTGCATGATGACCCACAACTGGCACGCATCGCGGATGCGTACCAGACTAGCACCGGAGAGGTCAGCCAGGTAGTGCGGATCCTCAAGGACATACAACAGCAGCAGGCTGCCCATCATGCCCGCTTGGACTCCCACATGTCCCGTGTTGAGACACACATGTCACGTGTTGAGACACACATGTCACATGTCGAGACACACATGTCTGGCATAGAGTCCAAGTGGGACACATTGGAACAACTAACAGCGGTGCATAGGGACATACTGACATGCCTCCACCAGATTAGCACCAACATGGCCTCAACTCCCTGTGTGCCCACAACATCTGCTGCTGAAACAACTGCAAATGCCACAGGGAGGGCGGAGGACTCTGGCGGAGAGTCCCCTGCACCGCCGCAGCCTGCACCTGAGGGTCACCCCCCAAGAAGAGGGGCCGTCCGAGGAGGCCAAACTGAGAGGGCGATGGCCAGCTACATCCCCAGGAAGCCAACACCTGTTCTGGAACTTTTCCTCTGTGTGCAAACTGCACACCCTGTCGAAGGCAACCCAACTCGCCCACATGACAAGGGGAGCTCTAGTTGTCCAAATTCATCAGATGACTGTGGACTTTACTCTGGACATTTCAGCTACCAAGACTTCCAAATCACATGGAAACTTTGGATTCCAATTTCTATGTACAGCACCCACCAGCCTGTGCACCATCCCCACACCTTTTGTAAATAAACTCACCAATACACCATATCTGCCTCTGTTGTGATTCCAACGTGGTGTCTGTCATGGAGATGGTGATCTGAAAAATTATACTGTGCATGCTAACTGCTACAGCAACTCCAACACCGTCATGTCAGTTATGGCGACGTGACACATATGAGGGAGACACACCACTAGGGCCACACAACACATACACACCAGGGCCATCAGACTCATCCCCTACACTGATGTTGGCAGGAAATACAGTGCAATGCACAGACACCACACCTATTCACAGTCTGTGTCAACTAGACTACAGGTGCAGTAAGCAAATGTCAGTCAGATGTGTGACCACAGACAACGCACATCCCAAAGTGAAGCACAGGTTTATTACACATTTGCAACATTTTGTTTCCACTACAAATGCAAGCTAATCCCACCTGGCTGTGGCCACAAAGTCAAACAATGCAGAAGATAGAAAGTCCAGGGGTGTGTGGTACATCACCTGTAGGTAAACAACTGCTGCCACCTTGGAAGTTGAATCATGGATTCGGGGGATCCAAGTTGATCAAACAACTCCAGCAGCACCCTGTGAAGGACAGACATGCACACAGTCAGAACCACTGAAGAACAGCACAGAACGGCAATACTCATGTCTAATACCTGTCACAAGATAACTACACAAAAGCTAGTTAGCAGGTCAACACTGTTGGGCAGTACAGACCACCTGCAAGGACACATTCCTGCACGCATCCAGTCAAGTTGCACATGGCCACACTCAAACAGCACCAGAGCACCACACACACATATCATGCAAATCTAACGCATTGACATCACAACCCTCTGGATACTCACATTCAGCTGAAGAAGTTGGTGATGAGCTGTGTGCGGACATCACCATCATCATCATCATCATCATCACTGGCATCGTGGCCCAGGCCAGGATCCTCCACAGGTGGCGGATGTTGGTCATCGTCATCCACTGCCAGGTTGTGTAGCATGCAGCAGACAATGACAATCTTGCACACCTTTGCTGGGGCATATGGGAGGGACCCTCCTGTCTTGTCCAGGCAGCAAAAGCGGCTCTTCAGGAGACCAAAGGTCCGCTCAATCACCCTCCTCGTCCGACCATGTGCCTCATTGTAGCGCATCTGGGCTGGTGTTACAGGGTTCCTGAGGGGTGTCAGCAACCACGGCATGTTGGGGTATCCCGAGTCACCTACAGACATACAATTGCACATTAGCCGATTTGGAAAAGTGTGCGGAAAGCAACATAGCAGAACACACACAATGGTACAAAGTCAGTATACACCGACAAGCCAGGCACGCTGGTTCTGCATCTTTGACATCATCCTCGGGATGCGACTACTCCTCATCACGTAGGCATCGTGTGCCGAACCGGGGAAACGGGCACACACATGTGTGATGGTCATATCTGCAAGACATACCACCAGAGCATTTATAGAATGGTAATGTTTACGGTTCCTGTATGCCTCCTCATGGGCCTGTGGTGGTACCAAAGCCACATGTGTCCCATCAATGGAGCCAATGACATGTGGCATCCTCCCCAGGGCATAGAAGTCACTCTTGACGTCAGTGAGTCATTGACGTGGTGGGAAATAGATGTACTGGTTAAGGCATCTCAACATTGCCACCAAAACATCGCGTAGCACACGGCTGAACATAGTCTGTGACATACCACCAGTAGATGCCACAGTGTGTTGAAAGGTACCGGTGGCAAAGAAGTGTAGGGCTGCCATCACCTTCACCTTGGGGGTCAGTGCCGTAGGATACGGCCGGCCAGGCTGCAAATGTGGGTCCAACCGCACTGCCAAATCCTCAATCAGCTGCCTGGTGAAGCGGTACCGTCGGATGCTGTCACGTTCCACCATCGTTGCCAGGTCTGGGAATGGTCTATGGACAGCAGGAGCCCTGCAGTGCAGAGGTGAAGAAAGCAAGATTGCCAGTCACCCCACATATGTTCCATTCACCATACTCAATTTCACATGATACATCATTACCAAACACAAGTACTTGATGTGTGTCTCGTTCTGTTTGGACATATATGGCACCTACATGGACATCATCTAACATCTCTGTTCAACAAGTGTGGACAACAGGTCCCAGGGTGTGCAATGTGAAACCATTTGGATGAGTCACAGTACCCATTTACTGCTCTCACATTCCACACACATATCACAGTGACATGTCTGGACAGATGCGCCACAGGCATCACGACTCATTGACAGGTAGATTCCCAGGGACCCTGTCTTGCCACATGGACACTGGCATGACATGGCGTATCATGTACACGTCAGAAAAGCAAACATGACACCCACAGGTGGTGGACCCTGTAGCCTCTGCAGGACAGACATGGACATCTGTGACACACACACGCAACATCTAAGTCCATGCACAAACAACGTGGATGTGGATACTGTCTCCCATTGTGCACATTGAGTCAGACATGTGAAACTCAACATGCACACAGACTGTGGAGGGACATGACTATTGTGGCAATGGTCCACCCTGTGACGTACATGCCTTCCCACGTGAGCCTGGGGGTATGTGACATGTCATACACATACACAACCTGGAAATGTGGCCATGCCACATGCTCCAAAATGAACATATGTACATCACAGTGGTCATGTGCACAACACACAAAGGACCCTGTCCCCATGAACACGTGCACAGCCTGGGTGTGTCTGCCCGCAAGTGCCACCCCAAAAACAACATGTACACCCCCATACACAGATAGGGTCATGCTGCCACACATGCCTTAGATACAGTGTGGACTGGGTGTGGTGTAGTAGGTGTGCCCCTGAGTCCCTGGAAAGTATATGTGGCTGGCATAGGTTCACCAGTGACCAGCATGGTGACATATGCATGTGGCCTGTCCAGGGACTCGTTGTACAGCAATGGTCCGATCGGTGTGCCCGCACGGATCATTGCATTGAATGTGAGCGGGTACGTGTTGTATCACGGGTACGCGTTGTACAGCAATGGTCCGATCGGTGTGCCCGCACGGACCATTGCATTGAATGTGAGCGGGTACGCGTTGTATCGCGGGTACGCGTTGTACAGCAATGGTCCGATCGGTGTGCCCGCATGGACCATTGCATTGAATGTGAGCAGGTACGCGTTGTTTCGCGGGTACGCGTTGTACAGCAATGGTCCGATCGGTGTCCCGCACGGACAATTGCATTGAATGTGAGCGGGTACGCGTCGTACAGCAATGGTCCGATCGGTGTGCCTGCACGGACCATTGCATTGAATGTGAGCGGGTACGCGTTGTACAGCAATGGTCCGATCGGTGTGCCCGCATGGACCATTGCATTGAATATGAGCGGTACGCGTTGTATCGCGGGTACGCGTTGTACAGCAATGGTCCGATCGGTGTGCCCGCACGGACCATTGCATTGAATGTGAGCGGGTACGCGTTGTATCGCGGGTACGCGTTGTACAGCAATGGTCCGATCGGTGCGCACGCATTGGATGGGGCCTGGCATGGCAACGGACGCGTTTTGAAGCTTCAACGAGTCTGATGCAGTGAATTCAGTTGGCCAGCCACAACAATGTTGCAAATTCATGGGTGTCATGAAGTTGTAATTTTTGAAGGATGCTGTGGGCGTGTCTTGGTGCTGCAATTCCATGGATTGGACAGATTCATAAGATGCATACGACTTGGACCTATCACTTTGGACACATGGCACATTATCTGCCTCTGCAGCACACATATAATGCTGGCTGTTCCCCTGATGGCTCACTTGCCT
The DNA here is from genome assembly GCA_963921515.1 of Calotriton arnoldi. Classification (NCBI taxonomy): domain Eukaryota; kingdom Metazoa; phylum Chordata; class Amphibia; order Caudata; family Salamandridae; genus Calotriton; species Calotriton arnoldi. The sequence goes on along the minus strand of CAWUFW010012581.1, from coordinate 323,450 downwards.
GCACTACATGCTCCAGGACGACATCTGCCACTACACTGCTGCTGTCTCTGCATCCTCTGGCTACTGCAATGGCACGTACTGTGGAGAGAGCCCCAGCCTTCACCCATGAGGAGAACCAGGCCCTGCTGGACAACCTCCTTCCACAGTACAGCAAGCTGTATGGGACACCAGGGGAGCAGGTGAGTGTGCTGTCCACTGCCTTCCTAATTGTGCATGTTGTCTGACTAGCAGGATTTACAGTGTGCACACCACTGGCTAGCATGCTCACTGAGTAGTTTGCACCCCCAAAAGTGTGTAGTCACATGCACTGAACAGGTACAGTGGAGTAACAGTGCATTCAAACAAGGTTCACTTCCCATGCAATGATACCATGTAGTAACTGCTGGCAAACTGTCCATAGCCCTCGTTGCACTGCCTGTGTACATCATATGCCCCTGTGATTGAGACATGTATTTCCAACTGTGTGATGCACGGATATGTTGCATGTGTAGTAATGGCCTTTTCACTTTGTCATCCTCACAGGTTGATGCCCATCAGAAGCAGAATATCTGGCTGGCCATCGTCCGGGCAGTCAGATCCGTGGGGGTCTACAAGCACCAGATCCGCAACTGCCAGAAGAGGTGGCAGGACCTTTGGGGCTGGACCCGGAGGATCGCAAGGGTCCAGCTGAAGCTGTCGCCTCCTCGCAGGAGGGGCGGACACCGGACCCTGACCCCCCACAAGCTCCAGATCCTGCCGGTGGTCTTCCCGGAGCTGGATGGGCAGCTGAAGGCCAGACAGCAGCAAGGAGGGGGTGAGTCAAAGACTGCACTGTGAACTCTGTCTGACATGCTATGTGCCCTCCTGTGGCGTGGTTAAACTTCCCCAGTACATCAGTCTTGTTGTCCAGTACCCATGTCCCTCTATTGTGACATGGCCACTACCCATCTGATAGGCCGGTGTGCTCCTTACGCTCAGGATAATTGTGTCACTCGAGTACAGGGTCCTTGCATTGTGCTTTGCTCAAGGTGGGTGACAGCTTTTGTTCCCGTGATATTGTGTTAGCCTTCATGGGTGGGTCAATTGCTCACACAATGCCTGAGTCGTGCAATGTAGTCTGGGTGTAACTTTGATATGTGATCCACTTGCAGATCAGAATCACCACATGTCCCTGGGGTATTTGCCACACCCAAAGTGTGAATGAGCGATGCACAGCGGATGCTGTACTGGGGTGCTAGTTGTAGCTTGCTCCTGAGGTATCACCCTCTGGACAGGGTGTCAGGGTAAATACTTGAAGTGGTACCACTTCAAGTATTTGCCACACCCCCATGCTGCAGGTGGGTAAAATGTTTGGGCCTCAGGAGTATGTATGTCAAGTGTGTCACACATGCTTAGCCACCTGCCTACTGACCAGGGCTCATCCATCTTGCAGGTGGAGCCGGACAGTCATGCCTACTCCAGGGCATACAATACACTCTGTACTCCCACTCCCGTGTATCAGCTGACATGCTGTGCTCAGTGAAATGTTCCCTCAGGTGTCTGCCTCTGTGTCGTTGTGCTGTGACTACGTTGTCGGCACTCCTGTGATGTTTATCGGGTAGGGGTCAGCATGCCATCTGCTATTGGACCATGTGAGACAAGACTTCTGTGACTTATAGGTGTTTGATCACATGACTGTGCAGACAGGTGTATGCCACTGTGACTTTCAGGCAGCTGTTTTTCATTCTCAGCACACTGTGAGGTGCTCATGTTCAGAGAGTTGTGTTTCATGTCCCCAATATGTCCAATTGGTATGACGTGGACAAATAGTAGTTCAGATGATGTGGTTTTTGGGGGATGGACATGTGCACTTGTCAGTTACATTACTTGCCTTCCCCATGTCCTAGGATTGTGACACAGTGCAGACTGTTGTTGGCTGGCTGCCATGGCCATGTGACTGGAGACAGTGATGTATGAATTTGCAGGCATGCCTGTGTCATGGCATTAAACTTCCTAAGAGTGATCCTGCAGGGGAGTGACATGTGCAACATGCACCCCATTGTGACATTGACTATCCGGACATGGGTGCTTCATGGGGTCTGGTGCTGGTATGCATCACATGCATTTCTATTTAGACTCTGGCCGTCCATTTATCCAGACACCTGCACTGACTCAGTGGCAAGAGATGTGACGTGGGCATATTCACAGACTTCACCGTGTTCTCAGCAATGTCCAACTACTGTGTAGGTGGTGCATGTGTCCACAATGGGGTCTTACCATCAGACAGGCACCAGACAGATGGGTGCAAGGGCAGGAGGGGTGTCTGTTCCATGGTTGACCATCAGACTGACAATTGTCTTCTCCTAATCTGTGTGATGACTTTTGGCAATGTTCTACTAAAGATGCCAGGGCTTGCTCTGTGATGTGCTGTACTTACTGTGGTGTGTGCGGTCAGTGCAGGTGACTGATGTTTGTTTGTTTCCCTAATTGTTTGCAGATACATCCACAGCCACAGGAGGGGACAGCTCCATGGACCAGGAGGAGCAGCGGAGCCAGACTGGGTCAGCGACCGACGAGTGGTCAGAGGGACCCAGTGGCACGGAGGGCGAGGGGAGCCACACCGAGGAGTCCTCAGCACCATCCACCTCAGCTGAGGACCACAGCAGCTCGGAGGATGACTCCCTTGTGGATGCGGGTGTCAGCAGCCACCACACCCCAGCTAGTCTGTCTGACCCCGCCACCACCACCGCCCTCCCATTGGCTCCCATTCCTGAGGTCCGTGGAGGCTCCTGTGCTCGGGAGCGTGTCTCCTTCAAGCAAGGCACCGCACCCCCTGCCCCTGTGTCCCCTACTGCCCTGAGTGAGGAGTCTGTGTACCTCCTTCGGCAGCTCCATGTAGGGCAGACAGCAATGCTGACTGTCCTCCATGCACACACCACTCTGTTGACACAGCTGGTGTCGTTCGTGGAGGGCATCTCAACGGGTATGTCTGCCCTACAGAGCAGCAATAGGTCCATGGACTCCTCCCTGACGGCAGCAGTGTCCCTCCTCCAACAGTCCCTCACCCCTCCCACCTCTGCCCCATCCACACATCCTACCACCCTACCTGTCCAAAGCACATGCACACCTGCACAATCACCCAAACACACAGACACGAGCAGCACACACACACCCAAAACCAAGGAAAGACGTGCACACAAGCATCCTCAGGGGACTGATTCCACACACACAGGGGATGGGGAACTGACACACACACAGGCAACCACAGTCACTCCACAATCCTCAAGATCCTCCCTCCAAGACCCCTTCCCTTGCCTCACCTGCAACCCCACCTACACAGCAGCTCTTCCTCTCTGACCTCGGCCTCTTCCCCTCCAATCCCGCTGATCCAGCATACCGGGGGAAGAGGAAGTCCACACACAGAGAGGGAGTGCCCTCGCCCCCGGACACCCTCCCCCAGGCGCAGGCAGAGTGAGCCCCCACCCGCAAGTCCCCCGGACCCGGAAGAGCAAGACCCCGCCACCGCCCTGCAAGTCACCCACCCAGTCTCTCACATCCATCCCCCAGGCCACCACTCCACAGGTTCCACCGCCACACCCTGCCCCAGGTTCCCCACACACCGATACCGCATCCCCAAACTGCTTAGGCCCTCCCCCTGCCACTTGCTCTTCCACCCCCAAACCAGGCGCTCTGCCTGTATGTGCCACTGGTGTGGAGACCGTGTCCCCCCCTCTGTCCTGCCCAGCTCTTCTGCCCCCCCTTCCACTCCCTTGGAGACATGCACTACGGTAGAGTCCACAACAACCCCGTCTGACTCGGGCACTGCATTGGGGACCCAGTCCACTCCATCTGCCCAGCCCACTGCAGTGGTTGCAGCACCAACACCATCGGACTTGAGCCCTGCGGTGGTGCCGGCCCCCCCTGAGTCAGACACCTCCACTGCAGTTGCCGGTGATACTCCTGCACCCACCTCACCTTCACTGCCTCCTTCTGGCATCCCCTGATCCTGTCCCTGCGGTGCCTGGCCTGCCCCTCGTATGCCCCTCCAAGGGGGATGTCCCCTGTCGGTACCTGTGCAGGCAAGCAATTGGTGACAAGTTGTCACACATCACCCTGTTGGGACTGTGTATTTGGACTGGACATTGGCCGTAGTTTATTTTGGACTTTTGATTTCAGTTGCACACTTGCTGAATAAAGCCTCTTTTTGTTTACTTGTGGTTAATCTTTGGAGGTACATGATGTAGATGTGTAGAATCATGCATTTGCTGTTGTAATTGTGTTCAGATCAGGTAAATGAAGTTTTGCTGTGATGGGCTCCATGTGGTCCATGGGATATGTGTCCTAATCTAGTCTGGATCTATAGCATCCCTTGCTGCAGTCTGAGGGTGTAATGTTCAGCATTTGACACAGGGATGTACGTTTAGCATTTGTAGATTACCATCTTTGTCCTACACTGTTGCACATCTGTTGGGCTTACCACTGTCCAATGTTCCTAGTACCCTGACTGTGTGCCCGTCTCCACTGGACATGCAGTTTTGCACATCAATTTTGGAGGACTCATCTGTGTATACAGTACAACTGGATTGCCACGTGTTTTGGGTGTATGCAGATGACTGACGTGACACTCCCGTACCCAGGCTGATGTGAGCAGAGGCTTCTGTGTGTTGTAGTTGTTGACTCACTGACGGAGTGTCCTGCTGATATGTTTGAGTCGTGCACAGACAAGGTTTGGCACAGCGGACCTTCCACAGGAGTGGAGTGCCCTCATGGCTGTGTGTAATCCGGTGACATTGCATCTGCCCGTGTTGTGTGTTGTGTGAGCATGTCTGTGCATGTTCCCTTCCCTTTTCATACACAGGCTGTGTCCCTAAGGATGTTCCTGTTTGTGATGCTTGCAGAGTTGGTATGTGTTCATCCAGCATCTTGGACGTGGTTTATCCGTGATGTGGGTGCATGGCAAACTGATGTTCATGAGGTTGTCATCCCAGGTTATCTTTGTTGTCAGGGCTGGGGATGTGTGCAAACGCTGATGGGACACATTCAGGATTCCCCTTGGCACTTGTTGTTTACACAAGTAATGTGATTTAGAGTTTGTGGTAGCTTTCAGTGATTGTGACGCGTTGTGTGTGTGACTGCTGCCACTCCTCAGGGTCAGAGCTGCAATGTTGGAAGTTGTGTACGTGTGTTCTTTGTGTGTCACTTTGGCTTATTCGTTGGTGTGTGACTATGGCCAGGATCCCATTGTTTGTGGTGGATTTCACATCATGCGCATGTACGGCGTACTGTGCTGTGTGTCATACATAGACGAGTCATGTTGAGTGGGCATGTGTGATGGGTTTCTGCACCTTAGTTCCCCCTACCACCCCTGGGATTGTCATGGGTGCATGTGCAATGTCACCAGTCCATGTGAGCTTCACTGCTGCACATTGGTGGAGATCAGGGTGTGTGGTGTTGAGTGTGCAAATGTGAGTTGTTGCACGGCTAGACCACTACCTCCATATTGGCCTTGGCTGGCAGGCCCTGCTGATTGATTGGAGCTTGTGTAGGTGTGATGGTAGTTTGTAGCTGGGGACACATGGCTGTGGTTCACAGTGTGCTCAACATCTACCTTTGTCATCACAGTGGAATTGTCATGCAGGATAGTGTCTGCACAATGTGGGGTCCCTGGGGGTAGTGCTGTGGTGGGTGTGTCTCTTGCTGTGTTAGTTGCTGTTCCTACAAGCTTGTGTGACATGTGTAATTTGGGCTCCCTCTCATCTAACAATGCCAGTTTGCCCACATAGGGGAATCCAATCCATGAGTTACTTGTGTGTGGCACTGTATACACATCTGTGTAATTGGGATTCAGGCCTCCTCATGTGTTGTGTGGTTGCCTGGGGACACTGGCACACCCCCCATCACCTGTTGTGTTTGATATGCAGTGTGAGTCTGCCTGTTTGTGTTGGTGCATTTGCATCACTGCATTGGCATTTCTGTAGTGTGCCATTGGCTGTATGTAGTTTGGTGATTTTCCCCTGCTCTCCCTGGGACTCCTAGGTCATCAGTCAGCACAATGATCATGGTTTGTATGTCCCATTGCTGCCATGGTATGGTATATGTTCACCTGACATCGACAGTCTCCACAGGTTATAAACATTTGTGTGTCCATTGGTGCAGATATGTGGGTCAGCATCATGATGGTCACTTCTGTCATTGTGTAATTGGCTGTTTGTTGACAATGTGGTCCCCCATGTGTGATGTTTGTATGCACACGGCCAAAACGATGTTTCTGTGACACTGCACTGTTAGCCTCACCCAATCTATGTTGCAATGGGACACAAGCACTACTATGCCACAGATGTTTTAGTTGTTGTGTGACCAGGATTCATCCATACAGTTTGTCTTTGGCAGCTTTTACCATGCCTAAACTTACCTTATGATCAGCGTGGTGATGGTGCTTTGGGCCCCATTGCCACACTGATCAAAAGGTGCATCAGCCATGGACCCCACACTTACCTTTTGGTGACTGTGGTGATGGGGCTTTGGGCCCCATTGCCACACTGATCAAAAGGTGCATCAGCCTTGGACCCCACACTTAACTTTTGGTGACTGTGGTGATGGGGCTTTGGGCCCCATTGCCACACTGATCAAAAGGTGCATCAGCCTTGGACCCCACACTTACCTTTTGGTGACTATGGTGATGGGGCTTTGGGCCCCATTGCCACAGTGGGCATGGTTGGCTTGTATTGTGGAGGCCACACATTTTGTATGTGTGACACATGTGATAGTGGGTCACATTGTATGTTCATTGTCATGTTTAGTGTTGTAGGCATTTGACATAGCCTACACACGCTTGTCATGTTGTTTGGGTGGATGTAATTTTCTGTGATTCCTTATGTGGGAGTATGCTGGTTGTGTCATGCATTACCCGCCCTATGAGTCGGGGTGGTGGTAGTGGCAGGCATCCTGCCCCCCATGAGTGGGGATGGTAGTAGTGATGGGCATCCTGCCCCCCATGAGTGGGGATGGTAGTGGTGGCAGGCATCCTGCCCCCCATGAGTGGGGATGGTAGTGGTGATAGGCATCCAGGCCCCCCTGAGTAGGGGATGGTAGTAGTGATAGGCATCCTGCCCCCCATGAGTGGGGATGGTAGTAGTGGCAGGCATCCAGCCCCCCATGAGTGGGGATGGTAGTAGTGATAGGCATCCAGGCTCCCATGAGTGGGGATGGTCGTAGTGATGGGCATCCTGCCCCCCATGAGTGGGGATGGTAGTGGTGGCAGGCATCCTGCCCCCCAAGAGTGGGGATGGTAGTGGTGATAGGCATCCAGGCCCCCCTGAGTAGGGGATGGTAGTAGTGATAGGCATCCAGGCCCCCCATGAGTGGGGATGGTAATAGTGATAGGCATCCTGCCCCCGATGAGTGGGGATGGTAGTAGTGATGGGCATCCGGCCCCCCATGAGTGGGGATGGTAGTGGTGGCAGGCATCCTGCCCCCCATGAGTGGGGATGGTAGTGGTGATAGGCATCCAGGCCTCCCTGAGTAGGGGATGGTAGTAGTGATAGGCATCCTGACCCCCATGAGTGGGGATGGTAGTAGTGATAGGCATCCTGCCCCCCATGAGTGGGGATGGTAGTAGTGATAGGCATCCTGCCCCCCATGAGTGGGGATGGTAGTAGTGATAGGCATCCTGCCCCCCATGAGTGGGGATGGTAGTAGTGATAGGCATCCTGCCCACATGAGTGGGGATGGTAGTAGTGATAGGCATCCTGCCCCCCATGAGTGGGGTTGGTAGTGGTGGCAGGCATCCTGCCCCCCATGAGTGGGGATGGTAGTGGTGGCAGGCATCCTGCCCCCATGAGTGGGGATGGTAGTGGTGGCAGGCATCCAGCCCCCCATGAGTGGGGATGGTGGTAGTGGTGGGCATCCAGCCCCCCATGAGTGGGGATGGTAGTAGTGATAGGCATCCAGGCCCCCCTGAGTAGGGGTGGTGTTAGTGATGGGCATCCTGCCCCCCATGAGTGGGGATGGTAGTAGTGATAGGCATCCTGCCCCCCATGAGTGGGGATGGTAGTAGTGGCAGGCATCCAGCCCCCCATGAGTGGGGATGGTAGTAGTGATAGGCATCCAGGCCCCCATGAGTGGGGATGGTAGTAGTGATGGGCATCCTGCCCCCCATGAGTGGGGATGGTAGTGGTGGCAGGCATCCTGCCCCCATGAGTGGGGATGGTAGTGGTGATAGGCAACCAGGCCCCCCTGAGTGGGGATGGTAGTAGTGATAGGCATCCTGCCCCCCATGAGTGGGGATGGTAGTAGTGATAGGCATCCTGCCCCCATGAGTGGGGTTGGTAGTGGTGGCAGGCATCCTGCCCCCCATGAGTGGGGATGGTAGTGGTGGCAGGCATCCTGCCCCCCATGAGTGGGGATGGTAGTGGTGGCAGGCATCCAGCCCCCCATGAGTAGGGATGGTGGTAGTGGTGGGCATCCAGCCCCCCATGAGTGGGGTTGGTAGTAGTGATAGGCATCCAGGCCCCCCTGAGTAGGGGTGGTGGTAGTGGCAGGCATCCTGCCCCCCATGAGTGCGGATGGTTGTAGTGATAGGCATCCTGCCCCCCATGAGTGGGGATGGTAGTAGTGGCAGGCATCCAGCCCCCCATGAGTGGGGATGGTAGTAGTGATAGGCATCCAGGCCCCCATGAGTGGGGATGGTAGTAGTGATGGGCATCCTGCCCCCCATGAGTGGGGATGGTAGTGGTGGCAGGCATCCTGCCCCCCATGAGTGGGGATGGTAGTGGTGATAGGCATCCAGGCCCCCCTGAGTAGGGGATGGTAGTAGTGATAGGCATCCTGCCCCCCATGAGTGGGGATGGTAGTAGTGATAGGCATCCTGCCCCACATGAGTGGGGTTGGTAGTGGTGGCAGGCATCCTGCCCCCCATGAGTGGGGATGGTAGTGGTGGCAGGCATCCTGCCCCCCATGAGTGGGGATGGTAGTGGTGGCAGGCATCCAGCCCCCCATGAGTGGGGATGGTGGTAGTGGTGGGCATCCAGCCCCCCATGAGTGGGGATGGTAGTAGTGACAGGCATCCAGGCCCCCCTGAGTAGGGGTGGTGGTAGTGGCAGGCATCCAGGCCCCTATGGGTGTGTATGGCATTGGTGGTGCCCATCCCACCCCTATGATTGTGCTGTTGCTAGTGTACGTCAATTGTGCTTCCCTGTGTGTGTCTGACATATTTTGGGGTCCGTGTAGTTAGTTTGTATTGTTGGTGTTTGACTTACCGTCTGTGCCGTACGCGTCCGAACCGGTCCTGGTAATAGATGTAGAGTATAGGTAGGACCTGCACGATGGGATTCATGGTTGGGTCGTCTCGTTCGGGTTTCGCGTGTCTTCGACTCGTACTCGTCGCTGGCTTGTTCGTCTCGTAGCCGTGGATCTTCTTGTGGCGCGAATCGGAGCTTATGTGCGGCTCTCCCGGATGCTGAGACGTGCCGGACGTAGCGACGGGTTCGGCGCGTACGGAAGACGCATCGTACTAGTCCGGCCGGAAGGTGCTGTGTATTTGGGTCCGTGCGACTCGATTCGGCGTTTACGGATCCGGCTCGGGCGGAGAACAGGAGCTGGATTGGGTAAGTCCGGCTCGGTCGGAATCTGGGCTGTTATGCGCATCGTACTTGTTCGTTCGGTTGAGTGTTCGAGTCGGTCGGAAAACACGCGTTCGGCTGGTATTTTTTCCGGACAAATACTGTTAGGTGCACTTCCGGCCGACATCGGAATCGACCCCATAGTATTTCAATGAGTAGAGGACAGCAGCAGTGTTAGTCTGTAATCAGTTACTTATTCATTTTAGCAGTATGTACCTGATTATATGGCAATTTAACTGCTTAGAAAACTGTACTGTGTTTCTTCTTTAGTGAGCTCGAGGCAGAGTGACATACATATTAGGAGTTTCATTGCCATACAAAACCCTGCGTTATTTAACCTGCAATTGGGATGTGGTAGATATATACTACAAGTCAAAAAGAGGGACTTAGTAAATAAATGTAACACACCTGATAGACATTGACTTGTTGGTGCAACACACGTTTTTAGATTAAACTTACTGTAAATATTCGGTTATTTCCATTGCATTTCAAAAGTATTGTTGTTGGATTTTTCTTTTTCAACTGGACACCATCATTTAAGTACTGTGGTGACTTCCCATCTGGGGTTTGGAAAAAAAAACTTATTTTGCTCAAGGTCTGATGTTTAGATTTATCAACTGGATTTTCTGTTAATGCCCAGTTGGCCCTTTTGCGTCACCACACTGAGATGTATTATACAAGAGGAGGTTTGTAGGGCAGATTGTCCAAGCTACCCTTTCTGCCTGTGCTGAAGCATAAAACAGTGCCCAAAGCATGATGTTGCAGCACACCTTTGTGAAAGCATGGCTTAGTGACCTCTTTTAACAAATTAATGATTTGGCATACAGGAAAGGAAAGCATTGTTTCTCTGCTCCACAACTCCGAGGACCACACAGTATAGCTTGTTTTTATGGGTAGTTTTAGAAGGAATAACATGCCAGTGATCCTGCACCTGCATGCACAGTGCTCAGGCGCTGTCATTGATGTGTGGGTGAGGCTTCACCGTATTGGAATGGGAGCCACTCCCAAACATATACAGATAAGCAATATTCAGTTTCTGCTGCACAATAAAAACTAAGGCCCCCGATTATGAGTTTGGTGGTCCCAAGACTGGTGTCCCTGTGGTGGCAGTCCGACCGCCGCCTACTTGTCGGAACAACTGGCCTAGTACGAGAAGGGCGGTCGGACCGCCTCAAGCCGGTTGCAAGACTGCTGCTACCGACAGGATCATGGATCCTGCGACGGCGGCGGGCGGGAAAGCAGCGGGGTATGGCGGCAGTGCAGATGCAGGCACCGTCATTGGATTTGCAAATGCATTTCAGACGACCGTTTCATGGTGGGAACCTCGCCAGGGAAAGGTCGTTGGAAAGGCAGGGAAATGGCCCCAAACAGGGCCCCCGTGCATTGCAGCCCATTGTAAAGTGTGGCTGGGGACACATGTTGTACCCCCTATGCCTACAATGTCGTGCGAGCACTGTGTGCCATGCATGACATGCTGCATGTCAATAGTGTGCACACACAGTGCAGGCGCTACAGTGCAGCGGCATTGCCTACAGGCTCACTCTGTGAGCCTAAGCCTGCCGCCGCCATAGGACCACCGCCAGCACACTGCCGGCCCGGTGGCCATCTTCAAATGTGGGGGTCGGGATGCTGCCTGCTTGGCGAGGTTCTACCGACCACCACAATGGCAGTCTGGCAGTCGGACCGCGAATCTTGTAATTGGGCCCTTAGTGCTGAATTTTGATTTGCGTGTGTCTTCTTGGGAACTAAGTAATACTTGCCTTTCGTGAGCCGCAATTTTTCTCTTGCTTGAGGTTAGACTCGATGAGAAAACTCCCTGTGTCATTACCTTCCTTGTCCATCTTCCTCATCCCAGTCCTCACAAAATGAGCCACTGTTTTCGCTGGGTACAAACATCACCTATATTAATAAAGTTTCAAATTCGACCCTACCGACATTGCTGATACAGAACTCCTGCTCTGTGAGCCTTTAAGGAGGGGCCAACATTATGCACATCCTGTTTTTTCTTCTGTAACTTCTGAGGTGCAAGATTTCACCTAGATAAGTTATTTATTTTAAATTTATTTATTATCAAATGTTTTTGTTTATTTGGTACATTTGGGTTAGTCAATAGTTGTCACTGTTCTTGCATTTCCACCTTCAGTAGCTGGCTAAGGCTGATTATTGCATTAGCGTACCAAAAATCCGGAATTCCTCTCTCTTCTATGATTTAAGGTCGGCCTACCAAGTGGATAATTTACTCTTGGGTGACATTTCTGGGAACATTCCTGAAAGATATTTGTGCATCTGCAACTTGGGCCTGACCCCCTGCATGTATTTCTTACTATAAACTCATATGGGGTAATTAAAGATTACAATAGGTATCCAATCAGTTCCCTGCTGCTAGTTCTTTACACCATCAGCTCTCCTACTCACCTGCCATCTGGGACTCTTTAATAGAACTAATTAACACTTTCAGATGTCAAGTGTACGTAGGGTGGGTCTAGCCCATCCAAAAGTAATGAATAGATTTTACATTTCATGGACTCTTTTTATGCACATTTCTTAAATGAGCTCCAGTAAAGTGTGTGAAGGAGCATGAAAAAGTACGCCACAGCCCTCCTTGTACTACTATGCTTTCATAGGCAGAAATAGGGAATGTGCTTAGAGCCTCCAATATAGCTACTCTTACTTCCCAGCTGCCCTTCTTTAACATGAACTTCCCATCCATCTGACCTATGTTTGGCAAATGTGTATATATTTTACCTCTTTATTTCTTATAAAAAATCTATTCTATCAATGTTGGGAGCATCCTTTTCTGTTATTGGAGACTGTAGCAGAAGAACAAGTGACCTGTACATTGTCACAGGTTCTTATCTCCTCACAGTTTGATAATAGGTTTTTATTATTACCATATTACAGTGTACTGATTTTGACCACATGCCTGCAGAAAGAGATTCTCATCCCTTTTGCCACACAGTCAGAAACTGTGAAATTCTGGGCAAATATCTGTATCTTCATGCACTTCAAATTCTAAAATGTGTAATGTTAAACAACACAAGTAATGAAAAACAAATGAATGCATTGCAATGCCACTAAAACCTTTTCTTAGACCTTCGTAGCATTCTCCCTGTGATGTTTATTCTAACTGGTATGTATTGAATATTCACACCAAGATTCTATTGAATTTTGGTGTGAGGTCTGTTGTGGAGTGACAGTTGGAGAATGACCTGTCCCATGCAAGCATACTGGTGGCTTGCTATAGCTCTGTAGTATACAAAAAAGTGATGGATGGAATGCTTGAATTAATCTCAGCCACTGGTAATTACTCAGAGCCTCATCTCAGTCCATTGTATTTTGCACACCATGCCACATCAGTTTGGATCCAGCCATATGCAAATCAGTCTTGACCTGCTCCAATATGAACGGATCACTGACAGAATATCGACAGTCAGAATATCGAGGTACAAAAATATCGACACAAAAATATCGACGTCCAGAATATCGAAGTCCTATCTACATAATGGTAAGTACAAAAATATCGAAAAAAATATATAGTTGTCAAAAATATTGTTGTTAAAAATATTGTTTTTTTAATGTTTAAAAAATAATGTAAAATAAAGTAAATAATACATATAAACTAAAAGAAACAGTTAAAAATATTTTAAAATGTTTAAAATTATAACTAATACATATAATGTAAAAATAAATTAAACATATATATGTATAAAATATAATATATATACTTACTTAATAATATTTATAAATAATTATTTTAATAACTTATAAATTGTTTAAAAACATATTAAAAATTATAAATACATATATATACACATACACCAATAATATAAATAAAAATATAAAAAATATATATAAGAAATTAAAAAATTAGAATATATGTAATCTTTTTAAAATACATTATACACTACATTAACTAAAACAGTAGAGAAAATATTGGATAGCAGAGGGGATAAAATTACTATTCCTACTCCAGAGAGTGCAACAGTAGGGAAAGTGTTGGATAGCGTAGGGGTAAAAATTACTATTCCCACTCCAGAGAGTTCAACAGTAGGGAAAGTGATGGATAGCGAAGGGGTAAAAATTGCTATTCCCACTCCAGTGAGTGCAACAGTAGGGAAAGTGTTGGATAGCGTTGGGGTAAAAATTACTATTCCCACTCCAGAGAGTGCAACAGTAGGGAAAGTGTTGGATAGCGAAGGGGTAAAAATTACTATTTCCACTCCAGAGAGTACAAAAGTAGGGAAAGTGTTGGATAGCGTAGGGGTAAAAATTACTATTCCCACTCCAGAGAGTGCAACAGTAGGGAAAGTGTTGGATAGCGTAGGGGTAAAAATTACTATTCCCACTCCAGAGAGTGCAACAGTAGGGAAAGTGTTGGATAGCGAAGGGGTAAAAATTACTATTCCTACTCCAGTGAGTGCAACAGTGGGGAAAGTGTTGGATGGCGTAGGGGTAAAAATTACTATTCCCACTCCAGAGAGTGCAACAGTAGGGAAAGTGTTGGATAGCGTAGGGGTAAAAATTACTATTCCCACTCCAGAGAGTGCAACAGTAGGGAAAGTGTTGGATAGCGTAGGGGTCAAAATTACTATTCCCACTCCAGAGAGTGCAACAGTAGGGAAAGTGTTGGATAGCGAAGGGGTTAAAATTACTACTCCCACTCCAGAGAGTGCAACAGTAGGGAAAGTGTTGGATAGCGTAGGGGTAAAAATTACTGTTCCCACTCCAGAGAGTGCAACAGTAAGGAAAGTGTTGGATAGCGTAAGGGTAAAAATTACTATTCCCACTCCAGAGAGTGTAACTGTAGGGAAAGTGTTGGATAGCAGAGGGTCAAAATTAACATACTTTTCAATTAAATACATTTTTAAATTAAATAACCAATCAATAATTAATTAATAATAAATTATTTATAAATAACTAAAAATTAATAATTACTTCATTATAATTAAATTACTTCCCACTCTATTCCCCTATAAACCCACAACCCGCTCCTAAAAAAGAACACAATTAATATAATTATCAATTAATCAATTATTAAAAATCAATTACCAATTAATAATTAATTAACAATCAATTAATTATCAATACCAATAAATAAAAATTAATATTTACTTTATTAAAATTAAATTACTTCCCACCCTATTGCCCTATAAACCCACAACCCGCTCCTAAAAAAAATAACACAATTAATATAATTATCAATTAATCAATTAATAAAAATTAATTACCTATTAATAATTAATTAACAATAAATTAATTATCAATACCAATAAATGAAAATTAATAATTACTTTATTATAATTAAATTACTTCCCACCCTATTCCCCTATAAACCCACAACCCGCTATGGAATAAAAACACAAAATTTATTTAAATTTTTTTAATAATTTCTAAAAATTATTATTAAATTTACTATAATTAAATTACTTCCCACCCTATTCCCCTATAAACCCACAACCCGCTACGGAACTAAAACGCAAAATTTACTTTAAAAAAAATTAATAACTTCTAAAAATGTAATACATAAATTTAAAAAAAATATAATACTTAACAAAAAATATAGAAAACACATTTAAAATACATACTAAAATACATAACACTAATATAAACATCGATATTATTAACAACGATATTTTTACAAACGATATTACTGACTTCGATAATAACAAAAACAATATTTTTTACCTTCATGTCGATATTCTGGTCACCGATATTCTTGATGTCGATATTCAGTCCCTTCGATATTTCCAACTCGATATTTTTGTACTCCGAAAATAAAAACTCGATATTATGTCTGTGCACCATATGAACAGTCCCGCCCGAACTGCCCAGCAAAGTCCTCCTTGAACTGGAACTCAAACAATTGCAGACCTGTTTCACACTTATTATGGCTCATCGATCGGGTATAGTTTGTTTCCAGTGGCACAGTGTGCTCCGGACCCATAGTGGCACATCCACCCCACTTAGGTTGTCAAAGTGAAGTATACAAAAAAGTGATGGATGGAATTCTTGAAATAACCTCATCCTCTGGTAATTATTCAGGGCTGCATCCCAATCCATCGTTATTTTGCACACCATGCCATTTCAGTTTGGACTCAGCCATATGCAAATCAGTCTTGACCTTTCCCTAATAGGAACAGTCCAGGCTGAGCTGCCAGGTCAGGTCCACTCTGAACCAGAAAACAAGCAAGTGCTAACAGTGATGGGTATGCCTACACTTGAGTCCCTTGCTCACTGTGCCACTGGAACCAAGGTACACATGACTGATCACTTTCAATCAGGGTGAAACTGGTTTTGGGTTGCTTGTGTTCTGGTTCAGGGAGGACTTGGCTTGGCAGTTCAGACTCAAATGTTCTTATTGGAGCAGGACGAAGACTAATTTGCTTACGGTTGTGCCCAAACTGAGATGACATGGTGTGCAAAATAACAATTGACTGGGACATCCTTGGTTACCTAGGTGACTATTCTAGAGAATTCCTTCGTTCTTTGTGCACTTAGGGCTTGTGCTCATGTTTGAGCCCTTTTATGCCAATGGAAGAACGCCGGGCGCAGACAAAACCCTGTTTGGCCATAGGAGTTTTGGTGTCTTGGTCTTCTAAGAGAGGATGATGTTATGCTATGTTGAGAGTAGGTGAAGTGCAGAGCAGTGTAGAGTGTATGTGGAGGATGAAGGGTGCAGGGAGTAGAACTCTGCCCATGTGGTACTATGTTGTCAGGGTCTTCGGTAGAAGAATAGTGTTATATTGGGCAAGAGAGTGAGTGCACTGCAGAGTATTGCAGTGTAATATATCTGTGGTGGGGTAGACATAGGGTGCAGGTCACCTTTGTTTGTACAATACACAGAGACCTTAACACTGGGATAGATAAGAAAGGCTACTTTTCAGAATATCACCCATCCTCCTGCTGCTACACTATTAGCTCTATATTTTACCCTCTCCATACCCGCCAACCATACTCCAATCTGCCCCATCTTTTTAGTTGGGTACACATTGTTGATTGTCATGAAGTCTTAAGCTACCACCCACCCCACCACACTATCTTACTAGGATATGCACTTGGGAATATTTTATTTTAGTTTTAATACATTTTTTAGGTATTTCATCAAAGTTAAAACCATAAACAGGAACAGTTTCCCCAAATATCCCTTTCTTGCTCACAAATTCCCTTCTCCCTTTTTCCACCCCCAAAACTCTACTCATCCGACAAATTCATATCTCTGGGTTAAAAACAGGTAAGTTAATTGTTAGCCCAAAATCAGACAAGTGACAGTTAATCTCAAGTGCCGTTTTAGTTGTATAATACAGTTCGAGCTGGAAATCTTCTAGAATGTGCAGGGCTCTCAGCGATCTTGGACATTGTAGTTCTCGAAAGGCACCAGAAAAGTAATTCAAGAGCATCCTAAATACCTTTTCCTTTACATGGGCACTTTTTGAGATTTTTTCCATTGCTATGATCTGTCAGACCCTGCTCATCCCAGTCACCTCTCCCAAGACCCCGGTTGAACCCCAAAGTGACAATATATTGCTTTGCTGCTAGCAGCAGGGCAGATAAAAGATGATTTTGTTTTTACTATGGAGTAAATTTCTTCAGACCCAAATAGGATGACCTTGGGGCAATGCACCAGGTGGGACCCTGTAACCTCTTCGATTATTTTGAGATGGCCTTCCAGAAGGGCTGTAATTTCAGGCAGGTCTAAGGCACATGGGTGAGTGAGCCCAACCTTCTGCATGGTCTCCAGCATTGAGCCTCTTGTGAGTGTACCATGGCATTCAGTCCAATGTGGGTGTATAACCATTGCTACCATGTTAACATTGTATGTTGCTTATCTGCACATCCTAAACAACTATCTGATGCTGTTTTGAGGGTCAAGGGGAGTACCCACTAAGGCCATGAAATAGTCTGTAAAGCTGAAAGTTAGTGTATTGGTACAGTTAGTGTATTGGTACAGAGCGGTAGGGCTAAGGCATACACGTGGAAAAAACAGACACAAACAGAGTAAGGGACTGGGATAGTACAGGGAAGGCAAGGCAACCCTAATGCGAGCATACAGGGAAAGGAACCAATAATGGACAAACACAGTGGGTTATCACTGGGGTTGCATACAGTAAGCAAAATCAATGTCTCTGTGCAGATTACTCTTCCCTGCAAACCCCACAAGAAGTAGGCAGCAGAAGGAACTCTGTATATGAACCTAGGGCACTAATAAGGATTGTACTTAGATACAGAAGACAAGCCCCTCTGGGTCCAGCTGGAGACACAGTGGAGATTCCTATGAAAATAACAACATCACACGGTCACAGTTGAGGCACATAAGACCACATATAATGCAAGACAAGGGATGGGGCATGAATTGACTTCTTGAATCCAGAATCCAACCCCTGTACAAAAAGAACATCTTATACATAGGTGAGGACAAAATAGCACACTTACCATACACAAAGAGCCGAAGAGAAGTACAAATTGAGCAGCCATGAGAAAATTGCTGGATGTAAACAAGCACAGATAAGTAGAAGAAATTGGAATACAACCATGCGACTAGCAAGTTAAAAGGGGAAAGCTAGACACTTAGTGGAATAGGGGAAGCACTACAAAGGAACCTAAGTACCGGAGCAAATATTCAAGACCAAGGCATCAAGGAAAAACATGCAAACACAGGGATTCTATGAACTGTAGCAACAAAGAGACTGTGACAGTAAATAAACTAGAAAGTGCAAGGAGAAACAGAGAAAGGGACACACGCAAGGAGAAAAGTCAAGGAAACTGAGGGCCAAATACAAGCACTTAGGGCCTAATTACGAGTCTGGCAGTCTAAGGACCGCCAGACTCATGGGGACTGCCCAGTTGCAACTTTGGCGGTTGGACCACCATTGCACCACTGCAACCACCAGGGAACTGCCGTTCCCTGGCAGTGGCGTGACGGTCAGGGGCTCAGCAATATGCTGGTGGTGCTGCTGCAGCACCGCCATGCATAGTACACGTTTCAGGACCTCCAGCGGTGTCATGGAGGTCTCTGTAGTAATTGAGGCGGAAACAGCGGAAATACGTGAAAGTATTTATTGGACTACATGGTCGTGGAGCCAGTTCAGAAGCTCCACAAGGCTCAGCAGCAATAACCAACTGACCTGAAGTACCGGGTTCCTAGGCAACATAGGGATTCTACAGGTGACATCATAGAATACACTATGTACATTAATAGCTGTCTCAACACTGTAAAACAAATCAAAAGCACTTTAACATTACACATCACTACATACCTTCCCTTGTTCCTAAACAAACAAACAGGGAAAGAAAGAGAAAACAAGAGGAAAGAAACATTTATCGAAAACGAGCAGGAAGAGTACGATGTCTAGAACTCCTTCTCACAAAACGTGTAGGCACGGAAACCTGTTGAACCACCGAATCTGCAGTAACACATTTTCTCTGAGAAAGTGAATGAGCATCTGACACCTCATCACGATTGTGAGACTTAGAGGGATCAGAGCGCTCAATAACTTTAGAAACCTTTGACAAATTCCACCAGTGCCCTCCTCGACTTGAACAGCATTCCCAAAAATCTTTACAACTCGAACAGGCTTCCCAAATTTGCATTCCCTTTCTTAGCATAAATAGGAGACTTGATTTTGACATAGTCACCAACGTTAAGATACGACAATTTGACACCCCTTTTGGAATCAAACCAATTACTCTGTTTGGACTGTGTTATCGACACATTTTCCTTGACAATAGACATGAGGTTATCAACACTGGTGTCAGGTTTACTCAGTCTCGACATCCAGCCAGGTTTAAACAAAGTATTGGCTTTTCTTCCTCTCATGAGAACGAAAGGTGCAACTTTTGTTGATGAATGTGGTGTGGTCCTGTAAAACCAAATCATATCATTAAGGGCGCGTACCACATCGTGATGTCCCACTCTGGCCCATTTGACACAGTCACCAACAACACGGTTCATTCTCTCCACCAAACCATTACTCTGGGGATGATAGAGAGAGCTTTTAACATGCTTGATACTTGAAGACTGTAGAAAAATTTGAAATTCCCTGCTGACAAATTGCTTACCATTGTCAGACACGAGTGTCTCCGGAAACCCTTCCCTCAAAAATATTCCAGAGAGGAAATCAATGATAGTTGTGGCATTGGCTTCTTTGACAAGTTTTATCTCAGGCCACTTAGACGCATAATCCATGAGGACAAGAATGTACTTATACTGCCCACACAGAGCATCATAAGGCCCTTGAATATCAATCCCTACTTTAACCCATGGTCGATCCGGACATTCAATGGGTGATAAAGGAGGAGTGAACACTTTCAGCGACTTGTCTGAAGTCTTGAAAATACAACATTCTCGAACCATGTCCTCTATGTCGGTATCCATGGATGGCCACCAAAAGGCATCACGGATACGACGTTTAGTGAGTGTGGCGCCTAAATGCCCTGCGTGAGCATTCTTCAAAATGTTTGCCCTGAGAGAAGAAGGAGGGACCAATTTCTCTCCTCTCATCAATAAACCATCTTCCAAAGATAACTCACTTTCAATCTTGCAAAAAGGTTGTAATGATGGGGAGAGAACCTTTTCACGTGGCCAACCATTCTTAACTAGATCACAAACATCACCAAGAATGGAATCAGCTAGAAAGGCAGATCTCCATTCATCTTCTGAACCAACTTTAAGTTCAGGTATATCGAGAGTAGCAACAAAACAATCTTCGCAATCTTCGTCAACAAGGTCTTTATACTTGATGTCGTCTAGTTCAGAAGCTCCACAAGGCTCAGCAGCAATAACCAACTGACCTGAAGTACCGGGTTCCTAGGCAACATAGGGATTCTACAGGTGACATCATAGAATACACTATGTACATTAATAGCTGTCTCAACACTGTAAAACAAATCAAAAGCACTTTAACATTACACATCACTACAGTCTCTACTCCATGAAAAGGCTGGCGGTCCTGAAACAAAGGGGGGCCGTACAGGGCCCCCTGTTGCCCATGTGCAAGGGGATGTATGTAGGAGGACACAACATGTGCCCCCCTGAGTGCATGCACCCCAGTTCCTGCACGGCAAGGACTTCAGAGTCCATGCCGTGCAGGAACTGTTTTTGGAGTTCTCATTGCGGTGCCCATTTTCAGGGGCACTGCCGTGGAACCACCAAAAAAGCCCACTAGACACGAGGAAACTCATAATCTGGCAGGCAGTGTGCACACATGTTTGGCGGTGCAGGAGCACATCGCCAGTGTGACAGTCAGTTCCCACACCACCAAACTCGTAATCAGGCCTTAAGACAGAAACAAACAGAATACGCAGATGCAAATCATAGCATTAACAAAGGGAGCAAACTGGGAACAAATTATAAAGGGAGCAGGCCAGTGGCTCAATCGGGCAGTAGACAAAAGTCAGTAAAGGGAGTAACCAAAATGGAGGGCAGAATTGGGAGAAAATCTGCAGCAAGCTGCACTGGAACAAGACATAGGTTTCAAACACAGCAGCTTATAAGCAGAACCAGGCAGAAGCAAGCCTGGGGTGGAGTGAAATGACTGGGCTGTACAAGACTAGTCAAAGTGTGTGTGCAATTCCTATCTCTCAAAAGTCCTGGAAGAGGGAATCCAGTGCTGAGTAACAGCAGGAGTAGTCTCATTGAAAGCATTTCATGGTGAATGCTGTGTCTTTGTGAATATGGGATCAGTAGTTTACATAAACAACCGTATTTTTAAGTCGAGCCTGGGCAGCGTATGCGCTGCGAAGCATGTTGTATTCAGTCTATTGGCTTCTCCACACACCCAGTGCTTCTGGTTGGTTGGTTGGCCTGCCTTTCAAAATTCCTTTACTATGGTTGGTCAATAGTGTCCATCTGTCCCGCCTCTGGGTGCTTGGTTCCCACCCAGGCGAAATCCCGAATTGATTCTTTTGGGTTGGCCTTCTCTGGCCATCTGTTGCTTCCATGCTCACACCCCCACCCTCCCTTCGGTAATAGCTGCCATACTTCCTCTGCTCTTACTTATTTTGAAAGGAGTTTCCTTGCACTTCTTTTTATTGGCCATCTGTTTCCTCTCGTTTGCTTTCCCATTCGGTTTCACTTTCAGCTTAAGCACCTCCTGGTTTTCTTTGAGCTTGTTTAGGCTATTGCCCGCGCTTGCTGCCCCTGCTGGGGTTGCAGCTGCCTCCTACTCCTCCCTGCTGTTTGTTTATTTATATCCTGCTGGCTCTGCGATGTTTGTATCCAATGATCCCACGAGTCTGCATTTAGAAACAAGCTTGCTCCCTCTTTTCGGGCTGCAGCTGCACGCTCTCTCCCGCTCATTTAATATTTATTACCGGCTCACTCTGCAATGATCGCACAAGCCTTCATTTAAAAACAATGCCTAAAATACAATTAGCAGTTTACAAATATTTCCAGTGAATAACGAGAAACAGGCACAAAAGCTGGGTTTAAGTTGTAAATGACAGCATTTACTTTCTGTAGAAGGAGATCGAAATTGATAACACGTCAGCCTGATTCTTGATCAAAGAAATCTGAAACTGCTGCACTTAGAAGTTGCTCAGTATTTGGAAAATTCACTTTGATACATTGAAACTGTATTATGTTTGTTGTCTACTCGAATGTATACCGAGTCACTGCGTGACATGTGTGACATGTCCAAAAGCAGGGGCAATGGAGTCTAGCGTAGTGGTGACTATTATAATGTCCTCAGGACAGGCATGGTCAAAAACAGTAATATGGGGTTATGGCTTAATGGCAAGGCTCAGTGGTCCATATAGGAAGCACACAATGCAAGTAAGAAAGGCAGCGCTAACGGGCACCCTGCTCAACAGTGAAAGAGGCTGGAGAGATTGGTTAATACACAAAGCACCCACTAGTTTTAAATATAGTGCGTTAATGGCAGAGATACATACAAAATATGTATATATTTGGTAAAGTACCGTACAAAGAAATGTCACGTTGTCTCTTTAAAATGCATTGCCTCCGTCAAAACGCCTACCCTACAATTCACAGAGCGGCCGCAGAAGCTCTTCTCCAACACCAAGCCCTTCCTGCCATGAACGTGTGTTTTATAGTTCATCCCCATTCAGTTACTTACTTTTGAGGTCTGGCCCACCTCTCACACACCATTTTTGCCAGCAGCGGCAGATCCTACATGTATGGTGTCTTCTCTGGGCTCATCTTCCTGACCTCCTCAGACACTTGCAGACTCCCCCTCCTCTTTGTCTTTTCACATCTTCCCTTCCCAGAGGGTTGTGGTGCTGGAAACAAGAAGAGTGCCCCAGGAAGCTGGCCAGCCCTTACACTGATTTCTGCTTCCCTAGATCCCAGTATCACCTGGGACCAAGAGAGGAACATATATTACAGGCCTTGGTGGCTGTGTGGCCACTACTGTCTTCAGTGTTCCATTTCTGCATGTTCAGTGCTAGAAATGCAAATAATTTACGCAGGATGTATAAGGTGGGGCAGCACAGAAGGGGTGGAGCCTTGAAGAGCAGGGTCTTGAGGAGTGGAGTCGACGACAGTCAGCCTATGTATTATTTTTAAAAACCCTGTCATCAAACAAAGGAATAACAAGGACCAATGGGACAACAAAGCTGATTTGTCACATACAGAGGGCATTACAGGGTTGAGGCACCTGCAGCTGAGATCTTTGTATATCCAGGAGGTTCCAACGTGTGGCAGTGGCAAGATAACTCTGATAGTTGAATGCACTTATTGAAGAGATCTGATCACAATCTGGAAACAGATTTGACTCACTAGGGAGTAACATAGAAGATTAATGTGGCTGACCCAGAGCAGAGCGTATTACATTCAGGTCACAGATTTATACTTGAAATGTATTTAAGATAGCTCAGGAGATTAATGCTTTTTTGCAGAGATCTGCTACTTGCCTGTGGGTCACAAGTTACAAGCATGGCTCTGCTAGACTCTTTCTGAGTCTGCAACAAGGCTCTATGCCCCACTGCTATGCTGCAACCTCCAACTACTCTAACTCAAAATAAGACTTGGACAAAAGGAGATGACAATGGCCCTTTAAATGACGTATTTGTTTTGTAATTGGCAACCAGAAAGGAAACTAGGAGGCCTCTCTCCAGCCCTGCAGGCTGTTGCTCCACACGCTTCGCACACAGGTAATGCAGGCGCCACTGCATGTGTCTTGGCATCAGCAAGCTGCACCTGCCATGGCCACTATGATTCAAGGGCCAGTCCCAGATCACACATGCAGCTCGATGGTATCTGCCAAATGTTTGTTTTCTGTTTTGAAAGGTAATCATGAAGCACGAGGGACGCAACACCAGAAATGGCACTGATTTCATCTTGGTGCATCGATGCTGGTAGGACCTCTCTTCACAATTGAACATAAGAAAGGGTGGTATCTGGGACGTACATACGCTATACCCAATGATAGGGGGCATTTTAATGTTTAAACTGGTACTTGTCAAAGGAAAGCCACTGCTGCAGCTGTCCCCCTTCTTCACCCCCTACATTAATCTACACTAAAGCGAAGTGAGCAGGATTTCTCCATGGAGAGGCACCACTGTCTAAGCTGCAAGAAAAGAAAAATGCACCTGTGGGTTTAGCGCTCTCCAATGACAAGGCAAAGAGCCAGAGGAGATAGTCCATCGTCTGCCTGCTCATAGAAGTTATCTGTGGACATAGTCAAGGAACTGGAACCCAAAGGGTGGTATGTTTCTAAGAAAGGGTCAAAAGCCTATGGGATTGGGGAAGGGATGATTAGTTCTTCAAATATAACTGCCCATCAATGTCTAATGTGCATGCCCATTGCTCTTTCAAGAAGTTGTGGCGCTATTTTCATGAGGCACCAAAAAAGAACTTCAGTGTTTCACGGCTCAGAAGTGTTTGATGGTTGGGGCAAGGACATTTGTAGTAAACATTCTACACAGGGGGTGCTTCATTAAGTGGGAATATTGTTATTTACAACCAAGGATGAGCACACAGCCCTAGCCCGACATATAGTAAACTACAATGTACAGGGCATCTTTATAAAGGCTTCAACAGGCTCCAAAGTTATGTTCAGGGCTACCAGGTAGTCATCACCATTGCAAAATATTTGCTGAGAGGCTTTTTAACTGTGTTTTATATGATGTAGGAGGCAGAAAAATATTATGAAATCATCCTGACAACTATGAAGCACCAGGTTATCAGGCAGCTGCTGGGACAGGGGAAGTCTCTGTCGTCTCTACCTACGGGACTCGTGAGATGACAGCAGTTAGCTGCTGGTCCCCGCCTCCTACAAATTTCTTCTTGGTTTGGGTCCTGGGCCTGTATAAGGTCGGCCTCTGTTACTGGTCGTCCCGGGTCCTAGTTTTTCCAGTTCCTCTACGTCTTCATACTGGATCTTGATCGCATCGCCTGCGATAGCTGGCTGCCTCCAGTCCTGGCTCCAACGTGGTGCTCCCTTTGTTATGGTATCTTTTTGTGCAGTGCTGAAACTGTGTCGCTGGTCCCAGTGGTGATTCCTCATTCTAAGTCCTCTAGGCAGTGCTACAGCTGCTTCTCTGGTCCCAGTAGTAATTTCTCATTTTAAGGCCTCTAGGCAGTGCTGCAGCTGCTTCTCTGGTCCTGTCGGTAATTCCTCATTCTAAGTCCTCTAGACAGTGCTGCTAGCTGCTTCTCTGGTCCCAGTGGTAATTCCTCATTCTCAGTCCTCTAGGCAGTGCTGCTGCTGCTTCTCTGGTCCCAGTGGTAATTCCTCATTCTCAGTCCTCTAGGCAGTGCTGCAGCTATGTCTCTGTGCCCAGTGGTAATTCTTCATTCTAAGTTCTCTAGGCAGTGCTGCAGCTGTGTCTCTGGCCGCAGTGGTAATTCCCCATTCTAAGTCCTCTAGCATGTGCTGCTAGCTGCTTCTTTGTTCCCGTCAGTAACTCCTCCATTCTAAGTCCTCTAGGCAGTGCTGCAGCTGCTTCTGTGGTCCCAGGGGTAATTCCTCATTCTAAGGCCTCTAGGCAGAGCTGAAGCTGTGTCTCTAGTCACAGTGGTAATTCCTCATTCTTAGTCCTCTAGACAGTGCTGTTAGCTGCTTTTCAGGTCCCACTGGTAATTCCTCCTTCTAAGTCCTCTAGACAATGCTGTTAGCTGCTTCTCTAGTCCTGTCAGTAACTCCCCCATTCTAAATCTTCTAGGCAGTGCTGCAGCTGTGTTTCTGGGCACAGTGGTAATTTCTCATTCTTAGTCCTCTAGGCAGTGCTGCTAGCTGCTTCTCTGGTCCTGTCGGTAATTCCTCATTATAAGTCCTCTAACCAGTGCTGCTAGCTTCTATTCTGGTCCCTTTTGTAATTTCTTATTCTATGTCCTTTAGGCAGTGTTGCAGCTGTGTCTTAATTCCCAGAGGTTATTCCTCATTCTAAATCCTCTAGGCAGTGCTGCAGCTGTGTCTCTGTTCATACAACCACTACACTCCAATCCAAAACACATAGATAAAAGACGTTGTCATTTACAATGCCAATATCTCTAACTCTCAAAAATGCGAGACCTATTGCATTGCAAATGCTTGTTTCAAAGGTGTCCTAGACCGAAATGGCATTCAGACAGTAGTCATAATGGGATCTCGAATAAGTTCCGGAAGAGATTTCCAGGCTGCAGTAGGTCTGCAGTAGGTCTGTGTCCACCCAATGGCTGGGAGTTGGAGTTATAGCAGATATTTCAGACTCTATTTCAAAGGAGGATTGATGCACTATTGTGTATTTCTCCACACAGAAAGTCCATCATTTAAACTGACCCGAGAGACACACATGAGTTTTGTTCACCGAGGTGCTTTCCACAAATAAGCATTCGAATTGCGCGTTCAGTAGTGTGAATCATTCCGAAGCTATGCAAAGTGCTGTACTTGAAAAACAGAGTGATTGACATGCCTTTCCTGTGCCCTGTAGAATCATGAGTTCATTCTTTGCTGTTCATCTATTTCGAGCAGAAGCATGACCTGAAAAGGGGAGCATTTGAAATTGCCTATTTCTCACCCCACTCCCTTTCATTTTTAGATGTTTGCCGATTCCCCGCTTTCAAAAATCTGAATATCTTGACGTGTACCTGTTTGCTGTAGAAACACTGGTTCTTCACTTTTACTTCTATTATAAATTGCTGAGGATATTGTCAGATGTTTGAATTCTTTCATTTGCACGGGTGCTGCAAAGCCAGCCTTTCTGTGGAAAGTAAGTCTGCGGCATCTATACAAGCACAAATGGAAATGTTACCATCAGAGCTAAGCACCTACGAAGAAAAGAAAGTGCTTATCCTCTCAATCTAACTAAGGAAGTAAGGAACGTGTTCTTTTGTCCAGTTATATTCTTAAGCAGGATAAAGTACGTATGCTAAACTGGCTGTTTAATCAGATGCAGAGCTGGTATTTGGTCCAAGAGGGCTCTAGCCCAAAGAGAATCTTGTGCCCTCTGTGAAACTAAGGGCCTGATGAGGATGGCGGGCGGACGCACCCTAACGGAGATGGGGACCGCCCGACAGAGTGTCGGGGGTGCCACATGCCCAATTACACTCGGACCGCCACTGTGGCGGTCACATTCTACATGTTTTCCATTGCGGCGGGTGCTGCTGGCTGCAGCACCTGCCGCAATGGAAAAAATGAAGGTTTTGCATTTCCCTGCCACATGGTGCAGGGAAATGGTGCCCCCCAAGCCTCCCAAATGCAAAACCAAAGTGCCCCTGGTCAAGGGGGACCTGCAACGGGCCGCCAAAGTCCATCCCCGCCAGCCTTTCCATGGCGGATGAACCACCATGGAAAGGCTGGTGGGGATCCAGCATCTTAATCTGGCGGATGGTGCCTGCTAGGCACCGCCACCATATTGAGGATGCGGGCGCCAGGCACACCGCCCGCCATCCTTATCTGGCGGGCGGTAATCGGCCACACGATGGCGGTCAACCCACCACCGGCAGCCTGCCGGTGTCGGGTTCACCGCCATCAGAATCACCCCCTAAGCTCTTTTCCTTCTGAATTCAAACTCTTCCAAGCTCTTTTTAGTGTTTCGCAGATAGCTCTTTAGGCTCCCAGAAGACAATAAAGATTCAGTTGATGGTTCATATGAACTGCATAAATGACGCAAATTGAACCTGTAATCATGTTTTTTTTTCAATTGGCTCTATTTCCGTATCTTTTAAAAAAAAAATAACTTCCTTGGTTTGAACTGATGCACGAGTAAAGTGATTTTGTATGCAGCACCATTTTTAGCTGCCTTTCATAAAAGCAGTAAATCTGTTTTTTATTACATTAAATAGCTTTAGTGAGATGAGAATGAAGATACGTTGGGGAGATTTTCTGATGTATAATTCAACGCAGCACCGCAACCAAAGCTACCAAAAAAAGAGGCGATGACACGGTAGCCCCATAGCTACTAAGATATGGAATTGCTACTTTCTTCCACAGCACTGGCGCTCGTTCAGTCTATCTAGCACCACATACTTACATACTTTTGCACTAAGGTGTGTGACTGAGGTCTATCACAGTTTTTGTACTGGAAGGGTAGTCTTTCAGTAAACATTACTGTGCTTGGACATACTTTGAAATGTTCCCCACGTTGTTTTTGAGACCTTCCTGCACAAAAGCAATCCTTAGAGGCATATTCCTTTTTCTATGTGCGCTGAAGAATTAACAAGGAGAAATAAAGATATTTCTCCTTGTTATGCCTCTGTCAGATAGGTGAACCATTTTAGTGCAAACCCAGGTTTACAAGTATTTGTAAATCTGGTTTTGCATCAAAATACATGGATGGATGCATGGGAATGCCCATGCTCCACCTATGCAACACCTACATGACACAAAATAACACAAGGCAGCACTATGCGCTGCTATACTTTGTATTCACTACCCTATGCAAAGTGGTTTTCAATGGCTTAGTGAACCCTAGTTAAGGATTTGTGTTGCCTTGTGATAATATGCATCACGCAAAAAAACAAAACGCAAGGTTAGTGTCACTTTTTGTAACTTTACACTGGTGCAAAGTGTTGCTAAATCTCCCTCCTTCTGAGTTAAACAGACAAGGCTGTGTATCTGAAGCTGGTACTTTCACTTACTTGTAGTCGCAATTGCAAGGACATAGGATAGAATACAAATAGGCCTGAAAACTTGTTTTACCCTTGTAAACTGGTATGGTGTAATGGTGTGCAAAGTTGCAAAGTCTTTCAACTTGAAACGTCACATCTTTTTAAATACCTTGCAAGCATAGCAACGTGCAAAGTTCAGCACATTTGTGTCTAACAAAACGAAAGAGGGACAACTGCAACCATTTGTGGTAGTGAGAAACAGTTTCACATTTGAAAGGAACAGTGACGGGCAGCCTCTGTACTGCCTCCGCTTGATAGCATATCCACAGGCATCCAGGTGCAGGAAGAGTATTGCATTCCACAATCACCTGAAATCCCACCACAGTCAAACCATTGCCCCCACTGTCCACGGTTTTGTCAATTCCCTCTCCCTGGTGTGCATACTTCCACGATTCCAGGTGATCCAGATCTCCACTGCTTGACTAGCCTTACCAGTCCGCCACCGATCCTCTACATTATCTTCAAATCTATGTGTCTGACGCTTTGGACCTTCTGTCACTTTGGTCCTAACTATCTGTATGAAAAAGTTCAGAATTATTTTCAATTCCACCCCTCTGCTCATCTTAAGGCTGGCTCTTCTTCCAAGCAAGGTTATGTCAGTCTGGAGAAGGTAGATAAGCCTTTCATGTGATGGTAACCAAGATCTGGAAACTCACTTCCTCTGCAGCTCTGTAATTAAATCACCTTTTTCACTCCGCAAAGCCTTAAAAACCGGCCTGTTTTCTGATTAATTCTCACCTCTGTTCTGTTTTCTTATGTTCTGCATCTCGATAATCATTCAAATAAATTTGCTGAGCACCTGGACACTATTTTGTTAATAGTTCTGCTTTACAAATAGCATTTCATTACATTAAAACTGGGCAGTGGCGTTATTACACCACCTAGTGAAATTTTAGCAGAGCATAAGCATACTTCCTGTATTATGTTTTATGTGCATAGGTTCAAAGAGCGTGAATTGTAGGATATTTCAAAGCCATCTGTAAAAGCACATGCAATTTTGAACTTTCAACTAGGTCCTTTTAACGGTGGATAGCCAGCAGTTATACACTACTAGCTTACTTTAGGATGGAGTAATAGCATGGATGTTATGTTTAACAAAGAGGAAAGCCCTGAGGCAAATGCTTCTTGTTGCCCATGCCCATGTGTCTTTGATCCTTATTTAGCCCTTGGTGGGTTTCCCGCCATCCTACCAGGGGACGAAGATCATGACCTCTATCACCCAGGTAGAGTTGCTACCTGTCATATTTAGTGCCTGCCTGCAGGGATCTCGCTGCTGTAAAGGGAATTACTGCTGTGGTGGCTCCTTTCATTGCAACAAAGTTTGCTGAGTTGACTACATGTTTAAAGCCCCCTCTTGGCAAATATTTTTTGTTTTCCAAAAATAAACCCCTGATAGAGTGGAAGATTCGTATCCTACATGGGGTACCTGCTAGGAGTGCAATGTAATCGTTGTAGAATACACTCATATATTATTTAATGTCATAAGTGAATTAGATGTTGGGAGAAATGTGAATCAACTAAATAGTTCCTGTGAAGGTTAATGTGATCCAATGTAAGGCTCAGTCGTTTTACGCCTAGAATGTGTACTGATCCTTGTAATCCATGTGCTTTGTTTCTTAGCCCTCACTAGTTCAGTAAATGTGATCTAGTGATATATATTAATTGTGATAAATGTTTCTTAGGCTAATAATTAAGATGTAAGACGTGTATTAATGTAATTAAGAGAATTCCTCCTATCGAGTGTTAACGGCCAATGTAATATCTAACATGCCTAGTATAGTGAATTCGTTAATCTAGCCTAAGTTGTAGGCCTGAATCTGTTATCCATTGGAGTTCCTTCGTTCTGAAAGTGAGGCTCGAATTCTTATGTGAATCTCGTAGAATGCTTTCTGTCTCACGTTTGCATTGCAGGTGGACAATGTTTACTAATGAAGAGTAGGGGGTATTGTTCCAATGGACAAGGTCGCGGAATGAAGGAGTTACAGATAGCATAGTTACAGGAGATAAGGTGGAGGGAGGTGTTTTCACATGAGAGATGGAGAGAAGACCAAGGACGAGCTGCTACAGAGGGGCGTGTATGGCAAATACTGTGAAGGGATTCGACGTCATGGAAATGTTTGTGGCTGATCCCATTGTGCAGTACGTGTGAGAAAAGCATCACAGGAAATTTGCAGACTATGATTTTGAATATATGATTCATTGTAGAGAGGGACAGACACCACTTTCCCGCTAACCATCCTGACAGAAGAGCACCTGCGTGCTACTGTGTCTATTTTCCTTTGCTTGTGGCTTTACGCCCCAGACCCATCTTATGGCATAGTGACTTCTTAGGAAGCCTTTTCCAACTGACACCTTTCCTCTTTAATGCCCTTTTTGCTTATATCCTAACTTAGGGATGCCACTATAGAGTTAGATTAGGGATAGTTAGAACTAAATGTAGTATACAGAAGAAGTGCCGATGCAAGAAGACTTGAATTTATGTTTTCTCATCTCATTCATAATCGTCATAGAACTTATTGTTCTTTTTATGTTCCACCGGGTGAACCTTTTTTGGAGGTTCGGTTTCCTTCTATTTCCCTTGTACTTCTACACTCTGATGCTAAGATTTGTGTATGTCCAACTATTTTTGAATGTGTAACAAAACTGACTTACCTTCATTTGGTTATCGATTGAATTCTTGGTAGCCGTTTGGGTTACACTGTATTTTCAAGTGAATCATGACACTTTCTTCATTCTAAGGATTCATGCTGCCAAAAAGAACCATGGGAGATCCGAATTTAGATTGAACTGAGCAGGTGGGCCCAGTCTCCTTCACCCCAAAGCAGGAGTTGTATTATTAAAAACAAAAAAAGCAAATAGACCAAATGCTTTTTCCCTTTGCCTGCGGACAGTTAGTCATTTTCCCTGCCCGAGTCTAAAATGCAACACATGCAGAACACAGGCAGGGTACATAAGTGACTGCCACCCTCCTTTAGACAGTACAGGCTGACTGTCACTGTGACTCCCCAGTCCTGTGGCAAATTGACCGCTGAGTAAAGGGATACCTGTGGTGGAGTCAGCAGATGCATCCTTTGGCAGCTATACAGTGGTTTCCCCATGCTAAGTGGAGCAAGCCCCTTAGTCTCTCTTCAGTCTTGTCAATACAATTTCTTTTTTTAAGAATATTTTTTGATTCTCCAATAAATACATTTTTGGGGTCGCTGGTCAGTGCTGAGATCTTCAGTCATTAAGGTTTCAGAACAAGATTTGTTAATATATTAAAGCTAAGTGCCCACCTGGTTAGGTTTGCTGTTTTGCAAGTTTTTAAAAACAGCTTAACAGAAGAGTTCTGTAAATCATGTTTCCAAACAATAACATAGAGTGACATAGCATAAGTATCAAGGGGCTGCACTGTTAATAATTTGCTTATTGGACTCTGTGGTGATTATGAAGAATATTTTGAAAAGGTGGATCATCTAATGAGTTGCACTGTCACTTTTTCTGCAATTTTATTTTATTCCTATGGTAATGTTTTTTAATCTGTGGTCTTTCATTTTTGTAAATATATGGATGATTGAGAATGATAGAAATACAAATTATTTTTATGATCAAATAGATTTAAATAAACAATTTGAACTCACTGACGATACGATTTGATACACCAATCATTATTTGTTTTCTCATGATGTGAGATGTTTATGTATGTTTACGCTATGTATGGAAGTAGTAGTACCTGTTGATACGAGAAGATAATATTGCTACTACCAAAACATTTATCATCAAATTGTTGCAATACCTTTTGTTCTGAAAGTACTGTAGACTCAGGAATATTGTTTTGAATATACTCCCATCTTATAGGATTCTCGGTTACAAGAATCACTGCTAATGTGGAGGAGTTATGTAGGTAATATTTTATGATCTGGAAGTGTCCTCTGAAATATTTGAAGTCATGAACGTTAGAACTATTGGAAATCAATGATTGGTCTACATTCACAATGACAGGTAATTACATGGATTTACATATACAAATATTTGATGGTCAACTAAGTTTAACACAAATTGACTGATAGAAATAACCAACTGCTTTCACCGAATTTTTATCTGATTGGGATTAAAAATAGTTTACTGACAAGTCAACTGATAAGATTAATACAGATTATATCAAATGAGTCAATTTTATGATGAATCTGGAAGTAGCGAGTGTAACATAAGGGTCATTGGTGAAGCATAAAGCACCATCAACTGGAACATTTGTGGGCAAATATAGCTGCAGCTTCCAAGAAATTGAATGCAATTATTAAAAACCATTGGCATAATATATAATTTAACAACACACTTCAGCAAATGAACAACTTCTGCTCTCAAATGAAGAAGAATGAAATCTAATGAACCATCTGGTTCATACAAATATAGGTCCAAGAGTAGCTATTAACAGCAAATATTTTTGAAGAGAGCTAAGAAAGCCTTCCAGATATGATGTATTCAAACTGTAATAATGTTATAAAAGGAGATACAGTAAAGTATCGTTACACAGGAGAAAATTATTAAGGGCAACTTCACAAGCCTACATACTTTGGTGGTATTTTCAATAAAATGGCTCTGCGGTCATTAGTACAAAAACAAAGCTGTCCGCCAATTAAAAACAAGATGAAATTAACGTATGACGTATGACATGAAACAATTGAGAGGCTCTGGGTATTAAAGAGTAAATATTCATATCAGTTATGTTCCCAAATGTGGCACATCACAGCTGGCATTCTGAAGATTCAAGTGATGAAGTGGAGGACTATGAAGTTTCAAAGTATTTATATTTTTGGGCAGTGATTGGGGGCTTAATTACTGTGTTTTGCACAGGTTCTCATTTAGCACAAGGCAATACAAAGCATTGGGTCCATTTAAATACCATCGAAAAGGCCTGTGAGTGCATTTTACAGCACCATGGGAGTACCCACGCAACAATTAGTAAATCTAAGGGCCTTATAACGAGTCTGGTGGTCCACGGACCGCAAGACTCACAGTGGCGGTCTCCCGATTGCCCTACAATGACTAGGGCGGTCGGGCCACCCTGGGACCACCGCATCCGCGCAACCACCAGGAAACTGACATTCCCTGGCGACTGCGCGCCGTTCCTGTGGTCGCAATATGCTTGGTGGGGCCTCTGAGGTCCCACCAAGCATATTACGAGTTTCCTCACAGCCACTCTTTTCATGGTGGTGTGACCACCATGAAAAGTGTGGTAGAAGGAAACAAAGGGGGCCCTAGATGGCCCCCTTGTGCCTCCCGCCATGTGGCAAAAACCTGCACCTTAAGTATAGGTAGAAAAAACTGGACAGGGTTAGCTAATTTTCATACCTGGGCCTGGAGTTCAATGACGGGTGCACCTGGTCATCCTGCATTAAAATTAGGATAACTCGTTATACTACTTTTTCACTTGCCATGACCATTGGCAAAAAACGATTGCCCTGATTTTAGAGATATATAACTGGAAATGCTTGCCACCTTTTGCATACGGCATGGGTATTTGGGGATGCAGAGATGCAGGGGCAATGCAGGCGGAGGAGAATAGATTCTGCCTCCGGCTATTAGGTGTGCCCCCTTTAACACCTCTCTGCACCAGGAGCTAGGGTTAGAGTATTTGCAAGATATTATCGCTGTCCCCTTGGTCCTTTGGTGCTCAATTTGGGCTAATAAGGAAGCCGAGTTTAATCGGGCAGTCATTAGAGAATGCCTGTCGTGCACCTGTGGCCTGTCAATTCCATGGTTAAAATACATCAAAGTCTCATTTTTAGTTCTTGGCTGTGTATATCTGTTTGAGCAC
This sequence comes from Calotriton arnoldi, assembly GCA_963921515.1. NCBI lineage: Eukaryota > Metazoa > Chordata > Amphibia > Caudata > Salamandridae > Calotriton > Calotriton arnoldi. Next base: position 289,027 of record CAWUFW010012581.1, on the reverse strand, counting down.
CCTTAATTCATTATGAAAAAGGATAAATATTGGGTCCAGGATAGTTTTACCAAGCATAGACAGGCCACTAGGGAGTTAACGGAAGTGGCTAAACCCCTGGTCACAGATTACTGTATTTTCCAGACGGTGCCAGTGATTGCTCACTATTTACTTTATGTGACAAATGTTTATGAGAGAACATTGTTGCCTAGATTCAGGCTAGGTTCCATACGATGGCTATTATACTTTCCATTAGGACAGTATTCCTTTGCAGCCATCTGCATTTGTCCATGCGATGAGCAATCAAGTCAATCCTTATTGCACTTTGTATTTTTTTGTGGTTAATAATTGTCATTTACAAGGAGGTTTTTATTACTGCTGTTGCGTAGGTACAATTTTTCTAAGTGTGAAGCTGCCATTTTTCTTTTTCCAGCAACTCAATCCCTATGACACCTGTTACTTAGTTGCTTGCTTTTTGAAGAGCATTTTAGCAGAAAGGAGGGGTATGCTGTTTTAATAATACTGTATATACATATAACTAACCCCTGAGTTGTTGGTCTTTTATCATGGCGATGAATTCTGATTTATGTATGTTAGATTACCTAAAGTTGTTTTTGCGGTACATGAGTTTATTCATATTATATGCTGGTGTTCTCCTATTAAGTTGTTGAATCGAGATCCATGTACTTTTTTCTTTTTAAATGGAATTTCATTAAAGAATTTTATTGTAGATATTTTTAATAGTTTTGCCTTGTATGTATTTATTTATGTATCTTTTATGATCTGCTTTTGGAAGATTGAATAAAGAAAGATTGATTGCATCGGATGTTGATATAACATCACGAATTTCACAATAGTGAATTAATTATGAACTAGAATTGGGTTTAGGAGCAATGAGAATTAATTTATAATTTGGATTAATATTGAAAAATTTAGCAAAATAGGTACAAGACGTCTTTTTAGGAAGTCTATCATTCAAAAGCAAATTAAGATTATATAAAATGTTGAACTTTTAGCTACTGTGTGCGACCCACTAGTCAGCAATGGTATTTGTGATTTACTGTTGATTTGCATATCATGTGATAAACTGGATTTACGTGTTAAATTTAAGAGATCATCTGTGTTTGAGGTCCACCCTGTTAGAATTCTGGCCAGTCTTAAATGGTGCGTGGCAAGCACTGTCTTCTGTCTCCCCAGCAGCTCACATTATGCATGCAACCAATTTTAACTAACCTCAAGCAGCAGCATTTACTCAGTCTGCACATGTGCACTTTCAGAGGTGAACACTAAAATATGCAGACTAATTTGCCTCATCATAGCTAAACTGCACCATTCCTTACACTAAGGGCCCCATTAGGATGGCGGGCGGACTTCAGTCCGCCCGCCACCCTAGCGGTGCTGGGACCGGCTGCCAGCGGTACGGCGGTCCCGCACTGCAAATTAGGATGCGACCGCCACCCTGGCGGTCGCATTCACATCTATTACATTGCGGCGGGTGCTGCGGTAAGCAGCCCCCGCCGCAATGCCAAAGAGGCATGTCGTGCATTGCCATGCACAACTTGGCAGGCACCGCGCGGTGCCTGCCACCTTGTGCATGGCAATGCAGGGGAGTACCATAGGTACCCCCAAGTGCACACCCCCAATGGGGGCCCACAACGGTCCCCCAAAGCAATTCCTGCCAGCCTTTCCATGGCGGCATAGCCGCCATGGAAAGGCTCAGTTTACCTCCCATCCTAATATGGATGGCGGTGCCTGCTAGCACCGCCACCATATTCAGGCCCAATTCTGCCCGGCCGGCAATCGTGACGATTGCCGACCGGCGGAAAAGCGGCAGACAGACTTTCCGTCTGCTGCGTTACCCACCGCCATTGTAATTTGGCAGTGGGTAACTGTGGTTACGATGGCGTGACGGTCGCCACCGCCAGCACGGCGGTGGCGATTGTTACGCCATCCTAATCACCCCTAAGCTGCAACTTAGAAGTCTGAAGCGTTTTTGGGCTACAAGTTGATCAGTAATAAGAGGAAAATGATCTGTTGTAAAGTAGCATATGCAGGCTCTTCTCCGATTCATTCAGGATTTGATTGTATTGTGATCTAGCTATGTTTGAACTTGGACAAGCTGCTTATTAATGTCCAATTTAGAAACAGGATGTCCAAGTCATGCCAGCTTTGCAGTATATCCTTGCATGGTGCAGTGATATTCAAGAATCTAAAGGAACTCTTTTACATAGTCAGATATAATCCAAAATATCTGGCCTGGATCCAGCCCTACATTGGAAACACTTGTTATAAATGGTTTTTAATTTGGATTCACTCAGTTTTAGATTTTATACAGACTCAGGGCATAGTGTCTACGGTTTATACATTTTCTTTCCAATATTGATTTCCAAACACGGGAGAGAGGTCTGTGACAAGCCGTAGTGGTAAAGATATTTTAAAACCATAACACCACCTGAAATACAGCCATTCCACTTCCGATCCTCTATATGTAGATTTTCATCTCTTTTGCATTTCAATTTGGAATGTTTATATGTTGAATACATTGGAAGGAGAAACAAAAAAATAGTTAACTCATTTTATGTCTAAATGATTACATAAGCTTGGAGCCAGCTTCCCTGCATGTTTAAGAGTTGAGAAAGGCTTCCAGGTTCTTGCTCCCCTTTTGGAACATCCACACACCTCAGCTGGGTCAGATTGCTAAAGCCAGCCTTAACTCACAGACATACTGTGGATTGTATGACACTGTATCATGGTCGGTTATATTGACCTACAAAAATATTGCTTCCACTACATCATCTACCACTGCATCATGAAGGTAAATATATAATTAATATTCTTACCACATCCACCTACCCAGACTTACCTTGTGACTTATTGGTTAGGTCGATATAGTGGATGCAATGTTTTTATAATGCAATATAACACATGAAATATAGTGGAGTATACTGTACTTTGTCTAGCACTTGGCTCTATCTAAGATTTTCCTTTTCCATTTTATCCACTCAAATTGGAATGTTGATATGTTATGTTATGTTAGGGGTATATATAGAGCGCGTCTATCACTCCGAGGAGCATCATGGCGCTATAATTGATTAAGTTGCGGGTATAGAGTAGCAGCTACTGAGAAACAGGATTGAAGGAGGTAGATCAGAGCTAGGTTTTTAAGGACTTCCTAAAAAGGGTTTCTGACTGAATGAAGCGGAGATTACAAGGGAATTGGTTCCACGCCTTTGTGCCTAACGCTGCAATGGATTTACCTCCTTTGGAAATACATTTGAAGGTTGGGGGTTTTAAGAGATTTGAGTTGGAAGATCTAAGCGTGCAGCAAGGTACGTAGTGGGTGAACCTAGATCGAAGATACTGGGGGCCGGAGGAATGAAAGCTTCTGAAAGTAATTATTCTTAATCTTGTAGCATTACTATCCACCCAAACTACTGTTCTCTATACCACCAAACTACTATTTGGCAGCTGAGAACAGCTTGGCATGCTCCAAAATAGAATAACCTCCATAAAAATATTAGCATCCTTATTTGAATATTAAGGATTGCTAATTTATTCATAGGTAGTAAACTGCAATAGCCATATTTCCTGTGAGTATTAGAAGTGGCTCCTTTAGCGCAGATGTGTAGGTTGCGATAATAATTTCCCTAAGAAGACCGGAGTACAACAAGGAGCCAAAGGAACTTGACGGTGTTACGTTGACAATGACTTAAATAATGAATACATAGCTGACAAATATCATTTGAATCAAGATACAAATGACTAGTGATCAAGTTGATGTGTAACTGAGTAAACAAAAGCACCCCCATGGTCCCTTTTTCCAAAATTCCAATACCAAAGCACAACCAGCTGTACAGCTCGTACAATTCCTAAAATATTAGGAACTTCTAAAGAACAATTTATTCGAAAAAAAACAACCATGTATATGGATTTTGGAGCAAAAGAAAGTGTCAAAGCAGTGTAACAACTGTGTCTAACAAGACAAGCCAGGATGAAGAAGAGAGAGCAAAACAACAACCCTCAAATACTGACAGGGGTGTAGAGGTACAAAATGAGTAAAATGAAGGGAGTCAGAACACGGAAGATAAAATCACAGCAGGGCAGGTATAGACAGAAGAAGGAGGAGGTGGAAGGTCAATCAGTCATAGCTGCATGTAATAAAGGAAGTGAGAGTAATCCATTTGTGTAGAGAGGGCAAACAGGACACAAGTGAGGGAAGGAGTTTGGGGCTCCCCACTCAGTACGGGTGAGGCAGGGGATGGAGCAATGGGGTGACACGAGCCAGTGGGCTTGGCCGCAAAAGAGAGTGAAATTAGATGCTGGTATCTAGTGTGGGTTGGTAGGGGTTAACGCCACCCTGTACAAATAAAAACAGAATAATAGCTGCTCTGGATATTCAAGAGAAGTTGAATTTGCCAATGTTTCTGATGTGGTTTACTCGTTTATAGGATTAAAATGATGCTATGCTGATAAGTAGAAAGTAGATGTAATTGATTTTTCTTGTTTACTAAAATAACAGTTCTGGACAAGCGAGTTTATGCTAGGAAGAATGGCGATTATGAAAGGCTGCTCCCAGTTCTTCAAGTGAAGTGAATGCAGTTTTATAAATAATAGTAGTGTAGTATATAAGGAACTGGCTGTGTAGTCCTTTCCAATGGCAATCCTAGTAAACATATAAGCAAGTCACAGGGGCTGATTCACAAAAGTAAACTTACTCTTTTGTGTAAGTTTACGATTGTTTGCTATTCACAAAGGATTTTACTAGTAGTCCTATCCTTTTATGTGCGGAGACTCTGCAGTCGTAAAGACACTTCTAGTAAAGTACCTTTGTGAATAGCAAACAATCGTAAACCTACACAAAAGTGTAAGTTTAACTTTGGAAATCAGGCTTTTGCTGTTCAATTCTTCCTGAAGTTTGTACCATCTGCCTTCTATGTGACTCCGGAGGCAAACTCTATGCCATCTACTGGTAGCTCCTTCATCCGTGTGTTTTTTTCCTTCTGATACTTGAATGGCTGGGTTTCTATGGAAAAAGTTAAAATACATGCTGCTAGCCATCCCTCATCTTTCACTCATATGTTTGATTCATGCTCATTCCACCAGTATTTCATTTTTCCATGTGCCTGCTCCTTACAATATATGCCACAAGGACTCTTTATATATTGAACTACATAAGTAGGCACTCAGATGGAGCTCTCTTGGAGTAATGACATACACCAGAAGTATATTTTTAGGGGGGCATGGCCCCCCCTATCACCAAATATTAAATATGTGCTGTATAAGTGCATTCTCTCCAAATACTGGTTGTACTTCAAAACAGTGACCCCCAGAATATCATGACACAAGAATATCGAGAACAGAATATTGAAAGGTAAGTGCATATAGGGAAGTATAGATCTACTATTCCTAACTCCATATCTATATACCTGGAAGCAATATATATATTGCATAGGTACATATATGTGGCAATGGGATAGAAAAACTATACTTACCTGTCGATATTTTTGATTCAATATTTTATAATCAGTATACTGGTTTTGATATTCAGGGTGCACACAGTGTGATACTACGTCAAGGAATATGTGTATTTTTTGAGGTACATATTAAAGTACTCTCAATTAGCTTTTTACAATCCAACATTTAATCCTATCAATTAGATGATATTTAAGTTAGAAGGATGTAAAGTTGTAAAGTAGGCTGACTGGCAGCTTTGTGTATTTTCTAAACTGTTCAGCTTCGTGTAATGCAAAGCTTACCAAGTTATTTAAAAAAAAGCTGGCCTCAGCTTAGAGCCCTCCCACCCACACCTCTTACCTGAGGTGCTGGATATACAACTTCAACACTCAAATGTTTTTGTTGGAGGATGTCTGCATCAGGAAATCATCACACATGGAAGGCCCAAAAGGATAAACCTCACATCAAGTAAAGTTAGGAAACTTCATCTGTTTCATAAAGTGTGGAGTTTCCTCAATGTAAGTGAAGTTTTCATTTTAATTTAAACCGTCACTATTTAAAATAACTTTACAGAGAGTTTGGAATATATCCATTAAGAACATATTGGGAAATTTGTGGCATACAGTGTGCTTTAAAAATATTAAGGATGCAACAATGGTGAAAACTAAGTAGAATTTCGATGTCATTTTACTGGGGAAGTTGGGTAGGTCCTACAATTAATTTCACTGCAAGGTTGTGATAAAAGATTAATAGTTCAATTACATTTATTCAAAAGCATCAATAAAAATTGCATGGACTTGAAGCAGGTCCTGACATTGACATATACCCCTCATAGTTGCAGACAGATTGTGCGAAAGGTGTTGTACAAAAGAAGCCCTTCGTTTCACATCGACCAGCAAGACAGGTAGGCAGGGTAAAGTATAGGTGATTGTGTGAGCCTGTGATGGGTCTACTTGAGGCCTGTGGCCTGGTTAAAGTCACTAGCAGCAGCACTGCATCTAATGCTCTGAGTGGTGGTTTCACAGTTTGCATCTAGGATCCTGCTCTATAATAGCTTCTCTCTCTTTGAAGGTGCTTACATGGTACCTCCCATTTGGAAGCTACAGCACAGCATACTTCAGTTCCAAATTTGTGGACCTTCTCTACTGTGCCACATGCAGTAGACTTCTTGCATAGGACTTTCAAAGTGGCACCCAATATGGGGCTAACATTGCTTGGGCGAGAATGCACATTTGGTGAATGTAGAACGCATGGAAGCCTGCCATGTGTACTAGAAATGGAAAATAATTACTTGGAGAGGGTTTGTTTGCCATTACTAAAGTTGCAGATACAAAGTTAAGCTTCATGTTATGAAACAGTTAAGAGACTGCCATATTTAAATGTACACAAGAAAGCCAAATCACCTCTTTAACCAAACTTTAACTTCTCAGCAAGTAGGTTGTACTTTTCAGCGACTATACCAGCAAATGCAGACATGTCTGATATGCATTAAAAGAGAAGGTGTCAGTACTTTTCACAAAGAGCAAATAGTAACAAATACCAAGAGGGCGCTATTGTTAAGCACTTTGCAAAAAGCAATGTGGATCAAGTAACAATGGTTAGACCTTATTAGAATTTTAAAGACCACTATGCAAGGTGATTTAAGGGTCTTACACTAAGATCTCTTTTAGAAAATAAAGTGCAAAATAGTGCTTTGAAATCACACTGGAACAGGTGTATTGGCCAAAACATGATAAGCTGTATATTCCACTTAAAATCACCACTTACCATTTGTCTACATGTGCCTAGCTATCATTTTCCCCTTTAGGCTCTCTCTTACTTTTTCAGTTTGCTCCGGATCTCCCAATCTCTGGCCCTGCTGCCTCTTTCAACCTTTTCCCCACCATCCCTTCCTGTTTGCTCCTACATCTATCTTTCCTTTCCTTTCTCTCCTGCTCTCTCTTGCTTTTTCTATTTACTCTCCTTTGTTTCTCTTAATCTTCTCTCCTTTTCTAGAACTTCTCCTCTCTATTTTTTGTACTTCTCAATATTTCTTATTCTTTCTCTAGCCCGCTTCTGCTAAGACCATGCATGGCGACTGGGTCTTTCTCATGGCTGTGCATGGATATAAGCAGCATCTGCAACCATTCTTTGACCATTGTGCTTTTCGCTGTTCCCCAGTCCCAGAAACCTACCATTCTGTGGGCATTCTTGAACTGGAGACATCCCTTATGATCACGGAACAAAGAAGTTAATGCAATGTGACCATCATATCCCTACAGTTTGTTGTCAATTGTTGGGGGACAGGACATCAGGCTGCAAGAATTTGGTGGGTTTTAACTGCTTTAGGGCAGATAACCTGTTGACGTCCACCACACTACTTTCACAGTGTGGTGGACTTCAATGGGTCATCCACAGTACTGGAAAAGAAAATGTTTCTGGTAAAAACACCAGAAATGTTTTCTTTTCCAAAATCAAAGTCGGTATGCAAGGAAAATACTTCCAAGGAGTCACAAGTTTGATTTTTGTTTTGCTGAATTGCTCAGCGCCCTGGGCACACTGAAATCTGCGAGGATCCACAAGTGTCTGATCAGCCAGCATTCCTGACTGAGCTATCGTCCATGAAATTAATGGCTCCCTAAGGCCCCTAAGACACATGGAAATATCAATGTTTTGCCTTGCAAATTGACCAAATTTGACGATATGGGTATGTGTGGTATTTATGCCAGGACTTTGTCAGCACCCAGAGAAAACGTCCAGGCCCAATCATTTTTTAAAACAAGGGGGCAAATTAGCAAGACCCACGTTAAAATTATCGCCGTTTTAGCGGCAGGAAACTGCCGCTAAAACGGCGATAACGGGCTTGCTAATATGCGTTATGGAATTCCAATAGAAGCCCAGGTTAGATGTGCAGGACATCTAACCTGGGCTTCTATTGGAATTCCATAACGCATATTAGCAAGCCCATTATCGCCGTTTTAGCGGCAGTTTCCTGGCGCTAAAACGGCGATAATTTTAACGTGGGACTTGCTAATATGACCCTTGGTACCTAGGGAAGTCTGGGATGGTGTATTTTGCATGAATTCCAGTACTTTTTCTTACCCAGAATGGCCTGCAAATTCCAAACTTAGGCTAAATCACAGATTTTCCTCATATTTCTGTAAAGGAAAAATACGGAATTTGTGAGGATTCATGAAATCCATACCACCTAGTATTCCCAAGCTTCTCCGGAAAAAAACACTGCCCATCGTCCAGACTTCGCCTCGTTCAGCTTCAAATTCTCCACAGAATCTATGTCTCTGGACCCAGACTGGTACACATGGGTAGGGCGACTGATGGGCTATGCAGGAGACTGTGATGCCTCGAGGGCTCCTTTCTACACATTACATGGGAGTGTGGGCGGATTCAGGAATATTGGAAAAAGGTGCACGAGTGCATGAGTACAGTTTTGGCAATTATGATCAGGCCTGAAGCCAAGAGGTGTCTCTTGAACGTGTGGGAACCCACAGACCTCAACAGTAAGGACAAACTATGGGCAACTTTGGGTCAAATGGTAGCCAAAAGAAACATCGCTCGACTATGGGGAGCGACAGCACCGCCTACACTAGCAGCTTGGAAGGCGGACATGGACGGGTGTATGGTCAGGGAAAAAACTGTCTCTTTTGCCCGTGGTTGCCCCCAAAAGTGGATTGCAGTTTGGGGCAGATGGAATGTATATCGTGGAAATATATGTGACCCCCCTGTTCTTCCTTCTCTAGATGATCCAACATCACCGTAATCATAAAAACTATCATGTCTCGCTGTGTATAGAGTGCTATGATGTGTAACAGTCAAGTCTCCAGAACTGTGCTACTGGGTCTAATGTGTCTATGTAAAGAAGTGACCACAACGTTCAATAAAGAAGAATTTATTAAAAAAAAAAAACACTGCCCAAATTTTCACCAAATATTTATCATTTAGTAGATTAATTACATGGACCTCATAACAGCAATTTATCTTCTAAGACCATGCATTTGATAAAGATACTGCAGAATTTCATTGGAGTCAATAAAGTACAAAAGCAGTTTTATACTAAACAGATCTTAAATTACATCATACAAAAAATCAGAAAATGTTAGTCGATGTTCTGCAGAGATGTCTAGAGAGGTCAATTATAATACAGATGCTTTCAGCCTCAAACGCTCTGATTATGTTTTTCATATTATTTTATTGAAGGAGATGAATCCTCATTGTGTTGACTTTGGCAGGATTATCTAGATATTAAACCATTTTTGAAAGATAGTCTGTTGTAGCAGCTCTTTGTGACATGGCAGCCTATATTGGGTCATTTTAGATTCACACTACTGCTAGTAAGGGTATTTGCACCCCTTTGCAGCAGGCATACTAACCTTACAAACTATGTGGCTCCTGCAAACAAAATTGCAATATGTAGAGCAGATACCAAATTTCACCGGACTATATTTCACAACAGGCCAGTGTAGGCTGAAGCAATGTCACTCAAATATAAGTCGTACATGACGTGATAACTCGGCCCCAGCACAATTGGCTAATCAAAGCACCATTCCATATTGTAATCTGAAGTTTCCTGATTGGACATTGCTTCTGAATGACTGTGAGGTTTGGGTTTCCTATCAGCTCCTCACGAACAACACTGTGATTTCCCACAGTGGTCCATCATACCCTCCTCAACTACCTAACCTCCTTACCCAATCTGGTTAAATCATTCATCTTCACCTATTACAACTATGTGGATGACACCCAAATGATTTCTAAAAATGGATGGTCTGAAAGACCTCTACAGTTTAAAACTTGATGACAGAGCTGGCTATAAACACACGGATGGTGAATAACCATCTAAAGCTAAATACTGCAAAGACATAGCCTATAAGTCAGAAACCTAGGGGTAACCATGGATTCAGACCCATATTTGAAACCACATATTAACAACGTAAAAAACAGAGCGCCTTCTACACAATGAAAACACTACGTTGCATCCTCCCATACCTTGGATACCAACAGAAATTGCAAGCCATCCTCACACTTGTAACCTCCAATCTTGACTATGCCAACAGCCTATACCTTGGCACACCCACATTCATAATTCACAAAATACAACTCATTGAAAATACAATATTTATTCTCTGCCTTCACCCAAGAGAACACATGACTGCTGTCTTGCAATAACTCCATTGTCCATCTATAGCAAGAAAGGCAATGCTTGAGGCACTTTGCATTGTTCACAGAGTCTCCAAGGCAAAGAACAGCTATACACACAAACAAATCAGGACACTGCCCTGCAGGCTTGCACTACTTATCATATCACCTTACCATAAGAAATCTGTAGGAGGCAATGCTTTCTCAGTACAAGCCGCCAAGCTCTGGAACAACCTACCAGCCAGTATAGGAAGCCCAGAGGACCCTATACACTTCAGAAGACAGTTGAAAACAAGGCTATTTCCAAACAACTACACCACCGCCACATATCCCCGCCACAGAACCTGGAAAGGCAGTGGTGCCCTCAAATTCAATCTTCAGCTCACAATCACAGATTGGAAACAACCCAACCAGAAAACTGCTTTCGGTAGGCAGGTAAGTTAAGGAGAGAGTGACTTATGCTTTGCGGGGTATTATATGTTATATAAGTTCATGCATAACATTTCTGGCCCACACTAATGCTAACGCCATTACACTCAGCGGTCGGCAGCCAACTGTAACTTACACCTCTTACATTCACATAAGACATATTTGCTGTGAGGGTTGTCCATCACCAGTACTGTGCTGCCAATAAGCCAGCCATCACTAAATGATCAGGCATGTAATAACTGAGGAGATCTGTCACACACTGCAGGTCAATTGAAGGACTTTAATCTAGTCCATGACTGCAGGGCCCAAATATCTATACACTATGGCCGCTTCTTTACATCTCACAATGGCTTTCAGATATGGGATGATAATAACACACATCCCAGCATTTCTCTCCACTTCTCTCTCCCTCCAATAATGCCAGCTCTGGCCCAGAACTAAACACTAGGGGGCAGATTTACTAAGATTTTGCATTGGGCTTGCTTCACTTTTGGGGTGCAGCCCGACACAAAATCGTTTTTTGTATTTATTAAGCAATGCAAAGCCACATTGCATAGCTTTGTGCAGTTTAGTAAATATAAAGTAACGCAAAGCAGTGTATATTCCTGCCTTGAGTTGCGTTGGGAAGTATTTCCATGGGTGGACCATGGGCGTTCTCATACATCCATCTATGGAATTTGGTGCATTCCCAGATTTACTATAGCTAGTAAACTTTGGAATGCGTCAAAATGGTATGCCTTCCCCAATGAGGCATAACAAGGAGAAATGTATTTATTTCTTCTTGCCTTCTTCATTCTATGTATGCTGCATTGTGGAGCACACATAGAAAGAGTAATATGCCTCTATGGATTGTGTTTGTGCAGGAAATTGTCCCTTCCTGCAAAAAAACAATCCTGCCTGTAATGCAGGCACCTTTGCACCATGGCCAAGGCTGCCTGCGTTGGCGCTGGGCGGTACAGAGTGCACCAATGCTAGGAAACTAGCTATCTGCCTCTTTACACAGCGCAGTGCAGCAAGTTGTTTCACTGCTTTGGGTTCCATGAAATGTAAGCAAATCTGCCCCAAAATTTCTGATTGGACAACCCAGTGTACTAACCAGATAAGCAGACTATAATCAAAAAGGGAAATTTCTTTTCTTGAGTCCCCTCACTCACCTAGGGTTGCCCCTAGGTGGCATGCTTCATCATTGGGGCCATCCCAAACAGCTGCTGTTTGGGGCGTGCTGCAACTTGCAGAACTACGTAGGAGCACTTTTTTGTGAGAATATGTGTGGTGCAGTGTAAGGGGAGTGGTGGAAGTGATGTTAAAAATACCTAGCTAGTGAGCTAATTTTTATTCTTGCTCCTAGTTGGTATGGATAAAAAAGGGGTAGATAGTAGGGAAAAATGTAACTATTATGTGTTATCAGTCCCTAATATACGGTCGACATGTTTCGAGGTATCCCCTAAACCTCTTCTTCAGGGCCGCATGGGGACCAGCCCCATGCGCACCACTCCTAGTGAAAACCTATAAATAAGGAAAACCTATAAATGAGGAACAAGATGCACACCTAATGTGTGAGCACCTAATGGAAAATACATACGGTTTAATATCTGACTCGTAGTATCTGTTCAGGAAAATAAAGCAGAATGGAAAATTAGTACATATTGCCTGCCCACCTCTCACGTGGGCAGGTCCATGCCATATGCAGTATATGATCAATGTACTTCTCTATAGTTGGTGTAGGTGCCCTTAGAAAATAAAATTAATTAGTGCTTCAATCCAAAGTGACATAATAAAACACTTTAGATATCTCTGTTGTGAGGAAACGTGGTTAAATGCACAATTGAACTTTTTTTAAAAACTTTCAAAACGACACTTGTGAAACACATCACATGACAAACAAAACATATAATAACAAACAATGTTCGCAAATTCCTGGAACATACTTAAGTATAGGCAATACTGTGCCTCATGGTCTGCCAGGGTGGAGGGGCCTGTATTCACACCCTAGAGGGATATACACAAAGCGTTGGTGTCAGAAAAGAAAACAGAAGAAAAATAAAAGAAAAATAGAAGAAAAATAGAAGAAAAATAGAAGAGTGCTTTTGCCGTTTCTGCCCATAACGTAGATGGGAGAAAGAACCTCTAAAAGCAGGCGTCCTGGTAAGGATCCCGGGTTCCTGTTGAAAAAAAGCCACTTACTTAGTCTCAGCACACCTCCGTCAATTTACACCTAATGGTACCCGGGCGGACCGCATCTTAGCGTGTGTTTGCCGGGTACCGTTTAAATAGTGAAGAAGAAGCACAGTCATTCTTGTGAGACTAGACCGTGACTGCTGTGCGTGGTTAAGATGGCCGTCGAGTTTGGCCATACACACGCGCCATCTTGAGTGTATACCCGTAGCGCAAAATATGTGCCACGAGAAGTTAAAAATAAAAAACTCGTTAGTAGTGCCAATACATTCACAGGTAACGTGAAGAACAGTGTTGCCCCCGTTAGTTGGGAAGAAACACATTAGCATTTTTTCGATTCAGCTCGACTGCCACTTTCTTCGGCGAGTGGGGGCCATATTGGAAAGAATACTCTCCATGTGTTTGTACACCTCGTCTGGTAAAAGGGTCATGATGGAGTCAGCTATGCTACCGGGGACGTACCAAAGCGATAATTTAAAAATATGGCAGAAAAATAGAACAAATAAAATAACTAAAATCTTAATCGTGATCACGGTCGTACTCGAACCCGTGAGGCAAAGGGGAACCTCAGAACGGCGCCTTAAGATGTGGAGCCGTGATACTGAGATGCATATGGGTGCCTCTCACGGAGTATCTGAGGAAGATAAAGTAGCAGGACAGTTCCAAAAATAAATGATAAAGTCAAAACATAACATAAATAAGGTCTTACACTGGGGAAAGGTACCACGTGGGGGTCCTCATGAATGAGATTCAATTTGGGGTAACCTACCCTTTGGCCGGTCCCCTCAATGGAGTTGGAACAAAGGTCCATCTGTGGTGGTAAAAGTTAAGAAACTGGAGAAAGAAAGATAGGAAAAACTATCTAGGATGTTAGTGATGGTTATTTTTGGGACTTTTCAGAATGGTGTTGGGATTTTGTTCTTAGGTTTTTTGTGTTGCATACATGTGTTGAGGTTTATCTTATGAACTGTCCCCATGGTATATTGTCATTAAGGCCTGCTGTGTCCGTGTGTAATTTATACACCCATCTTTGTTCTTTTTCCAGTAACTTCTGCTCTAAATTGTCACAGTGTTTTATATGTTCCAACAAAACCCAACGCATGTCATTTGGGGTGTGTTTCATTTCATTGAAATGTGCTGTCATTCTTGTACTGGCCCTGTGGCATCGGATGTTGCTACGATGCTCACATATCCTAGTGCTGACCTTCCTGGTGGTCATACCCACATAGTGTAGGTCACAACAGCACGTGATCAAGTAGACAACCCCTGTGGTGTTGCAGGTAGTGAATTTTCGTAATTCCCATGTGGCTCCTGTGTTGAAGTTCACCTTTTTGGTGGTAGTGGTTAGGTGACACACACTAAAGTTGCCACATGGATGATGACCCGTTGGTAGCGTGCTAATCACCTGTTGGTTACTGTCATTTCTGTGGTGAGGTTTTGGGCGGGTGTGCACTAAGATGTCTCTAAGATTTTTTCCCCTCCTATGTGAAAACATGGGTGGTGGGATGTTCAGTTTTCCACTGTTGAGGATGCGCCAATGCTTCTTGACGATCTTCGTGACCCTGTGCGATGCTATGTTAAAAGTTGTAATACATATGGGTCTCTTGTCTTTGTCCCTGTCCTCTTTCTCATATGTTTCAAGGAGCGCGTTCCTGTGATTATTTGCTGCTCTATTCTTAGTTTTTTGATCGTGGTGGGAGGGTAGTTCCTCTTCAGTAGTTTTTCGGATAGATCTTTAGCCTGTGCTTCATAATCCCTTATTTCCGAGCAGTTCCTCCGGAGTCTTAGGAACTGTCCAAAGGGGAGGTTCTCCTTCAGGTGTCTCGGGTGAAAACTGTCATAAAGAAGGAGACAGTTTTTGGCAGTAGGTTTAAAATGTGTCGTTGTCTTTAGTGATCCCCCAGCAGCGTAGATGTTTAGGTCGAGGAAAATCAATTCTGATCTGCTTATGGTGTGCGTGAATTTTAGGAATGGGTCCTGTAGGTTGAGCCAGTCGATGAAATCATTGGCTTCAGACTCGTCGCCTTTCCATAGTAATAGGACATCATCGATGTACCTTTTCCATTCCAGAATTCCTTGGCGGTGTGGATTGTTGTCCGACAAGATTTTGTGTTCCTCCAGGTGGTAAACATACAATCCCGCCACACTTGGAGCAAAGGTGCTGCCCATGCTGGTCCCGTGCTGTTGTTGGAACAGGGTGTCCTCGAAACGAAAGTAATTCTCCGTCAATGCCCATTTACAGCATTTCAGGACTAGGTGTTTGGGTGTGTGGTAGGTCCAGTCTGAATGCAGCACACATAGAAAGAGGAAAAACGGGGAGAAATTAAGATATTTCTCCTCGTTGTCCCTCCCTTATGCCTCCCCTGGGGAGGCGTACGTTTTGGTGCTGCCTCAGACTTACGATTTCTTGTAAATCTGGGGCAGTGTCAAAAAGCCATGGATGTTGCTGGGAACATCCTCAGCAACACCCATGGAACGCCCCTTTCACGCAGTTTTCTGCGTGAAAGTGGCACATATTTCTAAGGCCATGAAAAGCCACGTAATGTGGCTTTACGTGGCCTTATAAATATGCCAGTGGCACACTGCGCCACTGGAACATAACAAAAATGATGTTCCGGCGGCGTAAAAGTGCCGTGTTTCCATTACTTCAGAATTACAAAACAAAATGTGCTTCATTTGTGGTTTTTTAACTGCTGGTATGTGCAGAAATATTTGTTAAATTCATTTACAGGTATTTTCATTTTCGTTGAATTAGAATTGACATCCTACAGTATTTCTTTTTGAATTCCCGGCACACAAGGCCGCTATTGCAATTCTGAGGCCGCAGAATTATGCGATTCTGCAGCTGTGGTCTTTACCGCATAATTATGAATCTAACTAATTTGCCACATATTTCTTCATCTGCTGCATAATCTGCAGATTTTAACAAAAAAACATATTTGGTTTCTAGCTCAAACAGATCAAAAGTTACTAAAAATGCTGCAATGTGTGCTGCTGTGCAGTGGAAGGTCCTTCACAAAGGTTGAATGGTCACCTTTCAGTTACTTACAGCAAGCAGTGTTTGGATATGGAGCTGGTACAAAAATAGTAAAGCCTTTGCCCAGACAGTGCTAATGTGCAAAAATGACAAAATAATGAAGTGATACTATTAAAAGATGTGCCACATTAAACGCAATAATTTTTGCTTTCTTGCCACCAAATTTAGTTAATATTGCTGCATAATTTGGGCCTCCACTGCTGGCTAATTCCAGTGGGCCTGTCTGTACCACAGAGACAGTGTCACACAGTTCACTTTACAAAATATTGTCACTTTGCTGTCAAAGGAAGAAAAGTAAACAACATCTCCACAATAAAAGAATAAGCATCAATTTGTCAGAAGACAGCCTGACATTTACTTAACCTGTCTTAGAACATGCAGCAAATATGACAAGATAAAAACCATAATTCAAATGTATTTTTATTGCTCATTTACCTTCTGAACTCCCGCACCTCTATACTGTGCCAGGTGTCTCGGTCGTTTGGGGCGGGCAAAGATTCTTATGGGCTGGCCCGGCCATCAAATGCCCTCCACCCCGTGGCTATTGCCCTGACCAGACGGTGTACATATAGGAAGGAACAAACCTCAGTGATACATCCAGTTCCTGTTAATTGATATTGGTTGTATATCAGGCAATTGTATAGTATTGAATCAAAAATATATTAATATATGGATTAACTCCAATAAAAAGAAATACCTAATGACTCATTTTCCAATGACTCTTGGATTGTGCATATTGATGCATCATGTATATGGATTCTGACAGAGTGAACAAATTGTAACAGAGCACATCATCAGTCTCTCAGTAAGGTGCTAGTGTTAGGTGTCAGATTTCATAACTAGTAGCTGGACATTATATAATTATGGTTGTGGCTATTTAGGCGTCTGCTGAGTAAATAGTGAATTTTGTCTATGAGTAATCCCACCGCTGGCTAAATAGTATACATTATTTACTATTTGGCCTGCCTCCTTGCAGATAGCAGAGAAACTTCACTAGTTACCCTGCCACTCACTAAATAGTGGAGATTATACACTGTTCTGCCAGCAGACATGCAGTTAGCAAGTAAACATCATCATTTATCTGGCTACTGAATAAATAGGAGAGATTATGATTAGGTACTGTTTGGAAGGCAGCCGTGCAATTAGCAAACAAATATTACTATTTACCTATATTGTGGCTAAATGACACGTATCTACTATTTGTCCAGTGGCCGTGCAAATTGCTAAGAAACGCTAGTATGTACCCGGTTACTGGCAAAATAGCAGACATTATTGACAATTTGATCAGCGGCCATAGAATCTCAAATAAACTACATTATTTACCCAGGTAGTACTGCGAACAGTGAACACAAGTCGCACCCATCTTCTTATGCAAATTATTACTAAAACTGGCTAAAATGCAATTTATACCCAAAAAGCACTGTTTACAGCTCCCAATAGCCACTGAAGACAATATTTGAATGTTTCCAAGTTAATTTGGCAGCAATGGTAAAGAATGCCACTCAGTTGTACCTAAGGCCCAGATACAGCAACTTGGAATGCCCCTTATGGGGCTGCCACTTCCACCAAAAATACTCTGGTTCCTTTATGTGTATTTGAAGAGTTGGCAAATGATGAAGATGATTTGATTCTTTGTAAGACTAGGTGAAGATGTTTACTCTTCTAGAGTTATGTACTCGCTTTTACGCACATCATGTGAATCCACCAGGGACAGATATGGAATTGCAAAAAGGCTCCATTTTATGAAGACCTCTTTTTCTGCCCCAGATTGCATGTATCAAATTTGTGCATTTATGAATTTTTAATTCTGGTTAATGTAAATTCAGCCAATCAGACTAAAACGCCATAAAAAACGATTTGTAAAGGCAAAGGCCCGAACTGGAAAAGTTGCACATGTTGCCATCTGCAAACCCTAGCCATATAGGTAGGTAGAAAATAAGTGTATTTAGACAATTGTCCATAAAACTTTCTAAAAAGCACAGTTAACAATTAAAATCATTAAAAGGGCCCGTCTTACTACTCGACACCCCTTCCCATTATAATTCATCATTAAAATTCTGTTTAATAGACCGTAAAAAAATAGCAATTCCAACTGCCACATCTAAATAGCGCATTTCTGATTACAACTCCACAGCTTTCCCCCTATGGAGAGTACCATATTTAAAAAACAGAGGTCTTAAAAACTTAATTTGATTTGCGAAATAAAAAACACAGTCCATTAGTATATGCAGCAAGGAACATTTTACATTCAAGGGGCAGGGGCAGAGGCCACTATTATCCCGGAGCCTGGCCCGGTTTTGGCGGGATGAGTAAATTGGATTACATCCCACCCTGACCCTTAATATTTCATTTCGCAACCGTGGATCTAGTAACTGTAACAAATAGGGAAAGACAGTGTCCTGGCCCAGAGTAGAAATTGAGAAGCTGATAGATTGTTTCTTGCTCAGGTAGAATAGGTCATTGGATTCAGACACCAAAGCAACAGACTCTTTCAATACATGCTTGCCTGGGAAGGGGTACCAGGATGTAATTGTACCACTATCTGTATGGAGGTTCCTAAGGGCAATTATTCTAGTTCTTACATCCTTTGCCCACCTTCTTTCACTACCTTGAATCTCTTCCCAACACAATTTGGAAACTTTGGACACTTCATCATCATCAGAGAGTGTATTAAAATATCTGAGGGCCCGAGTAAAGGCCATCAGGTTCCAGGAAACCAGCTTACCCTCTCTCCTTACGGCTTGTACCATGTTGCCTTGGGGGAGAGATAAAAGCCTTCTAAGCACTGCCCCTTCTAATCTGTCCCATTCATATGTTGGATCAAGGGACAAGACCTCTCCCTCATACAGTCCCAACGGGGGAATCTTCCCTTCGTAAGCCTTTAGTAGTGGAGTATGAGAAAGCCCCCCAAATATACTATTAAATCTTGATAGACAACTCGCTTGCAATAGGGCCTTCTGCTTAACATCATCCTGATGCATGTCCCAGTTCAGGTTCCTCCTAAAGGTCAGACCCAAGTATTTGTATTGGTCAACTTGCTCCACCTTCCTTGTATCTAAGTGCCAGCTGAATTTCTTTACTTTTTTTCCCAAAAACCAAATTTTGGTCTTTTCCAGGCTGATGTAAAGCTGGTTCAGCTTACTATAAGTTGCTAAAGCATCTAGCCATATAGGATCTGGTGATGTTTTTAAAATAGAACCAGTTGCATATTCCAACTCAATATCATTGTGAGGTTGAGAAGCAATCTCAAGAGAGAAGTAAGACAACATTTCCTTTATTTTTCTTGTCAGATGCATTTGTAGCAATGTTTGGCAAGTAAATATTGTCTAAACTAAATGACTGCGTGGTTGGCCAGCCCAATTCAAGTCTAAAAAGTAGCATCAGGGACAGTGTATCAAGGATATATCCTGCATAATCTTATTTCCAAATATAGGGTTCTTAAAAGGCAGCTTCTATGCATTGCCTTTATAGGCCTGTTGATACAGTGGATGTTCCAGGCTGGTGGGTATTGATTATCTTATCATTAAATGTGTTATTATTTATTTAACAGGTAGTAGCACTAGTATCATACTCAGACTAGAGTGAGTCAATAAGTAAAACCATGTACATGCGCTCTGCTTGAGTCTCATGGCCTCTTCTTTTTTCTGCTTCTAAATAAGATAATGTAATCTTTCAGTCAGTTCCTTTCTGTGTCTTATGGATGGACAATGAAATCATTCTTCCTTCTCTTCGTTGATGTGGTACTTGCCATAGTAACAAATAATGTATTGGGGAACCTACAGATACATTTGAAATGGAAAAATAATCATGAGAGGTAGAGGGAGTAAAGGAGTGTGGTTATTTCATTGATTATTTCATTGCTCTCCCAAAATTAGAAGATAAATTAATTTAATGAGATGAAAGTCTTCTCTGTGGTTCAGAAATGCTATACCATCTTACCCTGTCAGTTATTCTGCCTATCTATGTGTTTCCCCAGGTGAACTGGACAATCATGCATGTCCTCTGGAAAGTGCTTCCTCCTTTTGCATTTCTGTTTGGTGGTGATCTGACCCAAATTGTGCCTACTCTGAGGGAGATTCGCTACTGGCCCTTCAACTCAGGCTATGCATAGACAGGTCCTAGTGCAGTAGGTTAATATACTGCATGGGCACAAGACTTTTAAACTCTAGTACTGTTGGGAGAAAGAAACAGACAAAAGAGACAGAGAGAGACATTTTATTATTTGATTTAATTACAAATATTGTAGGAAATAAGACTCTGAATAACCAGAGACTTTTTATTACGACAATTCTTGTTTTCTTTGGATCAATCATTTTCCAGTTCTACTTTTATACTCGCTTTTCCAGGCTGGGGTTCTGGATCAGTATCTAAGATTTCAGAATTGGTTTGGGTTGTTTTCATTCAAATGTAATTTCATTCAAATGTAATTTTGTGGCTGTAGCTCAGACCTGGGTCTTTGCATGGTGATGGCTCTCATAGCAATTGTTGTGGCCCCCAGCAGGAGTATCCAAAAATAAGGGAACAATGAAGTATGAGATCTTTGTACTTGGCTGTCAACAGCCTTCCTGAATCATTACTCAGGAACAGACAAAAGGGCAGGCCCTACTTAGAAACTTCCTCATCTTCAACAACAGAACTACTGACCTGCCCATCACTCATACCATATATCAAATGGCAGTGCTCAAGAAAAACTAATCAGCAGTCCTATACTAGCAATAAACTCATTGCATTTTTAGGGGTAGCAATGTATCCATCTTCCCGCACTTCAGTGTCTGGATCTCCACCCTCAAGCTGCGAGAATGCAGTCAGCTGCCTGGTTAAGCTGTATCCACCTCTCCACCTTGTGCCAGGCTAAACCAGGGGCCATCCACAATGCAACCCAATGGTCTCAGCGCTCAGACAACATCACAAAATAAAATGATGGACGAAGTGTTGAAACTTTTCAAACACTCAGATCTGGGTTTAATCCATTGTTATTTTTCTAGCCACGCCAACCCAATCATTGCCCTGTACTCCAGAGCGTGGGTGAGAGTGAGCAGGGGTCCTCATACTACCACCTCCAAAATGATCACCTGCTGTGGTCTGAAGCAGGTCTGCATCCTCGCACCCCTCCTCTCTATCTTAAATACGGCGAATCTGGGCAAAGCTATGGTGGACAGGTGTCTGGTTCCCCCAAAATTGGGCCTATCTAAATTCGGTATCCTTCAATACCCAGACGATGTAGTGGTAATGGAATGGGCCTTGAGCAGCTTCCACATATACAACAGTAAAAACCAAGGTCCTGATTTGTGGCCACTATAGACACAAGAAACACCTCACATCGGACATTGGCAGCAAGATCATCAAATCAGCCAGGAAGTATAACTACTTGGGTGTCTGGTTCTCCGAGTCTTCCAAACCAGTGGCCCACAAAGACTTCCTGAAGAAGAAAGGCACAGCTATTATACTTTGGGGTCGATTCCGATTCGGGCCGGAAATTTCTCCGACCGAGCCGGACCCGGAGAGATCTCCGACCGAATCGGACCCGTGCAGTCCGACCGAACGAGTACGATGCGTCCGTATGTTATCGGACTCGAGTCGGTCGGACTCCCATTGAAGTCAATGGGAGCCGGTCGTCACAACGCGTACGCGGGCTCCCATTGACTCAATGGGTGCGAGTCGGACAAGTGCGCCCCCTACAGCGGGTACACGGCGAGCGATTCGCGCCGTACACGCACAGGTAGGGGGGACCCATGGGTCCCCCCTGTGTGCGACTCGCGCGGCTACGAGTACAGGGGGGTCCGACACGGACCCCCAAAGTACGGCTCCGACAGCTCTTTCGAGCCGGAGTGCGCGGCTCGGTCGGACTGCTCGCGGCGCGCATCGTACTTACCCGGCCGGGGAACGTCTCCATTGCGCGGTGCGAGTCGAGTCCGAGTGAGTCGGTCGGAGCGGTTCGAGCCGGGAGCGAGTCGGTCGGAGCGGTCGGGACGCCCGGACGAGTCGGTCGGCGAATTCGCATCGTACTCGCTCGGCCGGACCCGCGTACGGTTCGGTCGGGAAACAGGGCTCCGAATCGGATCCGGTAAAGCCGAATCCGATTCGGAGCCCTACCGGCCGAGATCGGAATCGGCCCCATAGTGTCAACCAACTAAACACAAAACTAAGAAGTGTCTCTGCAGACCCCATACTTAGGGTGTTGAAGGTGACTCTCCTCCCTGCTCTACAATATGGTCATCAGACCTTTCCTGGGGGCTGCACTTCTAGCCTAGACCAAGCACAGTGCACAGGCTATAAGAAAATAATTCAACTGCTCCGCTACATCCGCAGGTCAAGACTAAGATTGCAATTTGGGTTGCTGAGACAAACCTTAGCCTGTGAGTCAAATATGATGAAATACTATATTCTGGTCTTGGAAGCGCCTGCCAGCTCAGTAAAAGCCCGCATGAAATATTATAATATATTCGAGACCCTAGGCCATCCCTAGCACCAGCAACTGCAAAAAGCCATCCCATCCTTTCAAATCGAAGAGTCAGCGTTAAAGTTAGGTGATGACTCCTACATGGGCTGGAAAAATCTAATCAACAGACAACTGACATTTATCTCGAACTATCAGGATATATCCTCCTTAAAGAACTCTGCTAGGTTGCTCCCCTTGAACAACTCATACCTGGTAGGCAAGCCACAATCATATTTATCAGAAGCCATCAACGGTCAGACATGCTGAGAAGTTCTGTATATGCGCCTATTATGCTTACCAGTGGCTGACTTCAATCCGGCATGGGCCCATCAGGGTGAGAGAGGGGCATGACGGCTATGCAATTACAGGCGCAAATCATGGCTGCACCTTCTGTGTTGCAGTCCCAGGCTGGATGCCTCTAGGAGGTCTTAGCTGAAGCCAATTTCCTGACCCAGGGGGTTTGTTCCTGTCTGGAGGCATCATCGCTATGTTTCACTCAATCGGGTGCAAGTGCCTTATTGAGGTGCAGGAAATTTGTCAAGGAACTAAGAGCCCAGCTTCGACCGCAAATTCCTGAGACTCGTTACACCATCTCTACTCAAAAGCTGGTAACGGATTACTGCACATAGAAAACCTGAATTGTGTTAGCCGTGCAGCCAAGGGGCCCTCGGACTAATAAGGGCAACGTAGTCGGGATAGGGGGACTCACTATTTTGAATTTCACTGGAGGTGTCAGTTTTGTAAGATAACAGTCTTGTTCTCCCATCATGTTAACCATGACCTCTACTCCTTTTTGCTCCTCCTAAACACACGGATTTAGCACAGTTTATTGGTTTTTATGCTTTTCAAAACCCCTCTTCCCCCCTTGCACCCTTCATGCATGCTAACTCCTGTTTATCAGTTTGGGGATTTGACAAAGGAATTTGGCACGGTTCATTGTTCTTTTGCTTTTCAAATCACCTCTTCCCTGTGGATGCCAACTCCCCTTTATCAGCGCAGGGATTTGACAAAGGATTTTTAGTCTCAGCAGTCCCGCAGTTCTCTGTGATCAAGCTAATGTGTTAGCTTTCACGAGAAACATCTTCCTGCACTAACTATATAAAGCACATTGGGCCTCATTTAAAAGCCCATTGCACAGCTAGTGCATCTCTGCGTGAAAGGGGCGTTCCATGGGTGTCCCAGATTTACAACGTTTTGTAAAACTGGAAATCCTACAACCCAAGGGAGGTGTAGGAGTGGCGCAAGGAGGAGAAATACTTTTATTTCTCCTAATTTTCTCCTCTTTTCTATGCGTGCTGCATTCTGCAGCATGCATAAAAAGTGTAAAATGCCATCAATGATTGTTTTTGTGCGGGAAGGTGTCTCTTCCCGCACAAAAGCAATCATCCCTGAAACACAGGCACCCTTGCAACATGACGCAAGGATATCCGCATTGGCGCATGGCTGCTGATTGTGCGCCGGTGCAGGGGAGAAGTACAGAAATGTGCAGTATCTTATAGATAACGCAAACACAAGGAGATGATGGACGGAGTGCTGAAACTTTTGAAACACTCACCCCCAGTCACAGATCTGGGTTGAATCCATCATCATTCTTTTGCTCACTTTGCCACCCTAGTTCAGACATAGCTATATGCAAATCAGTCTTGACCCTGTGCCTCATGGGAACAGTCCAGACCGAACTGCCAAGCCATGTCTTCCCTGGACCGGAATCAAGCATCCTGGGACCGGTTTCAGGCTAACAGCCTGTAGTGATGTACCTTTTACCTTTTTGGACTCGGCTGCGTCCAGTCCCTGCTTTCCGTTGTTTAGAACGTTCCTGTCGCTCCGTTCTAAGAGCAACAGTTGGTGTTAGGCTGGCGTGAAGACAACACGTCCTACTTGCTGTACTGCGAAACTGCTTGGGTTTGCTAATAAATCCCTTTGTCTACGTCTATGTGTCCGGTGTCATCACTACATTTCTTGGCGATGAGCGCCAGCCTGATGTAGTGACACCTGTGCAGCAAGAGACATGTGCAGTAGATGTTTCCGGCCGCCCTTACAGTCCAGTGAAGGGAGCCGTCTACTGTAGCGAGTCGCTCCGTGAAGCGCAAAAAGATCGTAAAGGAAAAGAAGTATCCGGTACGTCAAGGAGCGAAAAAGAAGAGCTGTAGTCAAGTCAGCTAAAGGTATCAAGACTACGTGTGGTGTGGTGGACGGTGTAGATTAGTTTCCCTACGCAATCATCAAGTGATGAACGCACTCGCGGTGTGTCTGACCCACTTATTGTTGAGCCCCGCATGAGCGAAAGTTGACATCGGCAGCAGAGAGACAGCAGTGAACGACAGACGAGCATAGGAGAGTGTGTGGCCTGTGACTGACAGCGGGGTTATCGCGCGTCGGATCTAAGTACGTTCTGACTCAGAGCAGCTGAGAGGGAACAGAACACGGCGATAAGCTTAAATAAAAATAAAAAAATACATTTTCTAAAGGATTAAGAAGGAGTGTGTATCATCTCAGAGAACATTACCTTGGGAATTTTAACAAAGCGCGTTTACCTCAGGTATTTGGTCTCCTCACAGAAAAAGTCAGCTTCCGTGGTTACAGTCACGTGATAGTCTGAGAAAAAAATAGATCTTTCGGTGTAGTGAACCCTCTTCTGGCTGTTGGGCGAATTACATGCATTCAAGTTGATAACCTTCTCCTCATCCTAAGAAGCATTGAAGTTGCAAGGGAAAACTGCTGTCTGTTTAAATAAATTAAATATCAGTAATGGCTGTATCCTCAATTGTGATTCCTCCTTCCTTCCTGGCACAACCGGGGCAACCTTCTATGCCATGGGAGGAATGGATTGACCTCTTTGAAAATTACATCGTGGCAATGAATGGACTGGAATTCTCGGCGGAGAGGAAAAAAGCACTTCTTTTGGGCACTATAGGAAAGGAAGCTCATCGCGTCTTTAAGTACTTGCCACAGATGCTCGGAAGTGGGAATCAACCAGTTGAGGATGTGTACGAGGAAGCAAAATTAAGATTGGAAAAAAGGTTTGCTAAAGAAGAGAATGTCGTGCTCTCACGATTCAAATTCTACACTAGACCACAAAAACCAGAGGTGTCCGTGGAAGATTTTGTTTCTGTTTTGCGTGAGTTGTCCATCAAATGCAACTTCGGGCAGATGGCAGATGAACTTGTTTGCGACCAGTTCATCGTTCAATGCCACAGCAAGAAGACACAAGAACGCTTGTGGGCAGCCAAGAACCCGACACTTAAAGACGCCCTTTCCATTGCTAAGGTGATAGAGGAGTCTGAGCGGTGCATGTTGGTCATGAGCAAAAAAGATGAGGTTGCAGGGGAGGTGGCAGCCGTGGGGAGGAAAGATCAACAATTGAAGTCAACGAGTGATAAGGTCAATTTAAGAGTGCAGAAAGGCACAAAGCACAGGGGCTGTACGAGATGTGGGAGTTCAGTACACAACAGTGATTCCAAATGGTGTTTCGCGAGCAAACAAGATTGCAGAAAGTGTGGACGCAGAGGTCACTACGCAAGGATGTGTAAGACGACGGAACGGTCTAGGGTTGCTGTAGCGGAGGATTCGAGTTTGGACGGAGACAACGAGGATCGTGTTCTGATGGTCCTTCCTGGCAACGAAATTGACGGAAAAAGAAAACGTCCAAAAGCAACATTTAGCATCCAAGGCAAGCAGGTGGAACTGATGGTGGACTGTGGTTCTTTGTACACTATTGTGCCGAAATGGATGTGGAAAAAGGAGTGGCCGCAAGTCTCTCTTGTACCAAAGGACATTGACCCAAGAGGGTATCAAGGAGAGACCATTGATGTCCTAGGCTTCTTCACTGCTCTCATCATCTTCAAGTCCCGGAAAATTGAAGGGAAGGTCTACGTCGCTGAGGATGGACCTCCTATTCTGGGGTGGGGCCATCAGTTTGATCTACATATCATCATAGATCCACATGCTGAGGGGCAAGTGCTCAGTTTGTCTGATGCATCCACTGATGAAGTATTGAGAGAAATGGAGGGTGTTTTTGCTGGTGGGCTAGGAGAATTGATGGGGTACACCCACAAAATTGTCCTGAGGAACGGCACTGTCCCTGTGAAACATAAAATGAGGAGGGTACCTGTTGTTGTAAGAGATGAGGTCAAAAATATGTTACAGAAAATGTTGGAAGAAGGGGTCATAGAACCGGTGGAGGCCTCAGAATGGGTCTCTCCCATAGTCATCTGCAAAAAGAGTGATGGGAAGTTGAGGCTCTGCGTGGACTTGCGCAGTCTTAATCAGCATATCGTAACTGAAACCTTTCCCCTTCCAAACATTAACGAACTGTTGTTGCTTCTTGGGGGTGGTAAGTACTTTTCAAAACTTGATTTGAAAAGTGCTTACCACCAGATCAGGTTACACAAGGAGTCAAAAGATCTCACATCGTTTATCACTATTGAGGGTACCTTTAGGTTCAGAAGACTGCCTTTTGGGCTATCTTCTGCAGCCAGCGTTTTTCAACGCATCATGACCGAAGTTTTGAGGGGTGTAGACAAAGTAAAATGTTTCCAGCATGACATCCTTGTGTTCGGGGAGTCCATTCAAGATCACAACAAGTGTTTGAGGGAAGTGTTGGGTAGGCTAAGGGATGCTGGCCTGACCCTGAGGAGAGAAAAATGCAAATTTTTGGTGGAAGAAATTGAATACCTGGGGCATACCATCTCAGGTCAAGGTGTTCGACCCAGAGTTGATCTCATAGAGGCAATACGCGATGCGCCCATCCCCGACAACAAAGACAAACTTAGGTCCTTTATGGGCTTAATTGAGTATTATGCTAAGTTTGTCAATTCCTTTGCCACCAAAACTGAAGCATTGAGAATGCTGTTGAAGAAGGGATGTTCCTTTTCTTGGGGTGAGGCACAACAGGCAGCTTTTGAGTTAATCAAAAGAAACATTTGTGATGCTGGCATACTTGCACCTTTTGACACCCAACTTAGCACCTTCCTCACTGTGGATGCAAGTGCGTGTGGATTAGGGGCTGTCCTTTCCCAAATCCATAAGGGGTGTGAACGTACTGTGGTGTTTGCCTCCCGAACTTTGACCGAGTGCGAGTGCAATTATTCGGTCATAGAGCGGGAGGCATTGGCTGCAGCGTGGTCTGTCGAACACTTCAGGACCTTCTTGTGGGGTCTTGAGTTCTGCATCCGTACAGACCACAAGCCACTGGTTAAAGTGTTGAGCCCAGGGGGAGCTGGTAAGGGGTCAGCTAGATTAGCCAGACTCGCATCTCGGCTGCAGGAGTACAGGTACCAGGTCACACACATTCCAGGGTGGAGAAACGCACAGGCTGACTGTTTGTCTCGTCTGTCATTGAGTAAGAAGAGTGAGGCGGATGGAAGTTCTTCGTGGGAGCAAGATGGGGCAGTTGCCTCCTTAGGCGATGTGGCTGAATGTGGTGGAGGGGCATTTTCTGCAGAGGAATGGAGGTCGAGCATGGATCTTGATTCCACACTTAGAGAGGTAGAACGCATGTTGATCACAGGCGGAAGAAGAGAAAGCATGGTAGTGCCCACTGTTAGACCATACGTCATAATATTGGATGAGTTGAGCATGAGTGAGTCAAAGGTGTTAATGAGAGGTGACAAATTTGTACCTCCAGGTGGGTTGAGATGTAAGATAATCGCTCTTGCTCACGAAGGCCATCTCGGTCAAACCATGACCAAGAAACGCGTGAGAGAAAACTTTTGGTGGCCCAGTATGGATGAGGAAATTAATGCGTGGGTGGTCGATTGTCAGGTGTGTTTGCAAAGCGAGAAAAGACTTAAGACTTGTCCCAAGTCTGCCATCGGGCATATTGAGGATCCAGGATCATCCTGGAGTACCGTTTGCTTAGATTTCATTGGACCCATGCAAGGTGTTGATGAGAAACTCAAAAATGCGTTAGTCATGGTAGATGTCCACTCCAAGTGGCTCATTGTGCAATTCATGCCTGAAGTCACTACTTGTAGCACCATTAACCAACTTAAGGCTGTTTTCAAAGAGGAGGGTCTACCATGTGTACTGATCACTGATAATGGGACCCAACTTGTCTCGAGAGAAATGAGAGATTTCCTAGACAAGTGTGGGATCACTCATCATCGTACAGCTTTGAACAACCCTCAGGCCAATGGCATGGTCGAACGGGCCAACCGTCTGGTCAAGGGTACTATTTCCATGGCCATCCAGAGTGGTAAGAATGTGAGAGTGATGGTGGATGAAATGGTGTGGGCGCATCGAACTACTGTGCACGGAGTAACTGGGTTTTCTCCGTTTGAGAAAATGCGTGGGAGGAAGCCCGGCACCAAACTCATACCTGCTTGGCTAGTCGCACCAACTTCTACTAGTGTGAAGGAGGTTGTCTCTAGCTTGAATGCTTCAAGTATCTGTGCCGGAGACTTAGTCAAAATCAGGCATGGGAGGACTGTCAGAGGTCTGTCCAAGTTTTGGGGCCCATTCAGAGTGAAGCAAGTGTTCACAAACTATGTGGTGCTCAATAATGGTAATAAGTGGAACAAACGCAAAGTTGCATTGTTTTGTAAAGGTGGCGGAGGGGAGCAGAAAGCAGAAGGGAAAGACATTATTCAATCTAAGAACTTTGCAAATGACTTTTGGTTATTGAGTGATGTTGACAACAGCGCTAACGACAGTGTTGGGGGTGGCGATGGTCGCCTTAGGCGTTCCTCAGGTGGTGCACAAGACACCCTACCCAGTACCTCTTCCCTCCCTTCGGGGGATGAGTCCTCGCGCCCCGGCCGTGCCCGGAGACCACCTTGTTATTTGGCTGACTATGTACTTACATGATTTCCTTTGTTCTTTTCCCCTGTGCATTCTCCTTTCTTGCCTTCTCTTTCACCTCTATCTCAGATTTTGTTCTGCTTTTCTTTCAGGTGAAGGGAGGGGGGTGTGTAGTGATGTACCTTTTACCTTTTTGGACTCGGCTGCGTCCAGTCCCTGCTTTCCGTTGTTTAGAACGTTCCTGTCGCTCCGTTCTAAGAGCGACAGTTGGTGTTAGGCTGGCGTGAAGACAACACGTCCTACTTGCTGTACTGCGAAACTGCTTGGGTTTGCTAATAAATCCCTTTGTCTACGTCTATGTGTCCGGTGTCATCACTACACAGCCCTCATCAGCCAGGCTAGCTTGAATCCAGTGACAAAGTGAGCAAGGGACCCACGTCTGGGCATACCCTGCCACCTTAGGGCGAACAAAGCAAACACAAGGAGATGATGGACGGAGTGCTGAAACTTTTCAAACACTCACCCCCAGTCACAGATCTGGGTTGAATCCATCATCATTCTTTAGCTCACTTTGCCACCCCAGTTCAGACATAGCTATATGCAAATCAGTCTTGACCCTGTGCCTCATGGGAACAGTGCAGACCGAACTGCCAAGCCATGTCTTCCCTGGACCGGAATCAAGCATCCTGGGACCGGTTTTGGGCTAACAGCCCTCATCAGCCAGGCTAGCTTGAATCTATTATCTTATAGATAAGGCGCATTCCTGCCCTTTTTATTTTGATGCACGGCAGCGCAGCAGGAAGGCTTGCTGCGCTGCCGTGCGTCAAAATATAGTAAATGAGGCCCTTTGTCTCCCCTCCTCTTGGTGTTTAAGCACTTCAGCCTAAGAAGTCCCCTTTGCATAAGGGGGGTGCAGCGAGAAGGTTCCCTGTTGAGATACTTGGGCTGGCATAAAAATGTATTTTATCTCCTTTTCTTTTCTTGCACTGGAACTCTTAATAATAATTTTAATGTGATAGTTAAACAAGGATCTTAATTACATCGTATGGCTATACATTTTATTATTGTACCGATATATATTGTGTTGATTTTTATTAACTAAAACAATAAAATTGACATTGACATTGGCACAGATCTCATTACTCTATTTTAGACTTGTATTTTTTACCTAAATGGCGCCACGCACGTATCACCCTTAGTCCACTGTTGGTGGTATAAATAATTGCTTCAGATTTTGTGCAATCCTTAATTCAAACGTCCAAAATGTTTGAGAAATTCAGAACAAAGACAAACTCGGAATGGAAGTTCTGAATAGCTTTGATTAAAATAGAAAACCGAAAAAGACAGCTCTTGTCAGCTATCAACACTGCTAGGTTCAGAGAAAAAGAGATTTATATTAGAAATGGCAAGGTAAAGTACACCCATTAAACCAATTATAAACAAACACTGGAACAATTGCGATTCTCCTATTACCATGACTAGAGAATCTGGATTTCATTAAAGACACGGAGGCTGACATTATGCATTATCTTTTAATGCAGTCTCTAAGCAGCCGCATTCATCACAATAATAAAGGTTCCAGAATAGAACATTGAAAAAACATAAAGGGCATGAGCCAACATAAATCTGCCTCTTTTAAATGTGGAGAACAGAGAAGAATAAGTCCATGAAATACAAATAGACTTCAAAATGTCCAAAGAACTTCCAGAGGAACCTCAGGCGTAAAATGCGAAGAGAGAAGAAGAAGCGAAGATGGATCCAAACATCTCGAAGTTAGGAAGGATTACCTGAAAAGAGAGAGAAGTAAATCCTGGAGGAAATACAGAGCAAGAAAAAACAACAGAAAAAATAGCAGTATGTATATCACAAATTATGCTAGAACTGTAAACAGACGAGCAAATAAATGCAAAAAGAACACATCCCAGGGTGGGACGGGTGGGATAATGTCAGCCTCTGTGTCTTTAATGAAATCCAGATTCTCTAGTCATGGTAATAGGAGAATCGCAATTTCATTACAAGAACGGAGGCTACATCATGCATGTTGGTAGCTTTGTAAGACTACATCAGACATATGCTCGATAGGCTTGCAGTAATGTCGAGCAAAGGTGCTAGCATTCGACCAGTCAGCCGCTTTGAGGATGTCATCCAACTTACCACCAGACCAGAGGGATTTGCTGGCCATAGCACCTCTAAGAGAATGAGCTTGAAATTTTCTTAAATCAACACCTGCTAAGTTCATGGCAGTCTTAAACCATCTAGCAATGGAGGTTGAGGATATAGCTTTATGTGGTTTAACAAAGGAAATGAGTAATTGGTTTACATCAGGGGGCGAAAAACAGACATTCTGCGATCGTACTCTCTCAAGCAATCAACTACACAGAGTTTAGGGCAAGAGTCAAAGCGAGGGTAGAATATTGAATCGGACATAGTCTTTGTTCTTCTATAAATCTCGAATTTAACACCAAACATGTTATAGGACCTATTAGAAACCTCTAAAGCTTTGACGTCGGAGACTCTTCTACAAGAAATTAGACATAAAAGAGTAGCAAGTTTGATTGAAAGGTTTTTTCTGTTTAGGAGAGTGTTATCCGGCCAATTAGTAAAAAGGTCTAAAATTAACTTAACGTCCCAAAGTGAATCGTATTTGGGCTTTGGAGGTCTTCTTAGACGAATGCTCTTCATAACTCTACAAATAATGATATTTTTACCTACCGTTTTACCATTCACGAGGATGTGACCAGCGGAGATAGCAGACCTATAGCAGTTGATGGTTCTATAGCTAAGACCTCTATCAAATTGTTCACCAAGAAAGTTAACTATGTCAACAATAGGTGCCTTAAGGGAATCCAGGTTCCTTTCCAGGCACCAACAAACCCAGCTTCTCCAAATGTTGTTGTATCTGTAGTGAGTGCCTGGAGACCAGGACTCTCTGAGGAGAGTTGCAGCTGTAGACGAAAGTCCTGAGACTTCATTGGATCTCCTGACACTCTCCAAGCAAGAAGGTTCAAACTCCCTGTCTGAATTAGGGGGTGACTTCCGCCATCTACGTCTGTTAGGAGATATTCTAGAGAAGGGATTAGAAAGGGGGGGTCACATGCCAGCTCCAGAGTGGTGGGGAACCAAGCTTGAGACGGCCAGAAGGGAGTTATTAGGACAAGGGAGCACTGGTCCTGTCTCACTTTCTGTAGAACCCTTTGGATCATGGCGAAGGGGGGAAAGGCGTAGGCTCTGACATCTTTCCAAGACTGGAGAAAGGCGTTCACTGCTAGAGCACCGGGGTCGGGCATCCAGCTGAAATATTTTTCCAGTTGAAACGTTAGTCTGCTTGCGAATAGGTCTATTTCCAAGCGGCCCCAAATCTTGTTCAGTGATCTGAACACAGAGACGTTGAGTTTCCAATCGCTGTGATCTAGCAGGAATCTGGAGTTCCAGTCCGCCGAGATGTTTGATTTCCCGGGGAGGTATTCTGCTTTCAAAGCGATTTTGTGTTCTAGACAGAACATCCAAAGTGTTTTGGCCAAATTCGAGAGATCCGCAGATTTGGTGCCGCCCAGTCGGTTTATGTAGGCTACTGCAGACATGTTGTCCATCTTTAAAACGACCGACCTGCCCTGGAGAGAGTGTTTGAAGCTCATCAAGGCGTAAAGACCAGCTGTTAGTTCCAAGTAGTTTATATGGTGAGAGGATTCTTCCAGAGACCAGACACCACCCGTGTTCTGATCGAGAAGGCAAGCTCCCCAGCCATGGAGGCTCGCGTCTGATTCCAAGACAAATTCTAGTTTTGAACCAAAGATCGCTTTGCCGTTCCACGCGTCCAGGTTCTCGAGCCACCAAGTCAGTTCCAATTGGGCTTCTCGATCTAGGGAAATGCGATCTTCGTACCAGAAACCAGATCTTAGAGCTCTCGCTTTGACCCTTTGGAGGGCCCGATAGTTTAAGGGACCCGGAAAGATCGCTTGAATGGAGGAGGAGAGGAGACCGAGTAGTCTGGCTAGTACTCTCAGGGGAAAGTCTTGTTGCCTCAAGACATGACGTATTTCCTTCCTGATTTTGGCAATCTTCTTGGAAGGGAGTAGGAGAAGACATTTGCAGGTATCTACGGTGAAGCCCAGGAACTCGAGAGATCTGGAAGGGGTCAGGACTGATTTCTCTTTGTTGATGATGAAGCCCAGGCTTTCTAAAAGATCCATTACTGTTTTGAGATCTTGAGTTATCTGGGAAAGCTCTTGAGACATAATGAGAATGTCGTCTAGATAGATGATCAGACGGATGCCCCTTTCCCTTAGGTATGAGGCAATTTCTCTCATAACCTTGGTAAAACACCAGGGGGCAGAGGAAAGGCCGAACGGAAGAGCTTGAAATTGATATAAGCAATTTTTCCAGATGAATTGAAGAAAGGGTTGGTGGATTTGGGCCATAGGAATGGTGAAATAAGCATCCTTTAGGTCCAATTTGACTAGCCAGTCTCCCTCCAAAAGAAGGTCTCTCAAAAGATGGATGCCTTCCATCTTGAAGTGTCTGTAGACCAAAAATTTGTTTAAAAGTTTTAAATTTATCATGGGTCTCCAACCCTTGTCCTTTTTTTGTACGAGGAAGAGGGTGCTTATGAACCTGAGTTCTTCCAAAGAGACTTCTGTAATTGCTCCTTTTTGGAGCATAGAGGAGATCTCTTCCTCTATTATTTTTTGTTGTTCCGGAGGGAGTTGGAGGACTCCCGGGAGAGAGGTTTGAGCAGGAGTTTGTGTAAAGTCTATTGTGAAACCCTTGACAGTGTTTAAAACCCAAGGATCTTGTGTGATTAGTTTCCAATTCTGAAAAAAGAATCTGACTCTCCCTCCCACCTTTTGGGGGAAAGAAGGAGAGGTAGGAAGGGGAGGAGTACTCACTTGGTAGGTTGTTGTTGATGGAGGATCCGCGGGATCTGAACCCTCTGGAGCGCATTCCTCTCCCTCTCTGGGGATAGAACTGTGAGTTGTTGAACTGCTGAAAACCTCTCCCGAAACCGCGTGATCTTGCGAAGGGCCTTTGGTTGAATCGGCCAGAAGAGAGGCCCCTTCTTCCGGCCCGGCCAAAAAGGTTAGTATTAAAAACCTTGCGCATATTTTGTTGGGCCTTGTCCAAGGCCGTAAAAGTAGCGACGTATTTCCCTAGAGATTTTATAAGATCCTCTCCGAAGAGAAAGCCTTTGGGATTTTGAGAGGTCTCCTTGTCGGCCATGTCGGAGAGTTTCGGGTTGATCTTAGTTAAAACAACTCTCCGTCTCTCAGCGTTTAGGCTAGCATTAGCATTACCAAGTAGAATTAGAGCCCTCTGGCTCCAGCCCCTGATTAAATTTGTATTAAGAGGAGTGCCGTTGATATGGCTATCCTCCGCTGCATCTATAATCCTGGCAAGTGGGCCCAGGACATCGAGGAGACGATCTTGGCACCCCTTGAGGGATCTTTCCATGCCTTTTCTTGGATCCCGTCCAAGTTTAAAAAGGAACTTTATCAGTTCCGGGTCCAAGTTCGGAGTTTGGCATGTTTTGTTATCAATAGAGGGTCTAGAGCACTCGGCTCTGAGGATATTACGTGTATCACGCTCTAATGGGTACCTCAGCCACTTATTAATGAATTTAGCCATGTGGTCTTGAGGCCACCACTCTGAGCTTCTGGGGTGTTTAAGGTTTAGGGGAGAGAACATTTCTTCTCCCAGGGGGTCGAGGATACTATCCTTCGAGGATGAAGGGGGTTCAACAGGGTTGAAAAGATCTTGGTCATCGTCCTCATCCAAATCAAGGATGTATTCATCAGGTGTGTCTGATGAATTATCATCATTGAATTCATTATCTCCCGTAAAGTCATGAGCACTCAGATATTTTGTGCCGCCAGGGACAGCTAGATATTTTGTGCCGCCGAGGACACCCGAATATGTTGTGCCGCGAGGGACACCCAGGGAGTTCGAGGTGCGAGGACCTCCATTTGTAGTTGAGGTGCTAAGACCTCCCAGATTCAGTGAGGTGCTGGGACCTCCCGTAGTGCTCTTAGGGGTTAAGTGTTCTAAGTTTTTAGTTTTCTTCTATCTTTTACCCCTTACATTAGAAATGTCATCACCAAGGGTCTCAAGGACCTCTTCCTCCTCGGAGGGGAGTGACCTTTTGGAGGACATGACCTTGTTTAAGGTATCAAGCACACAGCTTTTCATTTCGCTATGTAAGAGCTTCCTAAAAGCTTCATTGTTTAAATTAGCTGCAGGGGCAGAAGCGTCATCTGACTCTGCGTCAGACATGGCGCAGGGAAGACAGAGAAAGGGTAAACTCTTTTATTTTAATTTTAAAAGGCAGGATAAATAGTAGAAAAACCTGCTTACTGATATTGTGCTATGCGCTATTAAGGATGCAGGGGCAAAGCAGAGAAAGTCTGCTCAAATGAATTATAAAAGAAAAAGGGGGTCACTCTCTCCCCTTTTTTTTTTTTTTTAAGTCAGAAGGGGCTAAAAAACTGGAGACTAGCGGCTTAAGGAAGGAGGCAGCAGGTGGTCGCGGAGTCCAACGAGTAACTGACACTCGTGAATGCTCGCGATCAGCTGCTGCTCCTCGTAGCCCTAGAGACCGGCACGTCGCGTCAGAAGGGTCTGATCGAGGCCGAGAACGGGGAAGAAAGGACCTTGGCAACGCGAGGGCGCGGCGTCGCGGCTGCCAAGGTTCATTCCTTTAAATTAAAGACCTTTTCTGTTTTACAGAAAAAGTACTGGCTAGATATTGATTTATGAGTGATAAGGGCATGCGCTGCTGGTTTCAGAGCCCATAGCACTTCCCTTAGTCAGCCTTGACTGCTTTGTCTCATTACCCTGCAATTCAAGTACTAAAAGTGGACTTAGGCCCCAGTTTGAGGATCTAGAACACCAAAGGTGAAAGACCACCATTGACATCACTGGGGCCCAGTAACTATTGACTGTCCTGTGACATCCCAAATCTGACAACTCAAATACAATAGGAGTGGGTTTTTCACCACAGGAAGAAGTTTTATATTGTGAACTCTGTGGTAAATACAATATGAAGGGGTTTTAGATAGCTACCTTTGGCAAATGCAATAAAGAGGGGTGGGGTCATTATCTATGGCAAATCCAACTGGAGGGGAGCTTTACAATGTGAACCTTCTAACAACTTCAGTAGAAAGGGAATTTACATTATGACTTCTCTGATAAATACATAAGGAACAGGTATTACATTATGAATTTTCACCAATGCGATAGAAAGTGGATTTGTATTGTGAACTCGCTGACAAATGCAGTATGTAGTAAGATGGGGTTTAATTAATACACTTGTGCCTTTTCCTGGTCTGTCACCAGAAAATGCTTTATATCTCTAGATGCAAATTTAAGGTTCATGAGAATGTATGCGTTGAGTCTTCCTAAAATGTTTGATGGGTCTCTCTAGGGGGGACCACATGATCGTGTTTATTTATTTTCATGTAAAAGTCAACAGGGTTACTTTATTGATTACTAAATGTGGTGACAAAGGCAATGGCCCTCACATTTGACATTTTCAAAGACTTGACAAAGCCTGCAAGCTGTACCTTTTTGATTGTAAAAAGCTTTAGGTTTTTCCAGTATGTCTTTATAGAGCCATGGCTGTTTTTAGGGCTAAAGCCTGTTCGTGGGGAATTGACATATGGTGCCTCACAGATAATAGGAGCAGACTACATTTAGATGATTAGATGTTCCTTGCTCTACTTCATTTATATCCTGTTTAACCTGTAAGACCTCTAAAGGAGGTGTTCCAGTTTGTTATTCCACCTGAAATCTTGCAAATATTTGTCATTTTGAGTATAGTATTTAATTGTGTGTGCATTAAAGTAATTTTTGTTTTTAAACAAAAAACATTGGCTGAGCAGTGATTTATTGTGTGTTATTTTTGTGTGTTGATCAGATTTGAGTTTCCAGCTCACAAAATCTCTGAGTCAGGCTTGGGTTCTACCTCAATGTCCGCAGAGCCAGATTTTACACTGGGAACTCTCTGAAAAATGCAACAGGAAAAGGTTTTATTCTGAGAACACTGTGACAACTACAATAGAAAGAACTTCCTTTGAAGCTCACTATAGGGAGGTGTTATACCTTGTTTAACACTAAGAGACCTCTGACTTCTAGTTCAGGTGGCGACAGAGAGGTCTTGAATTCATTGTGTCCATGTGTAATTGTATGGTAGTATTTAGTTGTGTGCTTGTTAAAGTACTTTTTCTGTTTAAAAATAAACACACAGGACAGATCAATTACAAATTGTTGTACATTGTGTGGAATTGTTTCACTGTTATCTAACCCTTTAGTTGCATTAATTAATTATTTTGGCTTTACGTTTTCTTAACTCCACTGTGGATATTCAATTCTTGAGACAACAAAGTGGTATTAACTCTGACATTTTTTTTTGAAGTTCGGAAATGTTTTACTTCAGTCGCATTTTTGATGGCCAATAACCTTTTGAATATAAGGCTGATAAAACAGAGGTTTTTGCTGTAGGGATTATCCTCTATCAATCAATCAATCAATCAATCAATCAAGAGTCTTGTGTAGCGTGACTACTCACCCGTTAGGGTCTCAAAGCGCTGTGGGGTGACCTCTGCGGTTCAGTCGAAGAGCCAGGTCTTGAGGTATTTCCTGAATTGAGGCAGTGATGGTGATTGCCTGAGGTGCAGAGGCAGGGAGTTATAGGTCTTTGCAGCGAGGTAGAAGAAGGATCTTCCGCCAGTTGAGGTCTTACGGATCCGTGGGAGGGTAGCCAGGGCAAGTCGGGCAGGGAGGAGATATCTGATGGGCATGTAGAAGGAGAGGCAGTGGTTGAGGTATGCGGGTCCGGTGTTATGCAGTGCTTTGTAGCCATGTGTGAGGAGCTTGAAGGAGATTCTTTTGTTGATCGAGAGCCAGTGAAGGTCTCTCAGGTGCCCGGTGATGTGGCTGCGGCGGGGGATGGTCAGGATGAGCCTGGCGGAGGCATTCTGGATGTTCTGCAGTTTCTTTTGGAGTTTTTGGGTGGTGTCGACGTAGAGTGCGTTGCAGTAGTCAAGTCTGCTGCTGACGAGTGCTTCGGTGATGGTTTTTGTGGACTCGGTGGGGATTCACTTGTAGATCTTCGGAAGCAGGCAATGTGTGTTGAAGCAGGAGGAAGAGACGGCTTTGATTTGACGGTTCAGTGTGAGTGAGGAGTCCAGGATGATGCTGAGGTTGTGTGCATGCTCTTTGGGTGTGGGGGCAGGGTTCCGAGTGCTGTGGGCCACGAGGAGTCATCCCAGGCAGAGGGGATGGGGCCCAGGATAAGGACTTAGGTCTTGTCTGAGTTGAGCTTGAGGCAGCTGTCCTTCATCCAGGTGGCGAGTGCCTTCAGCCCGTGGTGGAAGATGCTCCTGGCGGCTGCGGGTCGTCGTTGAGGGAGAGAAATATAGCTGGGTGTCGTCGGCGTAGGAGACGGTGTTAAGGCCATGGTTTCTGACGAAGGCTGCGAGCAGGACCATGTAGATGTGAAGAGGGTGGGGCTCAGGAAGGAGCCCTGCGGCACTCTGCAGCTGATCTCTGTGGGTTCTGAGTGGAACGGCAGAAGTCTGACTCTCTGGGGCCGATTCCGATCTCGGTCGGAGGCGCACCCAATAACATTCGGTCGGGAAAAAAGCCATGCGAAAGCCTGTTTCCCGACCGATCCGTACAGCACACCGAACGAGCAAGTACGATGCGCACAACAGCAAAGAATCCGGCCGAGCCGTACTCACCCAAACCAGGTCCTGTTCTCCGACCGAGGCGAATCCGGAAACGCCGAATCGAGTCGCACGGAAGGAAAAATGCAGCCCCGTCCGTCCGGACAAGTATGATGCGCTTTCCGTACGCGCCGAACCCGTCGCTACGCACGGCACGTCAAAGCATCCGGGAGAGGCGCACATAAGCTCCGATTCGCGCCACAACACGATCCACGGCTCCGAGACGAACACGGCAGCGACGAGGACGACGCGAGCGACGAGGACGAGGCGAGCGACGAGGACGAGGCAAAGCGACGAGGACGACGCGAAGCAACGAGAAGGACGAACGACACGAACCAACCATGAATCCCTTCGTCCCGATCATACCAATATTCTACATTTACTACCGGAACAGGCACGGACGCATACGGCGCAGAAGGTAAGCCAGACACCAACCACAAAACACATACAACACGTACACGAAACATCACACACACACACACACAGGGATGCAGAATATACTTATACCAGCAACAGCAGCACCATAGGGGCGGGATGCCCATCACCAATGCCACATATGCACACAGGGGCCTGAATGCGCACCACCACCCCTACCCAGGGGTGGCATGATGCCTACCACCACTACCACCCTTACCCAGGGGGGCAGGATGCCTACCACTACTACCACCCTTAGCCAGGGGGCAGGATGCCCACCACTACTACCACCCTCAGCCAGGGGGGCAGGATGCCTACCACTACTACCACCCTTAGCCAGGGGGCAGGATGCTTACCACTACTACCACCCTCAGCCAGGGGGGCAGGATGCCTACCACTACTACCACCCTCACCCAGGGGGCAGGATGCCCACCACTACTACCACCTCAGCCAGGGGGGCAGGATGCCCACCACTACTACCACCCTCACCCAGGGGGGCAGGATGCCTACCACTAGTACCACCCTCACCCAGGGGGCAGGATGCCCACCACTACTACCACCCTTAGCCAGGGGGCAGGATGCTTACCACTACTACCACCCTCACCCAGGGGGGCAGGATGCCTACCACTAGTACCACCCTCACCCAGGGGGCAGGATGCCTACCACTACTACCACCCTCACCCAGGGGGGGCAGGATGCCTACCACTACTACCACCCTTAGCCAGGGTGGCAGGATGCTTACCACTACTACCACCCTTACCCAGGGAGGGCAGGATGCCTACCACTAGTACCACCCTCACCCAGGGGGGGCAGGATGCCTACCACTACTACCACCCTTAGCCAGGGGGGCAGGATGCTTACCACTACTACCACCCTCACCCAGGGGGGGCAGGATGCCTACCACTAGTGCCACCCTCACCCAGAGGGGGCAGGATGCCTACCACTACTACCACCCTCACCCAGGGGGGCAGGATGCCTACCACTACTACCACCCTTAGCCAGGGGGCAGGATGCTTACCACTACTACCACCCTCACCCAGGGGGGCAGGATGCCCACCACTACTACCACCCTCACCCAGGGGGGCAGGATGCCTACCACTACTACCACCCTCACCCAGGGGGGCAGGATGCCTACCACTACTACCACCCTCACCCAGGGGGCAGGATGCCTACCACTACTACCACCCTTAGCCAGGGGGCAGGATGCTTACCACTACTACCACCCTCACCCAGGGGGGCAGGATGCCTACCACTAGTACCACCCTCACCCAGGGGGGCAGGATGCCTACCACTACTACCACCCTCACCCAGGGGGGCAGGATGCTTACCACTACTACCACCCTCAGCCAGGGGGCAGGATGCCCACCACTACTACCACCCTCACCCAGGGGGGCAGGATGCCTACCACTAGTACCACCCTCACCCAGGGGGGCAGCATGCCTACCACTACTACCACCCTTAGCCAGGGGGCAGGATGCCTACCACTACTACCACCCTCAGCCAGGGGGGCAGGATGCCTACCACTACTACCACCCTTAGCCAGGGGGCAGGATGCCTACCACTACTACCACCCTCAGCCAGGGGGGCAGGATGCCCACCACTACTACCACCCTCACCCAGGGGGGCAGGATGCCTACCACTACTACCACCCTTAGCCAGGGGGCAGGATGCTTACCACTACTACCACCCTCACCCAGGGGGGCAGGATGCCTACCACTAGTACCACCCTCACCCAGGGGGCAGGATGCCTACCACTACTACCACCCTTAGCCAGGGGGCAGGATGCTTACCACTACTACCACCCTCACCCAGGGGGGCAGGATGCCTACCACTAGTACCACCCTCACCCAGGGGGCAGGATGCCTACCACTACTACCACCCTCACCCAGGGGGGCAGGATGCCTACCACTACTACCACCCTCAGCCAGGGGGCAGGATGCTTACCACTACTACCACCCTCACCCAGGGGGCAGGATGCCTACCACTAGTACCACCCTCACCCAGGGGGGCAGGATGCCTACCACTACTACCACCCTCACCCAGGGGGCAGGCTGCTTACCACTACTACCACCCTCAGCCAGGGGGGCAGGATGCCTACCACTACTACCACCCTCACCCAGGGGGGCAGGATGCCTACCACTAGTACCACCCTCACCCAGGGGGGCAGGATGCCTACCACTACTACCACCCTCACCCAGGGGGGCAGGATGCTTACCACTACTACCACCCTCAGCCAGGGGGGCAGGATGCCTACCACTACTACCACCCTCACCCAGGGGGGGCAGGATGCCTACCACTAGTACCACCCTCACCCAGGGGGGGCAGGATGCCTACCACTAGTACCACCCTCACCCAGGGGGGGCAGGATGCCTACCACCACTACCACCCCCATCCATAGGATGGACAATGCATGACACAACCAGCACACCACAACCTAGGGAATGCAAGAAGAAGACATCCCCCAACACCATGACAAGCGTATGTAGACTGTGTCAAATGCCTACAACACCGAACATGACTTCTAACATACAATGTGACCCCCTAGCACATGTGCCACACAAATATGTGTGTGGCACACACAACGCAAGCAGGCCATGACCATTGTGGCAATGGGGTCCAAACCCCCATCATCACAGTGACCAAAAGGCAAGTGTGGGGTCCATAGCTGCAGCACATTTTGAACATTGTGGCAATGGGGTCCAAACCCCCATCATCACAGTGACCAAAAGGCAAGTGTGGGGTCCATAGCTGCAGCACATTTTGAACATTGTGGCAATGGGGTCCAAACCCCCATCATCACAGTGACCAAAAGGCAAGTGTTGACAAAGTAAGAGGTGCAACTGCCAAACTGCATGGATGATTCCTGGTCACAGAACAACAAACACATCAGTGGCAAAGTAGTGTATGTGTCCCATTGCAACATAAATTGGGGGAGCCAAATCCTGCAGTGCAAATAAGACATAACTTTGGCCATGTGCAGACAAACAACACCCATGGGGGCTGACACCGTCAACAATCATCAATGACACAATGACAGAAGTGACCATCCGAATGCAGACCCACATATTTGCACTAATGGGCACACACATGCAGATACCCTGTGGAGACTGCAGATGTGAGGCGAACAGATACCATACCATGGCAGCAATGGGACACACAATCAACAATTAGCACCAAATGAGGGCTCCCGTCCCATCAGCCTGGTCATGGAAGTGCCAACGGAATCATCAGCACAGATCCAACACACTTGTATAGCAATGTTGCACTGACAACACAGATGAGTCCTTCCCCATTGATGCCCAAACCTGCATGTTCACTGGAGATGGCCACACGGTCAGGGAAGTAGACGAATAGAACAATGGCAGGCACAACAGATGTGCAGGGGTGGAAGCCACAGATGTGAAGTTGCCAATCTAAGTAGGAAATCTCATTGCCAAATACTGAACACATGACACCCTCAGATGCTGCTATGGATGACATGGATACACCACAGGATAGGACACATAACCCCTGGACCACATGGGTTCCTGCACAGTAACACTTCATTATCATGAGACCAAATATCACCATCACTGCAGCAAGGGCATTGTTAGCATCATCAACATCATGTACATCAGAAGCAAAAGCACTAGAGAACAGAAAGTTGCTTTATTCAGCATATGTGGCATTAAAAGTAGAAGTCCGGTAGAACATAAACAAAGGCCAATGGCCAGTCCATCAACAAAGTCACAAGTGGGTGACAGTGGCAGATGCCACCCTACACATGCCTGCACAAAACCAGGGACAATCCACTAGGAGGGGCAACCGGGGGTAGGGCAGGCACCGCAGGGACAGGATCAGGGCTCACCAGGAGGAAGCAGGGAAGGGGTGGTGGGTGCTGGAGAGCCACTGACAACTGCAGTGGAGGTGTCTGACATGGTGTGTGCCGGCACAACTGGGGGCATGGCTCAGATGTTGTGGGTGCCGGCACGACTGCAGTGGACCCTGCAGATGGAGTGGACAGGTCCGCCACTGCAGTGCCCAAGTCAGACAGGGTGGTAGTGGACTCCACTGCAGTGCCTACCACCAGGGGAGGAGAATGGGGAACAGGCAAGGTGGGCTGGACAGAGGGGAGGACACCCTCACCACATCAGTGGCACAGACAAGCGCAGCGGGGGTGTGGTGCCGGGAGAGCAAGTGGCAGGGGGAGAAGGCCGGAGCCTCTTGGGGATGGTATATCTGTGGGTGGGGGAACCTGGGGCAGGGTGTGGTGGGGGCACCTGTGGAGTGGGGGCCCGAGGGATGGAGGAAGGTGACCTGGTGCTTGAGCTGCAGGGCGGCGGCGGGGTCTTGCTCTTACCACTCCGGGGGGACTTGCGGGTGGGGGCCTCAGTCTGTCTGCGCCTGGGGGAGGGTGTCCGGGGGCGAGGGGCACTCTGCTCCGTGTGGGGGGGCTTCCTCTTCCTCCTGGATGCTGGGGCAGCTGGATCGGAGGGGAAGAGGCCGAGGTCACTGAGGAAGAGGCGCTGCGTCTTTGGGGTTGCAGGTGAGGCAAGCGAGGGTGCTTTGGAGGGAGAGGCAACTGAGGACTGTGCAGTGCCCGTGGATGTGTGT
Source organism: Calotriton arnoldi (assembly GCA_963921515.1). Lineage (NCBI taxonomy): Eukaryota > Metazoa > Chordata > Amphibia > Caudata > Salamandridae > Calotriton > Calotriton arnoldi. The sequence continues at coordinate 244,914 of CAWUFW010012581.1, read as the reverse complement.
GTGTGTACCAGGGCCCCATCCCCTGTGAGTCTGGTTTCAGTCCCCTGACTGTGCGTGCGTGTGCGTTTAGTTTGTGGCGTGTGTGTCTGTGTGCTGGATGTGTGTGTGCTGGTGTGTGCCTGTGCCGGTGTGTGTGTGCTTGGGACGGGCAAGGTGCTGGGGAGTGTGGATGGAGCAGAGGCAGGAGGGGTGAGGGACTGTCTGAGGAGGGACACTGCTGCCGTCAGGGAGGAGTCCATGGACCTGTTGCCCCTCTGTAGGTCAGACATGCCCGATGAGATGCCCTCCATGAACGACACCAGCTGAGTCAACAGTGCGGTGTGCGCATGGAGGACACTCAGCATGGCTGTCTGCCCTACATGGAGCTGGCGAAGGAGGTACACAGACTCCTCACTCAGGGCAGCAGGGGACACAGGGGCAGGGGTGCGGTGCCTGGGCCAAAGGAGACACGCTCCCGAACATGGGAGCCTCCACGGACCTTGGGAATGGGAGCCGATGGGAGGGCGGTGGTGGTGCTGGTGGTGGCGGGGACAGCAACACTAGCTGGGGTGTGGTGGCTGCTGACACCCGCCTCCACAAGGGAGTCATCCTCCGAGTTGCTCTGGTCCTCAGCTGAGGTGGATGGTGCTGAGGATTCCTCGGTGTGGCTCCCCTCGCCCTCCGTGCCACTGGGTCCCTCCGACCACTCCTCGGCTGCTGACCCAGTCTGGCTCTCTGGCTCCTCCTGGTCCGTGGAGCTGTCCCCTTCCGTGGCCGTGGATGTATCTGCAAACAATGGGGAAACAGACAGACATCAGTCACCTGCACCAAACGCACACACCACTGTGAGCACAGCACATCACAGAGCAAGCCCTGGCATCATTAGTTGTACATTGCTAAAAGTGCCCTAACTGAACAGGAGAAGCCAATTGTCAGTCTGATGCCAAGCATGGCACTCACATCCCACATGGCCTTGCACCCATCTGTCTGGTGTCTGTTGGATTGCAACACCCCAGTGTGGACACATGCACCAAGTACACAGTAGTTGGACAGTGCAGAGGACACGGTGTGGACACATCACAGCTCTTGCCACTGAGTCAGTACAGGTTTCCGGATGAAAGGGATGCCCAGAGTCAAATAGGAAATGCATGTGATGCATACCAGTGACAGACACCATGATGCACCCATGTCCTGATAGCCAGCGCCACTATGGTGTGCATGTAGCACATGTCACTCCCCTGCAGGACCACAAATAAGTTGACACATGCCATGGCAGAGGCATGACTGCTAAGTCATACATCACTGTCTCAGTGATGTATGACTTGGCAGCCAGACAACAACACTATGCACTGTGTCACAATAGTAGGTCATGGGGAATGCAAGTCCTGGAGCTGCACAAGTGCACATGTACATCCCCCACACAACACATCATCTCAACCCTCATCTGTCCAGGTCACACCTATTGGACATATGGGAGACCTGTGACACTACCCTCTGAACCTGAGCCCCTCACAATTTGCTGTGAATGGGGAACAGCTGCCTGAACATCACATTCGCATACCCCAGTCTGCACGGGCAGCTGATCAAACACCTATGTGACACACAAGTATCGTCTCCTATGGTCACATCTCCAGGGGCATGCTGAGCCCCTACCAAGAAACACCCCAGCAGTCCTGGCAACTAATCCACAGCACACTGACACAGAGGCAGACACCGGAGGGGTCAAATCACTGTGCACAATGTGTCAGCTGATACACGGGAGTGGGAGTACAGAGTGCATTGCATGGCCTGGAGTAGGCATGACTGTCCTGCTCCACATGAACGAGGGATGTGCCCTGGACAGTGGATAGCTGGCTATGTATGTGTGACACACGTAATCTGCACACTCCTGGGGCACAAACATTGTTCCCACCCGCTGCATGGGCGTGTGCCACATACCCCAGGCACATGTGGTGGCTCAGCTCAGCAAGTGGACCGCATATCAAAGCAACACGCAGATCACATGTCCAAACCCAGGCGTTGTGTGAACAATGGACCCACCCATGATGCCCACAACAGAGTTAGGGAAACAGATGCTGTCCCCCACCTTTAGTGAAGCAAACTGCAAGGACACAGTCCCAAGTGACACAATTCCCTGAATGTAAGGGCCACACCTGGGTATCAGATGAGCAGTGGGCAGTGCACAATAGAGGGACATGGCTCCTGGACAACATGACTGCTGCACTGTGGCAGTTGAACCAGGCCAGAGGAGGGCACAAAGCATGTAATACAGAGTTCACAGTGCAGTCTTTGACTCACCCCCTCCTTGCTGCTGTCTGGCCTTCAGCTGCCCATCCAGGTCTGGAAAGACCACCGCCAGGATCTGGAGCATGTGGGGGTCAGGGTCCGTGTTCCGCCCCTCCTGCGAGGAGGCGACAGCTTCAGCTGGACCCGTGCAATCCTCCGGGTCCAGCCCCGAAGGTCCTGCCACCTCTTCTGGCAGTTGCGGATCCGGCGCTTGTAGACCCCCACGGACCGGACAGCCCGGACGATGTCCTTCCAGATTTCCTGCTTCCGATGGGCATTAACCTGTCAGGATGACAAAGTGAAAAGGCCATTACCACACATGCAACATATCCGTGCATGACACAGTTGTATATACATGTCTCAATCACAGGGGCACATGATGTACACAGGCAGTGCAAAGCTGACCATGGACAGTTTGCCAGACGTCACTACATGGTATCATTGCATGGGAAGTAAAACCATGTTCAAATGCACTGTCACTGCACCATACCTGTCCAGTGCAAGTCACTACACACTATGGGGGTGACAACTACTCAGTGAGCCTGCTAGCCAGTGGCGTGCAGACTCTCAGCCTTGCTAGTCACACAAAATGCACATTCAGAAAGGCAGTGCACAGAACACTCACCTGCTCCCCTGGTGTCCCATACAGCTTGCTGTACTGTGGAAGTAGGCTGTCCAGCAGGGCCTGGTTCTCTTCAAGGCTGAAGGCTGGGGCTCTCTCCACAGTACGTGCCATTGCAGGGTCCAGAGGGGCAGAGACAGCAGCAGTGCAGTGGCAGATGTCGTCCTGGAGCATGTAGTGCAGGCAAGTGGGCTCTCAGGGGAACAGCCAGCAATATATATGTGCTGGAGAGGCAGATACTGTCCCTTGTGTCCAAAGTGATAGGTCCAAGTCGTTTGCATCTTCTGAATCTGGCCAATCCATGGAATAGCAGCACCAAAACACGCCCACAGCATCCTTCAAATCTTCAACTTCATGACATACATGATTTTGCAACATTGTTGTGGGTGACCAACTGATTTTCCAGCAACCGACTCGTTCGAAATTCGAAAACGCGTCCGTTGCCAGGCAAGCCCATTGTCAATGGGTGCGCACCGATCGGTCCATTGCGGTACAACGCGCACAGGGGTACAACGCGTACCCGCACACATTGAATGCAATGGGCCGGCCGGAGGCACCGATCGGTCCATTGCGGTTCAGCGCGCACAGGGGTACAACGCGTACCCGCACACATTGAAAGCAATGGGCCGGCCGGAGGCACCGATCGGTCCATTGCGGTACAACGCGCACAGGGGTACAACGCGTACCCGCACACATTGAAAGCAATGGGCCGGCCGGAGGCACCGATCGGTCCATTGCAGTTCAACGCGCACAGGGGTACAACGCGTACCCGCACACATTGAAAGCAATGGGCCGGCCGGAGGCACCGATCGGTCCATTGCAGTTCAACGCGCACAGGGGTACAACGCGTACCCGCACATTGAAAGCAATGGGCCGGCCGGAGGCACCGATCGGTCCATTGCGGTACAACGCATCACTGTACATGTGACTGGCATATGTCAGCATGCCTGTCTCAGATGGACATATGCCAGCCACAGATAGCTCCCAGGGAGTGAGGGGCACACCTACATCACGACAGCCTGTCCAAACCTTATCATAAGGCATGTAAGGCTGCATTTCCTATTGTGTGTATGTTGGTGAACATGTTGTCCTGTGGGTGTCACCTGTGGGCAGCCACCCCCAGGCTGTGCACGTGTTCATGGGGACAGGATCCTGGGTGTTACGTGTACGTGACCACTGTGATGTGCAACTGTTCATATCTGTGCATGTGCCATGGTCACATTTCACAGTGGTGTATGTGTATGTCATGTCACATACCCCGTGAGTCCCATGTGGGACGGTATGTTTGAGCCAGGGTGTCCCAGTGGCACAATAGTGATGGTCCTCCACAGTCTTTGTGCATGTAGTGTTTACAATGTCTCTGATTTCATGTGCACAATGGGAGACAGTCTCCACATCCACGTTGTGTGTGCATGGACTCTGATGTTGTGCGTGTGTGTCACAGACGTCCATGTCTGTCCTGCCGTGGCAAGTGGGGCCACTACCTGTGGGTGTCATGGTTGTTTTGCTGTGGTGTATACATGATACTCCATGTAATGCCAGTGTCCATGTGGCATTACAGGGTCCCTGGGAATGTACCTGTCGTTGAGCTGTGGTGCCTGGGGCACATCTGTCCTCACATGTCACTGTGGGGGTTATTGTGACACGGCAGCAGGAGATGGGAACTGTGACACGGCCTCATGATATCCAATGGGCCAACCTGGGACAAATAGATGCCACCTGTTGGACCGTGTTGACAGATGTTGGCCATGTATGTACCATACATGTCCTTCCGGTACTGCACACTTCATGTAGTTGTGCCTCATAATGACGTATGTTGGGATCTTGAGTGTGTTCAATGCCGCATATGTGGGGTGACTGACAATCTTGCTTACTTCTCCTCTGCACTGCAGGGCTCCTGCTGTCCATCGGCCATTCCCAGACCTGGCAACGATGGTGGAACGGGACAGCATCCGACGGTACCGCTTCACCAGGCAGCTGATTGAGGATTTGGCAGTGCAGTTGTCCCCACATTTGCAGCCTGGCCGGCCGTATGCTACAGCGCTGACCCCCAAGGTGAAGGTGATGGCAGCCCTACACTTCTTTGCCACTGGTACCTTCCAACATACTGTGGCGACTGCTGGTGGGATGTCACAGACCATGTTCAGCCGTGTGCTCCGCGATGTTTTGGCGGCAATGTTGCTCTTCCTGAACCGGTACATCTATTTCCCTAGACTGCGACGACTCACTGACGTGAAGAGTGACTTTTATGCCCTGGAGAGGATGCCGCATGTAATTGTCTCCGTTGATGGGACACATGTGGCTTTGGTACCACCACAGGCCCAGGAGCAGGCCTACAGGAACCGCAAGCACTACCATCATCATCAAATAGCTTTATTCGACGTTTTCAGTCATAAAAGCACACAGTTATACACAAAACATTAGAAACAATAAAACACCATTAGATAATGCATAAAATACCATAAAAACGTTAATTACAATTTTAGTTCTTGACATTTCGTCAATATATGTCGAAAAGAACCTCACGCTAAACATACTATAAGTTTCGAGACCCAAAACATTTCCCTGACTTTAAAAACTACCATTATTAAAATATTTACCAAAATACAAGCTTTAGTAACAACCGGCTTTAAATTCATAGTAATCTTGTTTACCCCCCACAGTAAAACTATACGATACACCCGTCCTGCCTATCAATTCAGTATCTTTTACTAAGCCTTCTAAAATCACACATCAAATTTTCGTTGCGAACAAGCCCTGATTATCCAAGCCCACCCCAGGAATTTAGCCATTGCTATGGTTATTGCTTCCTTTGTATCACTTCTTAATATTCTGACTGCTTGGTTCGCACCTCTTATTCCCAATAACTTGCATATAGGGCGCAGCCAGGCCCGGCGTGGGGCATGGTAACCTGCACATTCAAACAAAAAATGGCCCATTGTTTCCTTTTTAATCATACAAACTGGGCACAACTCACTATGTGCATTAGACCACTTGTTTGTGAAAACTCTTATAGGTAAAGTACCTATCCTGAACTGAAAATACAGTTTCCGCTCTAGGGGTTTAAGAATGCAGTCCCAATAATATTCAAACTTCGGCATTGGTTTATGCTCTAGAAAAAATCCCGTTAGGGATGAGGAATCAAACCTGGCTTCCGTACAGTTAAGGACCTTTTCCCAGTATTTAGCCTTTAAAATCTTTTTGGGTGGGAAAACATTATTTTTCGGGTCCTCCCATAAATGGCTCATGCCAAGTTCCACCAGAGATCGTTTTAACTCCCTGAGCCATTTTATCTGGTGCTGCGTGTCTGCCTTAATTACGTCTAAAAATCCAGCTGCATAATCTGCTAGTTCTGGGGTGGACCACAGCCTGCGCCAATACAAAAGAGGGCGAATTTTTGCTAGATGTGCTATAGGCTTCCTCCCCAGATCATACAACAGTGGATATGTAGGTGTACTTTGCGGCAGTCGAGTAATGTGCCTAAAAAACTTGTTTTCGGAGATTGAGAGTTTAGATAAGTCCTCATATCCCCAGAGCTCAGCACCATACAATGCAGAGCCCATTACCTTCATATTATATATTTCTAGCACTGGACTTATTGGCTTGTGAAAGGAGGAATTGAATTCTCTTTGGAGTGCTCCTGTTAATTGCCGATGTTTTAGGGTTGAGATATCAAGTTGGTGCGCCCATTTTAACCCTTCCTGAATGATCACTCCCAAATAGGTAAATTCCTTGACTTGCTCTAGTAGGAGATTACTCATATTTATACCACCCCTAAAAACCCTATGCGGATTAAAAACCATCATCTTTGTCTTTGACACATTGACCTCCAAGCCACGCCTTGAGCAGAACTCCTCAAAGATGGTAAGTGCTCTTTTGAGTCCGCTTGGTGTCTTGGAAATGATCAATGTGTCATCCGCAAACATTAATATCGGCACTTTTACTCCTGCTAGAGTGGGGGCATCAGTTGGAGTCGCCAGCATGAAATCCACTATCCCGTCAATATATAGACTAAATAGTGTTGGGGCCATCACACAACCCTGCCGCACCCCCTTTCAACTGGGAAGGGTTCTGTGAGCTCTCCCTGCTTACCCCACCTAATCTTGGCAGAATTAGTCTCATGTAACCGGGCCACTAAGGTCAATAGGTCTAGGGGTAGGCCCATCTCCTGCAGCACCTGCCAAAGTTTTCCACGCGGTACGAGGTCAAATGCCGATCGGAGGTCGACAAAGACCGCATACAGACTTCCTTTACCCAGCACAACTGTCTTCCAAAAAGTAAGGTGAATCTAAATACCTGATCAATTGTGCTGGTGGAGGATCTAAATCCAGCTTGAAAAGAGGATAAAATACTAAATTCATCAATCCAGCACTGTATTTTGTTTAGGACCAACCTACCCATAATTTTTTGAGCAGCATCTATCAAACTTATTGGTCTGTAATTACCTGGACGCGCTCTATCCCCTTTCTTAAAAACGGGAATAATTTCAGCCTCGGCCCAGGAAGTTGGAACAGCAGCACCCCGGGCTATAGAGTTTGTTAGCAGGTAAAAATACATACCCCAGCTCTCAATATCATAATGGAATACATCCCCCGGGATGCAGTCTGGGCCCGATGCCTTACCAATTTGGATAGCTTTGAGCACTTGCTTTACATCTTGCATAGTAAAATATATCTCCTTAAAAAAACATTTAGTAAAACTACAATCTGAGTCTCTCACTTCAACAGCATACTGGGGCTTAAAATAGTTAACCCACTCTTGCTGGGCAACATAATTCGAGGGTGCTGCAGCACGTCCCCCACTGCCCCATTTGTAGACATCCCAGAACTGTTTAGTATTTCTCCCTGCACAAGCGACCCGGAGTTCCTCCCAACGACTGTTATCCCAGGTCTTTTTGCCTTAGCTATTGCTATACGATAACTAGCTCTTGCTTCTTGAACTGACAACAAAGCACCCGCTTTTATGGCCCTACCTACTGCTACACGTGCCTCTTTACAGTTTTTATTATACCATTTATGAATTTTTTGGGTAGGTGCCTTACTAGCATTACCTCCCTTAATAAAATAAGATCGTAGATGGTTAAAAAAAATGGCATGTATATTGGTAGAATCATCGGGCGCCCCCTGGTTCTCAGCACACACCCTCAACTTCTGGAGGGCACAAGCCAGCTCTTTACCAATGCTATCTAGTACATCAGGTAGCTTTGATATACTCGCCCACTTAAGGCGCCTCATATCGTTCGACTGAACAACCTCTGCGGTAGCATACATCACATTTGTTTTGTGCCCAGTCTTGGACTCTAATAGGTCCCAGTCCAAGCATAACGGATTGTGATCACTTTCCATTCTAACCTGAACCCGCATATCCTTTATCCTACCCCATAGCGTCAAACTTACCAACACATAATCTATCCTGCTACTGCTATATCCATTATCGTAGGTATTAGTTCCTGTTTTATCTGATGGCGTACGGCCATTTACAGCCCGTAGGCCCTTCTCTATACAAATGGTGTTAATTTGTATCACTACTTCAGTCCATCTTTTTATTGGTTCAAGCTCAAGTCTCGGTATATCCCACTTAATATCTTCCTCTTCCACGAAATTACCTTCCTCCCACAAAAGGGGCTCAAACGTCACATTCAGGTCTCCCCCTATCACAATATTCGAAGTCATTCTACTATCCTCTAAAATGGTATCTAGGGCGGTAAGAACACCTGACCTTTTCCCCCTGGTACCACGTATATAAATGTTAAATAAATTCAATATTACCTTTTTCCCTCTAGACAGTTGCACCCACTGGATATCCTTATTAACTGTCGGTATATCTTTTACATCCAGTCCTAGGTTCTGCTTTACCCATATTATCAGACCCCCAGACGGTCTCCCCTTTGGTCCTTTTGATGCTGGGATAAAGGAATTTAAATAACCTAAACAAAAAAGAGGGCTTTCTGCCCAAGTCTCCTGAAAGAGGCAGATATCGAAAGCTTCAATAAAACTATGCCAATCTGGGCAACCCAGTTTGGATCCTAGTCCTGCAATATTCCAGGATAGTAATGTTCCCTTCAAATCCACAACCTGGGGTTTACCGCACAATGTTTGATCCTTACCCATCATATTCGTGTCCTGTTCATTGGATGCCCTATCCAGGAGATCTAAGTCATCCTTTGATAAATAAACTGGTTGTGGCATACTCTCTATTATCTCCCCTAGATTTATGGGTTCTGGGTGCAGCCATTCTACTCTTGAGGGATTTATTAAAGGGTAGACCTTGTCAATAAGAGTTTGAACGGGCTGTGGTTGTCAGTCGCACGCGTCCAAGCCGGAAAGGGGGCAAATCTATTCACACATCCAGGGTTATAGACCCTGGGTAAACAACTAGAATCCCCCAAGCCTGTGCCCTTGGACTCAAACGTAACTGTAATGGTCCCAACACTTTAGGGAATAATGGCCTATAAAAAAAGGCCAAGGGTAGAACTATGATCTTAGTTACAAAGTTGTTAGAAAAACTACCCAACGACTCCAGTAGGTGTTTGACAATAAATTCATTATTAAAATTTAATACCACACAATCCCCATCAAGTTCTTTCCCCATTGTCCCTATCCAGGTAACTCTCCTTGCCATAATAAGATGGTTTTTGTCTATCCTATCCCAAGCGCCAGCCCCCTCAGACTCTGATCCAGCCAAAACATAGCTTTATGCATCAATTGGACAGTTGATTCAACTTGGCCCTCCCTTAGTGATGGCACATTTCCCAGCACCACTACCAGAGGGGCAGCTGCCGGAGGCAATTGTAATGGCCTACTCCATTTCTCCATACCTTTCCCATCTCTAAATACCGCAGCCGTCTTCCTGATTACGCCCGTAGAGCCTATCCTAGATGGTAATATACCTAACCCTGTCAGGTCATTTCCAACATTAGCAACCAATGAAACATGATTATTTGCCTCTACCCTATTATTGTTTTTATTGGGCCCAGTTGGGCTCATAAGGTCTTGTGCAAATTCTCCTGAGGTACCCCCCAGGGAGGTAGGTTCCATGCTCTTAGCTCGATTGGTATCATGTGCTGGTACCCAACTTATAACAACAGGTCCAGGGCCCTCCCCCTGGGACCTCTTTTCAGACAATATAGGATTAACAACAGGTATCACTTCGACACCGTTGCTCATCTTTTCAGACAATATAGGATTAGGATTAGGTTTAGAAACAAGTATCCTTTCAATACTCTCTAGATTACTAATTAGGGGGTAGGGAGGCTTACTGTTAGTTATATGAGCTTCTAGAATCCGAAAATTAGTTTTTGATTGCAACTCAAGACCCTTAAGCCTATCTTCAATATAAACCAATCTCATAGTAAGCGGATTTAATATAGTTAGTATCAAAGCTTCTAGCCTCTGCCATGTGGCTTCATCCTGAGATAGGCTTACAGTAGGAGGGGTATCGACATTTCGAATTTTTGCCTGTTCTACTACACCTTTACCTTTACTTAAACCTTCCCTTCCCTTTTTGGACTGTTTCGCAATTTTAGCAGGGTTTGGTCTTTGTGGGCCCTCCCCCTCTTCCTTTTCACCACAGAGATGGGAATTGGGTCAGACACGGGAGCTATATCAGGACCAACTGTTATAGGTGGCTTCAATACCTTATTAAGAGAGCATTCTAGATTACATATCGGATTTACCTCCAGTACAGCACTACTTGGGTTACATAAGCTATTAGTTAGCGACCCAGTTACCGGGAGAGGGCCACAATCGAGGGATCCTACACCATCTATATCAAAATCTAAAAACCCCGTAGTGGGCCCTTTACTTATAGGTTCCAGGGATAGACGCCGCTCCGCCATGACAATCTCGTGTTCAAGGACAGAAGTAGCTCTTAATAAAAATGTATCCAATGTTCCTGCAATAGACCCACTTCCAGTAACCCCGGCAACCTGAGCCCCTTTCCCCTCCCATCACGTCTATTCATTATACAATATGAATACTTTATCAGTAACCCCCAATAGAAAACCCTATCCTCTAACACCTAAACACAGAATGAACCACAAACCCTTTTGCAACCAAATTTCAGGGACGTGGCCCAGTCCAGTCTCTTCCGGTCTTTGACGGGCGTAGACGGGCCCGTCTTGGCCCGGTCTTCGCCCGGGCACGCCCGCGCGCGTCCCGCGTTGCGGGACCGCTGTGTGCAGTTTAAAGCCCCTCCAGGGACCAGCGAAAAAGTGCAAAGTGCGTGGTAGGGCCAAGGGGCCGGTAGCAGCAACCAGAACAGGGAACTCAGTTCAGCGGTCTCCGCGCTGCGGGACCGCTGTGTGCAGTTTAAAGCCCCTCCAGGGACCAGCGAAAAAGTGCAAAGTGCGTGGTAGGGCCAAGGGGCCGGTAGCAGCAACCAGAACAGGGAACTCAGTTCAGCGGTAATATACTTTCTAGGTGGCAATAGCCTTCATTTCCGCTTTGGATTCTTCAAGCACGGGGCAATGCCATCCCTTCCATCCTTTATCAATAGCTTGCTCTGCTGCTTGAGTGCCTTCCTCGGCGGACTCCATGGCTTTGGTGTTGTAACCCAACTCTGTGTGCTGGCTTGCAGAGCCCAATGACCGAGTGCACTGCAAGGGAAGAGGTGGATCACTACCACTCGGTCAATGCACTGGTGGTGTGTCTTGCAGACATGACCATCACACACGTGTGTGCCCCTTTCCCTGGTTCAGCACACGATGCCTTTGTGATGAGGAGTAGTCGCATCCCCAGGATGATGGCACAGATGCAGAACCAGCGTGCCTGGCTTGTCGGTGTGTACTGACTTTGTGCCATTGTGTGTGATCTGATCTGTAGTATTCCGCCCACTTTTCCAAGTCAGCTAACTTGTCTGTCCGTAGGTGACTCGGGATACCCCAACATGCCGTGGTTGCTGACACCCCTCAGGAACCCTGTGACACCTGCCCAGATGCGCTACAATGAGGCACATGGTCGGACCAGGAGAGTGATTGAGCGGACCTTTGGTCTCCTGAAGAGCCGCTTCCGCTGCCTGGACAAGACCGGAGGGTCCCTCCCATATGCCCCTGCGAAAGTGTGCAAGATTATCATCGTCTGCTGCATGCTCCACAACCTGGCAGTGCGGAAGGAGTTGCCTCTCATCCAGGATGACAATGACCAACATCCGCCACCTGTGGAGGATCCTGGCCTGGACCACGATGCCAGTGACGATGATGATGATGATGGTGATGGTGATGTCCGCACACAGCTCATCACCAACTTCTTTAGCTGAATGTGAGTATCCTGAGGTGTCATGTCAATGATGTGAGTTGGGCATGATGTGTGGGTGGTGCTCTGGTGCTGTTGGAGTGTGTCCATGGGCCACTTGACTGGATGTGTGTTGCGATGTGTGGTGACAGGTGGGCTGTACTCCCCAACAGTGTTGACATGCTAACTTGGTTCTGGGTGGGTATCTTGTAACATGTATTGTGCATGAGTTTTGCTGTTCTGTCCTGTACTCCATTGCTTTTGACTGTGTGTCATTTCTGTCCTTCACAGGGTACTTTCAGATTCGTTTGGTCAACTGTGTCCACCGACGACGTGATTGCACATCCAGGCTGGTAGCTGTTGTGTCCCTACAGGTGATGTGCGACACACCCATGGACTTCCTTCCGTCTACAGTTGTTGACTGTGTGCCCGCTGCCAGGTGGGGTTACCTTGCATCTGTAGTGGTTACGGCATGTTGCAACTGTGTAATAAACCTGTGCTTCACTTTGTGATGTGCGTTGTCTGTGGTCACACATTTGACTGCCATTTGCTTACTGCACCTGTGGGCTACTTGACTACAACTGGGAATGGGTGTGGTGTCTGTGCATTGCACCGTCTTCCCTGGCAACATCAGTGTAGGCAATGAGTCAGATGGCCTAGGTGTGTATGTGTCGTGTAGCCCTGGTGGTGTGTCTCCCTCATGTGTGTCACGTTGCCTGTACTCACATGCCTGTGTTGTCCTTGCTGTTGCAGTTCGCATACACAGTGTCATTTTGCAGTTCATCATCCCCATAACAGCACCCACGTTGGAATCACGACAAAGGCAAGTATGGTGTATTAGTGTGTTTATTGTGATACATTTGTGTTAATAGTGCATAGGATGGGTTGTGCTGTACATGAATCTTGCAATCCCAAGTTCCTAGGTGAATTGAAAGTCCGGGTAGACAGGATCCCCAGTATCGGGGCCACAGTTGTCTGACACATTGGTCCAACTTGTACTCCCCATGCAATGTGTGGGAGTAGTGTTGCCGTCAACAGGGTGAACAGTCTGTGCACAAAGGCGAACATCCAGAACAGGTTCAGGCTTCCTGGGAGTTGCGCTTGGCCATCGGCCTCTCACTTTTCCCTCCTCGGACGACCCCTCTTCTTGGGGGGCCCTCAAGTGCAGGCTGCTGCGGTGCAGGGGACTCTCCGCCAGAGTCCTCCTCCCTCCCTGTGGCAGTTGCAGTTTGTTCGGCACCAGATGTTGTTGGCACGCTGGGAGGTGTGGACTGGTTGCTGTTCATCTGGCGGAGGCATTGTAAAATGTCCCTGTGCACCGCCGTCATCTCATGCAGTGCATCCCACTTGGACTCCACGCGGGACATGTGTGAGTCCACACGGGACATGTGTGACTCCACGTGGGACATGTGGGAGTCCAAGCGGGCATGATGGGCAGCCTGCTGCTGTTTAATGTCTCTGAGGAGCCCCACTACCTGGCTGAGCTCTCCGGTGCTGGACTGGTACGCATCAGCTATGCGTACCAGTTGTGGGTCATCATGCACACCAGCAACGTCTGCAAGCAGCGACCTCTGTCTCCCACCCTCCCACCACCCCTGCTGACATGTGCAGTGTGTGCAGTGGCACGCACAGATAACCCTGGTCCACCTTGGGGTTGGTGGTGGTGGTGGTGTCCATGGCCCCAGGTTGGTCCAGGGTCACTGTGCTGGTGTTGCTCCTTATTCTGTCCATGTCGGCAGGGATGGTATTCGTGGTGACAGTCGTTGTAGGGGTGGGTGCAGGGGGTGCAGCTGGTGGTCCTGCTGGTGCTGCAGCTGGTGGTCCTGCTGGTGCTGCATGTTGACTTGCACCGGATGTGCCAGGTTGTTCTTCATCGTCCGAGGAGGACAGAGGCTGTACGACGCCAGTGAGCTCGGCATCCTCTTGAGCCTGGGACTGGGACTCCTCAGCGTCTGCTGCTGTGTCCCCATCATCACCTGTTTTTGGGAGACACAAACAATGTATGTCATGTTTCTGCAGGCATCAATGGTTGACACACATGACAGTTGTGACTGTGCCTCTGGGTGCGGGCCTGTACATTGCATTGTCCTAAGTCGTCACAGTCAGGGGTTGATATTGGTGTGGCACATTGTCCTGCATTATTTGGGCATTTCTATGTATTTTCTGGGGTGTGAACATGGTCTGCATTGGTTGTGTTTGGTTGACAGCCGGACCTCCTTCCCACCCACCCAGCCAGTCAGTTATCCCACCATGGAACGTGCTTGCGTTGCAGGGAGTGTAAGTTGTCTCTCAGGATGTCAGTCAGTGGTGTCCTGCTGTTTGTTGGTGCACAGTTGCCAGCAGGGCCTTGTGCTCCCACAGCAGTAGCCAGTGTCAGCCATCTTGTGAGTCCTTCTCCACTCCCTGTGATGTGAGCATGGTTCAGGGTGGTGTTGATGGGACAGTTGTGGGGGTGACCAATATCAGTGACTACGACTCCCATCATGCTATTGCCTCCACCCCCCTTCCCAGCATGCCCATGCTTCCTTCCTTTTGACTCTGCTTCCCTGTGGGGTGGGCTGGCTGTGCTGACAGGATGGCTGGGAGTGTTGTCCTGGCAGTTGTTTGGCTAAGAGTCCCAAGAGTGTCCCTGTGCTTCACACAACATAACCCAGGGTGGTGGTTCTTTGTGGGATCTTGTGTTAGGATGGAGGGCATTGCATTCTACCAGGTGGGTACTGTGGAGTTTGTGTTGGGGGGTGTGAGGGGAGGTGCTTGTGACTATAGTCAGTGCTGCAAGTCCCCCTTCCCACCCAGCCAGCCAGATATCCCACCATGGAACGTGCTTGCATTGCAGGGAGTGTAAGTTGTCTCTCAGGATGTCAGTCAGTGGTGTCCTGCTGTTTGTTGGTGCACAGTTGCCAGCAGGGCCTTGTGCTCCCCACAGCAGTAGCCAGTGTCAGCCATCTTGTGAGTCCTTCTCCACTCCCTGTGATGTGAGCATGGTTCAGGGTGGTGTTGATGGGACAGTTGTGGGGGTGAGCTATGTCTGTGACTACGACTCCCATCATGCCATTGCCTCCTCCCCCTTCCCAGCATGCCCATGCTTCCTTCCTTTTGACTCTGCTTCCCTGTGGGGTGGGCTGGCTGTGCTGACAGGATGGCTGGGAGTGTTGTCCTGGCAGTTGTTTGGCTAAGAGTCCCAAGAGTGTCCCTGTGCTTCACACAACATAACCCAGGGTGGTGGTTCTTTGTGGGATCTCGTGTTAGGATGGAGGGCATTGCATTCTACCAGGTGGGTACTGTGGAGTTTGTGTTGGGGTGTGTGAGGGGAGGTGCTTGTGACTATAGTCAGTGCTGCAAGTCCCCCTTCCCACCCAGCCAGCCAGATATCCCACCATGGAACGTGCTTGCATTGCAGGGAGTGTAAGTTGTCTCTCAGGATGTCAGTCAGTGGTGTCCTGCTGTTTGTTGGTGCACAGTTGCCAGCAGGGCCTTGTGCTCCCCACAGCAGTAGCCAGTGTCAGCCATCTTCTGAGTCCTTCTCCACTCCCTGTGAAGTGAGCATGGTTCAGGGTGGTGTTGATGGGACAGTTGTGGGGGTGAGCTATGTCTGTGACTACGACTCCCATCATGCCATTGCCTCCTCCCCCCTTCCCAGCATGCCCATGCTTCCTTCCTTTTGACTCTGCTTCCCTGTGGGGTGGGCTGGCTGTGCTGACAGGATGGCTGGGAGTGTTGTCCTGGCAGTTGTTTGGCTAAGAGTCCCAAGAGTGTCCCTGTGCTTCACACAACATAACCCAGGGTGGTGGTTCTTTGTGGGATCTTGTGTTAGGATGGAGGGCATTGCATTCTACCAGGTGGGTACTGTGGAGTTTGTGTTGGGGGGTGTGTGAGGGGAGGTGCTTGTGACTATGGTCAGTGCTGCAAGTCCCCCTTCCCACCCAGCCAGCCAGATATCCCACCATGGAACGTGCTTTCATTGCAGGGAGTGTAAGTTGTCTCTCAGGATGTCAGTCAGTGGTGTCCTGCTGTTTGTTGGTGCACAGTTGCCAGCAGGGCCTTGTGCTCCCCACAGCAGTAGCCAGTGTCAGCCATCTTGTGAGTCCTTCTCCACTCCCTGTGATGTGCGCATGGTTCATGGTGGTGTTGATGGGACAGTTGTGGGGGGCAATATGTGTGACTGCGACTCCCATGATGCTATTGGCTACACTGACTTGGCCAGCATACACAGAATTCCTTCCTTTGAGTGGTCTTCACTGTGTGTTGGTGTTGTTGTGGTGGCTACATGTTTGGATGTGTTTGTTAGTTCTATTTGTGCCACTGCCTAGCTGTAGTTGTGGTTGTGTTTGTACATGTGTTGGCACAGTTGGATGTGACTTTTTTGATGGCATGTGTTGTGTTTATCTGACTGACATACACATTTTGGGATGATTCTGTTCTGGTTGCTGTGTAATTGCTATGAGTGCATGGTTTGACTCTCCCCTTGACAGTGATGTGTGTGTTTGTGGCAGTATATTGTGTACATTTGTTGTGTACTCACCAGGCTCTGGGATGTCCTCTAGTCCATATACGCTCACTGGCGGAAGGATGGCCCGCACCTTCTCCTCCCAGGGCCTGAGGTATATTGGCTTGGCAGGAGGGCCACTGCCGGTGTGTTGGCTGTTGATGTAGTCTTTCTTCAGCATGTCCCGTACCCTCCTGCGCACGTCATACCACCTGTTCTGGATGTCGGTCTTTGTGCGCCGACATGGTGATTGGGCGTTCACCCTGTTGATGATCCTCTCCCACATCTTGGTTTTCTGCGACATGGGGGTCTGTTGGACCAGTGTGCCAAACAGCTGTGGCTCCACCCTGAGGATCTCGTCTACCATGACTTCCAATTCACTATCTAGGAACTTGGGATTCTTCTTGGGGGCATGGTGATGGGTGGTGATGGTGGGTGATGTGTGTGTTGGTGTGCAGGTGAGGGTGTGTGAGTGTGTGTTTTGCTGGGTGTATGTGAGGTAGGTATTTGTTGGTGTGCTGATGGTGTGTGGCTTGTGTGAGGGATGAGCTGTGGGTGTGTGGTTGCTTTCTCTTGGGTGCTGGCAGTGGAATGGCATTTGCAAAGGCTCATGGTAGTGATTTGTGTCCTTTATATAGGTCGAGTTGTGGGTGTGTCTTTGTTCTCTGTCCCCACCCCACCCCCAGTATTTATTGGCTTGGTAATTGCTTGTTTGGCCTTTTTTGGGTGATTTTTCCTTTGTGCTGTTTGTGTATGTTGGAAACGTTCTTGTGACCGAGTCGGACCCTGCATTGGTCTCGTACGGTGTTCTCCGTTTCGCTCACGCTGTGTTTGTGCAGTTTTCTATGCTGCGTACGCGTCGGTCGCGGTGTATTGTGTTGCTTCGGCTCGGTTTTGTATGCGTGTCGGTCGTACGGCTTGTCCTCCGTCCGACTCGCTCGTGGTTTTCGCGCCTTGCATCGTACTTTGCGGTTTGGAGTTCCCGTGTACGTTTCAATCGGATTTGTTCCGGGTGCGTGTCGGTCGGTTGGATTCGCGTGTTTTTCCGGCCGGATTGCTGCTTTCCGTGCGGCTCGGTCGGTCGACTTTGTTTCGGTACGTGTCGGTCGGATTTTTCGCGCCTTACATCGTACTTGGCGTGTCGTGCGCCACGGGTACGTGTCGGTCGGTATTTTTTCCGGATCCGAGTCGGTCGGTGCTTTTTCCGGCCCGAATCGGAATCGACCCCTCTGTGTTCGGTCAGTGAAGAAGGAGTGGATCCATTCTAAGGCTTTGTCATGGATGCCGGCGTCGTGGAGTCTCGCGCAGAGGGTGTGGTGGGAGAAAGGTGTTGAAGGCGGCCGAGAGGTGCTGGAGGATGAGGGCTGCAGTTTTGCCTCAGTCGAGGAGGGTGCAGATGACGTCTGTAGCACCGAGGAGTGCGCTCTCGGTGCTGTGGTTGCTTCTGAAGCCGGATTGAGAGAGTTCCAGGATGTACTTTATTTCGATGAACTCGGAGAGTTGGGCGACAATGGCCTTCTTAATGACTTTGGCTGGGAAGGGGGGCAGGGAGATGGGTCTGTAGTTTTTGATGTCTGCAAGTTCGGCAGAGGGTTTCTTCAGCAGGGGGTTAATCTCTACGTATTTCCAGTCTTAAGGGAAGGTGGCAATCTCCATGGAGTAGTTGATGGTGCAGCAGAGTTCAGGTGTGATGGAGGCACCGGCTCTGTTGAAGATGTGGTGAAGGCATGAGTCCGAGGGGGCTCCAGAGTGGATTCTCTTCATGATTCTGAGAGTGTCGTCGGTAGTGAGGGTGGTCCAGTTGGGCAGGGTGTGCTGGGGTCTGGAGCAGTCGGGTTCGGTGGTTGCAGGTGGGGTGGGTTGGTCTTGGGTTTCAGAGCTGTGGTGGACCATCCGGTGTTGAAGGCATGAAGGTTGCTGGTGTCGTAATGATGAGAGGTGTGAGAACCAGGGTCCGTGGTGCTGTGTGCGGTCCAGGCACGGATGGGCACAGACAAACTTGCCTTTGGTGCACCTTTGGAACAGCTGCACAGCGGCTGCCATTAAGTAGTGTTGGGAGGGGGAGGGCTGGTCAGCTGGGAGGCCAGAAGTGGCGCTGGAGGGATGTGGGGCCGCGGGAATCCGAGCAGCGGCAAGGGTGGGAAAAGGAAGGCACAGAAAGACGCAGAATAAGAGAAAAGAGGTAAATAAAGAAAATAACGAAAAAGAGCAAAATGAGCACAAAGGCAAAGAAAGGCAGAGAGCAGAAGCAGGAGAGAGCAGAGAGGCTCACCCACTTGACCACCAGTGATAAGGCGCAGGCGGGTGCTTGTGGGTGGAGGAGGGCTCGAACACCCGATCCTGGAGCAATGCACTGACAAGGTCAGTGATGCAGCTCCTTAACCGCCATTAAGTAGTGTTGGGGAGGGCTTGTCAGCTGGCAGCCAGGAAGTAGCGCTGGAGGGGGGCGAGGCCGCGGGGAATCGAGCAGTGGCAAGGGGGGAAAAGGGAGGCACAGAAAGATGCAGAATAAGAGGAAAGGAGAAAATAATGAAAAAGAGCAGAACAAGCACAAAGGCAAAAAGGCAAAGAAAGGCAGAAAGCAGGAGAAGGGCAGGGAGCAGAGAGGCTCACCCACCCGACCACCAGGGATGAGGCGCAGGCGGGTGCCTGCGGGTGGAGGAGGGCCTTGAACACGAGAACCTGGAGTTCAAGGGGTAACAGCTACCATGCGGAGTTGTGCGGTGGGGGGAGCAATGCACTGACATGGTCAGTGATGTCCTTAGATCTGGACTACCATTTGGTAGGGACTGGCTCATGGTGCACTCTTAGCCTCTGGCACTATGATCACAAAATGTTGGTGCTACAATCAAAGCTGATCTTATGTTCTGCCCTCATGTCAACAAGATTGTTTGTACATGCTACTCCTTTTTGACGAGCTTAAGGAAAATTGTTCCTTGTCTCTTAGTTGAAGAAAGGGGGTAGTGATGCAAGCAGCTATCTCATCCTGTTTGGATGATAGGAGCACAGTCATGCTTGGCTTACCTAAATATTTTACCTGTCACCTTCAGACTGTGCAAAATACAGCTGCCAAGTCTGTTATTTAATTCACCTCAACATGCTTCTGTTAAATCCCATTAAGCTTTTGCTCGAATGAGAATTTACCTTGAAAAGGGTAAAAGATAAGAGGCATTTGGCAAAACAGGAATAGTTGGTTTAATTAAAAGCAGCGACCGGGAGAGCAGGCAACAGAGTCGGGGTCTGCAGACTGTCTCAAAGCACAGTGGCTTCGGCCGTCATTTTAAACATTACATAAGGCATCATCATTCATAAAGTAATTTGTGCATTCCTTTGGAAACAGAAGTCTGGGCCTAGTCATGGGGCCATAAATCTGGTCATTTAATAAGAAGCGCAGGTGAGTCTCGACTTTACATGGACACAATGTGGAGCTAGTAGGTACATGTCCGGCATGGGGAGCGCGTGATCACTGCATGTAGTGTGCATGCTGTGTTCTAATTGGCTGAGTGTTCCTAATTTAGTGTCACATCTGATTTTACGGTGTTTTGAGAATGCGCGGCCCTCTGGCCAAACATGTTTTATTGGGACCAGTCTCCTTAGACCATTGTGATGTCACAGCCTATCTGCGGGATCGATCTGGATTTTCCTGTTCGCGCATTTGTCTAAGGGTTACAAGTCACCCCCACCTGTGACCTGTCCATCAGTTGCTTCTGGCCTAGGTCGCAGGGCCTGCCTGAGCATGTACTTCTGACTTTAGGTTGATGGGGAGATCATATCGGGTGAATTCAACAACAGTGATGCGAGTTCGTTATTATACGTACATATATCGTGATGTGCAATGATATCGTATTCTCCAGTATTAACAAGGCCTTCCTCATCAAGTTACCAGTGAATAAACAGATCTTGTTTAAGACATTCTGCACAATGCCAAAGGCACATGCTGACAGTTCCCCTGATCATCTCTGCTCTCAGCTTCAGTCCTATCTTCTCTCTTACAGGATTCATTTCTCTTCTCATGCACTATTGATTTTAGCCATGTTCCATTGCACCAAAGCAGGGAGACTCTTTTTCATAGTTCTTGCTCCTATTCTCGTTACGCCTGTGGTAAAAGACTGCCCATATGAATGCAGAGTTAGCGATGTGTCGGTGAGAGTGCACAAGACAGCATATTAAAGCCAGACCAAGTGGCATTACCCATGTTTGTTTCAGTATGATGTGACCCCTGTAAACTCTTACATTACTCACCATGGCTGACCTGTTGGGCCCCGTCTGCCTACCTCTTTTTGCAGGGGGAACCACATGGTGTGTCTCATAGCACCCACAGTCACTTCCCGGTCACCTGAAGCTACATGGTGCCACCAGACCTCTATTGTGCAGACTGCAAGAGTGTACCAGGACATTTGCTGCTCCACTGCCCTATGAAGATCCTTTTCATGGTAATCTGCCTCTACATGCTCACAATGCAGTGATAGCAGAGAATCTACCAAAGAGGAATTGCCGAATACAGAACACTGGCTAGAGTAAAGCATTTCATTTGAGACAGAAAAGGAAATTAGACCCTCTTACCAAGAGTAGTTTTCTAAATAGATCCGTCATGGCCCCAAAAAACACAAACACCTTATTTGATTTTAGTTGTTATTCATAATTATGTGCCATTATATGTCCTCTCAGAATATATGATTGAAAGTATAATTTTTTTTTCCCCCACGTATTTGTAGCCTCCTTTGAGAAAAGTGCCAGGCTGTTCTGAGGGATCAAAGGGCGTGCCAATTCAATTTAGCAAAATGCATTGTGAGCCACTATTGTCATTGTGATATGTAATCACACAGGGCACCTCTTTGAGATTCACAAAGCAAGAGTGGTTTACTTCACTTAAGAATTAAGAATAGTTGGTGACCATGTGTGATGGCTAGAGATGTGCACAGATCGAGTTTTTTTTTAACTTTTCACTTCCGCCCAATATATGCATAGAAGATAAAGGAAAATACGTACATCCATTCAAACATCCATGATGCACTCTTGATAAAAAATTAGATAAGTGATTGATCTGGTATTTGAAAGTCGATCAGCACATGGTTGAGGCAGCAGGCACGAATCGCAGCTCCATATTGATTCTAAGTTGATGGGGGAAACAGAATTTGCCGGGTAGTTGGCAATGGTATGCACCCTGTCCAAGTAGGGACCCTTCCTTCTAGTCAAGGTAAGGGAGTTACACACCCAAGATAACGCCTGCTAACTCCCATGGTAGCTTGGTATGAGCAGTCAGGACTATCTCAGAGGCAATGTGTAAAGCATTTATACATAAAATACACAGTAACACAGCGAAAACACCACATAACACCACATAAGTTTAGAAAAATAACCACTCTTTATCTAAACAAAACAAGACCAAAACGACAAAAACCTAACATACACAACTCAAGATATCACTTTTTAAAGGTTTAAGCAATTCAGTCCTTAGAACGCTATAGATGCCTTGATTTTAGCACAAAGTGCCTTTGATGCGTCAAAATCCAAGACAAAAAACTGCCGCAAAGGAGGGAAGCATCAGAAAACACAGCAATGAGTCGATTCTAGAGTCCCAGGGGAATGGAGGCGTCAGTTGTGCTGCATGCAGGAGAAGTGTTGTGTCAATTCCTTACTGGGAGTAGAAGCAATGCCCCGAATTCCGAATGTGGCTCCTTACTACCTTACTACCGGTGAATGCAATAGAAACTTGGCGCACTGGTGCGATGCATGGAAAATTCAGGCACGCTGGGTCAATGCGGCAGCTAAACATGTGCTGCGTTCATTCTTCCAGCTGTGTACAGGTGATGTGTCGATTCCTTCAGCGACACAGCAGGGCCTGCGTCAAAGTCGGAGCGGGGGTCTCGGAGGTTGGAGACACGGAGTTCTGGACTTGGGCTGTGGCGGTTCTTCCAGATGCGAACAGGCGCTGCGTCGCATTTTCGGCCGCACTGCGGTGATGCATTGGTTTTTCAACTGTATGGCAAGCTTGCTGCAGAAAAAACGGCGCTGAAGGGCGATGCGTGGATTTTGAAGCAGCAAAACCACCTCCAAGGGCCCAGAAATGGAGTTGGCACCACTTGGAAGCTCAGAACTCTCAGCAGAGCAGTTCAGGGGAGCCACAGATACAGTCTTTGATGACTCTGAGACTTTCAGCAGGAGGCAAGCACACACAAGCCCTTGGAGAACTTGGAAAGTCGGATTCCAGAAAGCAAAGGCCAGTTTTTTCACTGCTCACAGACAGAAGCAGCAACTGCAGGCCAACCCAGCAAAGCAACACAGCAAAGGGGCAGTACTGCTCCTGACATCGCTACAGCTCTTCTTCTTGGCAGAGTCCTCAGTCCAGAAGTGTTCTAAAACAGTGGTGTTCAGGTCCAATACTTATACCCCATTTTGCCTTTGAAGTAGGCATACTTCAATGGATAGTCTTTGTAGTGCACAGATCCTGCCTTGCCCTGTCCTGGCTCCAAACAGACTACAGGGGGTGGGCAAAGCCCTATTCAGGTATCAGTGACAACTCCTCCCACCACTCTAGCTCAGGAAGGCCCATCAGCCTGGTGATGGGCAATCAGGATATGCAGGGCACACCTCAGCTTCCTTTGTGTGACTGTCTAGAGTGAATGCACAAACAGCCCAACTGTCAGTCTAAACCAGACGTGGATTCCACAGGCATCTAGAGACACAGAATGGTAAAGCAAGAAAATGCCCACTTTCTAAAAGTAGCATTTTCAAACATACAATTTAAAAACCACCTTCACAGAAAGATGTGTTTTTAAATCCTGAGTTTAGGGAACCCAAACTCCAAATCCCTATCTTTTACCAATTGAAAGTTACACTTGTAAGGTGTTACAAGGCAGCTCCAATGATAACCTATCGGAGATAGTTCTTACAATAGTGAAAAACGAAATTGGAAGTATTTCACTATTAGGGCATGTAAAACATACCAACACATGTCCCACCTTTCGCATGCACTGCACCCTGCCCATGGGGCTACCTTGGGCCTACCTTAGGGGTGCCTTATATGTACTACAAGGGAAGGTTTGGGTCTGGCAAGTGGGTGCACTTCAAAAAGAGGTGATAGAATGCACACCGTGTTCCATACTTGTATGGAACACGGTGTGCATTCAACAACCTCTTATTAAATTTACACATTCTTTTCCGTCTTTTTCCAGCAGTTTGCACCCTTAGATAAAATCTTTTAAAAAGGAATCATGGTCCAAAGAACAGTTAATAGAGAACGCAACACTGAAGTTTCACTTTTCCACCATAGCTTGACGCACTAAAAGCATCAGCAGTCTTTATTTCAGAATCTTGTCATTTGTTGGAGAGGAAGCGAACTTTGATGAATTTGACAATGTTCTCTTTAAAACTGATTATTGCACGAATGTATTTATTTATATATGCCAGTTTCATGTAAGCTTTATTACTATTGTAATTACGTATGTTGTGTTTCTTGTAACTCATGAATGTGAGATAAAACGGGGTAATTCATAGTGTAATTTATAGTGTTTTGTTTAGTTTCATGGTTTGCATGTCAGATGATTTGGTTCAATCACGTGAGATTATTTAAATGCACCATTAACGCCCAAGTTCATTTAGTCAGTACATTCACTATGGTGAGTGGCAATGTTTGGCGTGCGTGGGATTAAATGCAATATACTAGGTATGGGTGGTTTGAAGGCACTTTTTTCAGTTCTTTTGGTTTAGATCATAATGACACGATTTAGGAAGTTATGAGTTCATTCAGCTTGAGTGAGGTTTGGGTCACAGAGCATGCTTTTTTCAGCATCGGTTTCAGTGTGTATGTTTGATTTTATTTTAACGTTTAAGAAGCTTGCACTCATTTTCGGCGTGTTTTATTAACTTTTAACTTTATTTATGGGCTGCATGAAAATGGTGGTCAGATTATAATTACGAAGTTAAGCATCTCGTAACAACAGTATAATTACGACTGGGATGGGTATTGGTAAAATATATGTCATCTGTTTGTTTTCAGTTACCCATGAGGAAGACCAAAAGATGCCCGAAATGCGTTGGGTCATAAAATAAAATCTACGCCACGTTATAAGGAAGGGGGAACCCCAGTTTTTGTATCGAAAAGCCTGGATAGGCACTCATCGAACTTGGTTTAAAAAACTAAGGGGCATATTCACAAGGAGCCATCGCCGAATTAACGGCACTTTATCGCAGCCAAAGTCGTGATAAATTTACCTCCCCATTCACATAACAGCCCACAGCACCAGTTTACCCGCGATAGCAGCCGCAAAACACATCGCCACAGGGGACCCCCGCAAATATCGCTAATGAGATGCAGAGTAGGTGATCCCGTGCCAAAAGCCGAGACAACATCACACCTCAACATTCACAACGACCAGCCACATCGGCGATAAGAACACAAAACAGGCGATAAGGCGCGTTAGCACCAGGAAATTTACACCTGCTCTGACCTGGTGTAAAGTCGGACAGCAGCCAGCACCACAAAAGAGAGCACAGCCCAGGGCCACATCCAAAGGGGAACAGATGCCATGGAGCCACTCACCATGCGGCCCGGACACCCAAGAGGGCCACAACACCCACCGCCACCACCCCAGGACCCCAACCCACACCCTGAACACCCCCCCCGGACCACCACAGACGCAGTGCAGACAAAGACAGCGGACCCCCAGGAAGCGTACCAGCCGCACAGACCCAACATCTGACAATGTCACCGTCCACTACAGGCTGAAAGTGACAAACATCCTACGCATCCTGACCATCATCGCCTAACAGGCCTATGGCACCAACACAGTGGACAACCAACATCCCACCCCACACAAAGCTGCTGGCTTGGCTGCACCTGTTGGCCCCTGGTACCCCCCAACCAACACCCGCCAGAGTCGGAGGAGTCTCACAGCCAGCCACATCCAAGTCCCCCACACCTGTCCTGGACATCACCATCACCCTGGTACCCCAGTCCCCATACGTACAACACAATGCGCAGGATCCGCTGGAGACCAAGCAAGGACCATACGCCCTAGCAGGATGCACGCACGTGTTGGGGGCAATACACAGCACACATGTACTACCTGTGCCCCCTGGTGACACAGCACACAATCACCGCAACAGGAAGCACACGTCTCACATCAATGTGCAGGCAACAACAGAACACTGTGGAACCCCCAACAATGTCACCTTCAAATACACAGCCAGTGTGCATGATACCTTCATCCTCCGACAGTCCATCATCAACCAGCGTTCCCAGGATGGCAACAAGGGAAATGCACAGCCCCTTGGCAATATCCAAATGAACACCCCACACACCTCAGCTCCACAACCATGCAACTCACAACTCTGGCAATGCACACGTCACAAAATCACATACAACAGGCACAACAACATGCCCACCCACCAGACATGACAGAACAACTTACAATTTTCACATGGGCAAGCCCTGAACATGAGCCAGCAACGGCATGGCACCTCAGCCACATAATAGCCGAATGTGGGGAGAGGTGGCAACCAGGCATGTGTGAAGGATGCAGTAGAACCATGATTGGGAAAGTACACAATGCCAAGAGTGGCGGAGATGTGCTGGACACACCGCAGTATGCAGAACACACCCATATCCATGGCGACATACACCGCTGGTGTATGGAGTGTAGTGGACAGTGGACGCCACCATGTCACCCCAGCCAGTGGGGGACCTCGTGGAAATGTTGCCTGTTACGCCCCCCCTAAGCGTCACCGGAGTGGGATGGCCCGGCGTATGCCACGCCAGCTTAGGGGTGTGAATAAAAACCACGTAGGCCTGGGCGTGGTCCTCTTCCAGAAAGACCCATGTCTCTGCCAGGGCGGCGCCTCCCACCCCGCCATGAGGCCGACTCCATCCTCGTGAGTGGAGTTGCCTGCGATGCTGTGCATCTGCCGGACCCCGGCACGCTGGACCACGAACCCGTCAGGCCCGACCCTGCGCAGCCAGGCCACACTGATCACCTGCCGACACCGGCGTGTGTCAAGGAGGGCCCACCACGTGCCGGCGCAAGCTCCAAGCCCGAGTCCCGGGACCTTGGCAGCCTCCTCAGACCATCACGGCCTCCAAGACACAGGCCCGCTTTAGTCCTTTCTCGCTGACGTACTCTACTGCCACCTTCGGCCTACTCTTCGGACCAGTAGGTCCCATATGTGAAACTGTGTCCTGAGTCATGAATGGCAGTGACCCCAAATCCGGGCCAGCGGCCACAGCACCAGACCCCCCGATCAGTGAGGCATAGTTCCATATGGGCATCTTACGACACGTGGTGCCACTAACCCTGTTCAACGCCAGCCGGCGACATGTGGTGCCACTAACCCTGTTCAACGCCAGCTGGCTACACGTGGTGCCACTAACCCTGTTCAACGCCAGCCGGTGACACGTGGATGAGGGACCAGGACTACCCTGCGGACCAGTAGGTCCCACATCCAGCACCTAGTCGCAAATCACGAATGGCAGAGTCCACACCAGTGGTTGCATGGAGAGGAGTAAGAGGAAGATGCGGCTCAGTCCGGACGAAAGCCGGGTCACATACACGGAGGTGACCGAACACGTGGTGCCACTGAACCTGAACTACGCAGGCCGGTGGGGCCATCCAACCTATGCCAGCGACACTCGGTGAATGGGCCATGCTGACCGCTGCCTCAGGCCTACACCACGGTCAGGTAGGTCACACATTTGGAACTGAGTCTTGATTACACCATGGCAGTGAACATCATTTATGGCAGAGAACAATTCACTATACTCCCTTCGATGTGGTGCCAACAAGTCTGTGCATGGCATCACAACCACACGTGTCTGTGGGCCTACGCGGACTACTGCCCTCGGCCTACGCTGCGCACGAGTGGGATCACAGATTTGGAACTGAACATCGGTAATTCAAAAAGCAGAATACATATCATCGCACGCACGGAGAGGCGTAAGAGGATGACGCGTTGCAGTCTGGAGGGTACAGGATCATCGTTACGGAGGTGATCGAACACTACCGACAACTGCCCTTGTGTCACTAACTCTGTGCCTCGCGAGCCAATGACACGTGGCTGTGGGCCACTGCTGACCGCAGCCTCCGGCCTACACTGCGGTCCAGTGGGTCACAGTCTTGATTTGGCAATGGTGGAGTTCATATCAGTGTACCGGCATCATCGCAGACTGCATCCCCTCACAGCACCTGTGCCACTAAGTCTGTTCCCCGACATTCATGGACACTCACTGGTCGTACATTGGTGGCGTTTGAGTCTATGGACTAGGGGCTAGTTTTCATCCTCATGTAGCTCATACCGAATTGTTGATGAGGACGAGGGTTGCGCTTTCCACTCCTCCATTTCCGCATCATGCCCTGGGGTACACCTTCCACTGTCCCCCGCAACCCTCCGCAACATACACCTCGGACATTGATGGGGACCCGCTCAGGTCGCATGGCCCATCTGACTGCACCCCAAGTCACCGTCCCGTGGCTCGGTGCCTGTGCCGGCCGCAGTGCATCCGGGGCCACTAACTCTGTGCTGCTCAGGCCTGGGACCCCTTCTTCTGAGACATTGAATGGCCTCTGTAGCGATGGTCTTGGGGTCATCAATGCCATGTGCCTGTGGCCCTGCGCTGTCCACATCCTCCGGCCTCAACTGCGGGCCACCAGGGCCCACACATAGCATCGAGTCTTGACCAGCCCGGACGTCGCATCACCGCAGGAGGCACACGCCACCACCGCAAGGACCACCTCCAACCGCCATCTGCCAGAGTTGAAAGGGTTTTCCTGACAGACCTACGGAGTTGCTCAGATCTGTCGTGGATGCCATCATCAGCCTGATACCCTGCTCAGCACTCCAGGTGCCAGTGACTCAGTGCACCGCAAGCCATTGTCCGTTACTGATTGAGTTTTGTGCTGCTGTGAGGTTGTGGCAGCAATGCCACCTCATGCAGTGGGGAAGACCTGGGACTATGATGAGGAAGATGTGTCAAGTGTGCGGACGGGAGAAGGCACAGACAATGGGAGGGCAGGAGGCAGCAGCCCCAAGGCAGGAATGCAGACTGGTGGTGGTAGTCGAGCTACACACCCGGATCTATTACTGGGTATTGCGCTGTGGACTGCGGATGCAACTGTCACCTCAGGCAGTGTGGGAGACCTGGGACGTTGATGAGGAAGTTGATGCAGGTGTAACACACCCCACTGCATCTGCATCAGGACTAACCCGAAGGGACACAATCCTAGCAATTTCTTCACATGAGCACGCTCTTCTCTAGTGCCCCTACCTCAGTGCACTGCAACTCACGGAACCTCCTGACTGAATATTGGGTGACCTCTGTCCTTACTCCGGATCCCTCCATGTTGCTCTGCAGTTGATCTGTTATGCTGGTGTTTTCTGTTTCCATTACACTGGTGTCCACTGTTCAGGTTGTTGCCAGCACCAAGCACTCCGTGCGGGCTGGCTTATACTCACCCCACACACATCCAGCACAGGCGTCACTGTACATGTGGCCCTGCCAATAAAGGGGCTGGGCGCACGTGCCCGTAGCCAGTTCAACATGATATGTGCATGTGTCCCTGTGGTCTTGTTGTATGCATGAGGGCCCTGGGCCCTACGACATGTCACCGCAGGCAGCGGGCTAGAACCTGGACATGTAGCTTTGTCGTCACCCACTCAATTCGTAAGGGGAGTGGACTGTGCCGTCGTATGCAGAGCCAACGTGGGTGTGTGACTGATATGTGCGTGCCCCTGGGTGTGGTTCTGTACTGGGTATGTGCATCTGTATGTGTCTCTATGGCAGTGTGGGTCTCCTTTGTGGGGTGTAGGTGGTCCCTGAAGGGTATTGGACACCCACCTATGTGTTCTAGTTCGCATTCCATGGGTTTGGCAACACTAGCACCTGTTTGGCCACCTCCTTTTGGCGTTCTGACACCTGGCATTGGGGTGCCATGTGTGGGTCGGTGAAGTGTTGTGAGCCAGCCGTGATTGCGGGTGCTTCATGCTGTGTGGTCTGTTGCAGGGGCTGGGTTCTCCTCTGAGTAGCTTGTCTGCCCTGGTCCTGGTGGTGGGTTGTGTGGGATGTCCATGGGCTGTTGTAGGGCGTCGGTGTCGAAGGTGTGGTGTTCGTCTCCGGCATCGCTGATGGGTTGTCTGTTCTGACCTGCTGGAGGTGTTGTTTGTCCCTCTGCATTGTGAAGGGGAGATGCATGTTGGCATTGTGTTGGCGCCTTGTTCTTGTCGACATGCAGACTGTGTGACAATGTACATTGTGACTGTTTGGGCGGTGGTGGCTATTTGAGTTGGGACAGTGGACATTTGGCCTACATGGCTGATGTGGGGTTGTAGCCGTAGATATGCATCTCACAGTTCCCTGCTCTGTCCAATGTGATTGTTCTGTTTCTGCGCCTGGGCGGACCCAGTTGTGTCCCCTGTTCTGCAGTGTGGGTGTTGCACTTTGTGCCACATTGTCATGGTATGTGCTGTGATTGCTATGTGTGTGTGCTGCAGTGTGCCACGGGGATGGGGGACATGTCCCTGGGTAATTGTGGGTGTGCAGTGTGCTACACCTCGTTGTGCATGTGTGCCATTGTGCCCATCACCCCCCGTCCCCCCAGTCCCTGTTGGATCCTCACCCTGTTGTTGTTGTGTCGGGTCCTATCGAGCTGTGTCCGTACTCCCACCTCCTTGCACCGTCTCCACGCTGATGACTGTGGCCTGGGTTTCCTCAAGCTTCTCCTGTGGCACTGGACTGCCACCTCCTGTCACCGTTGCTGCCTTCCTGTTGGCAGCGGGTTTGTGCCTGGTTTAGGTTGTCACGTCCTGGAGGCGCCTCTTGGCCTCCTGGATTGGCCCCCTCGGCACTCCGACTGCATTCCAGGTGGTCTGCTTGTGGGTCAGTTGCTGGTAGTGTTCTGTGACTCCGTGGCGCTGGTCTTGTTTTCCTGCGGTCTGCACCCCGTCTTCCTCTCCCTTTTCTCCTTAGCCTTCCCCGACCCCGTTGTTCCTTGCTGGTGGTCTGTGGGGGTTGTGGGGTTCGTGTTGACCTCTGCGCTGTGTCAGGGTGCATCCATGTTGCTACGTGCTTTGGCTTGTTTCTGGTGTGTTGTTTCTGTGGTTTTTATGGTGCAATTTCCCGCCAGACGCGTGGGATTTGCAGGCATGTGGCTGCTTTTCGCTACTTTTTGTACCGTGATTGGCCTCATCGCATGATTTCTTGCGTTTCGCATTTTTTCGGCGTGGCGTTGATTTTCACGCTGACATTTGACGCGTTATCTGGTGACGATCGCATGCTACCGACTTGTTGTGAATTCCACGTTGACACAGGGTTATTTTCCCGCGATAGGCTGCGATATTGAAAGTTGCGTTACGCTACTCTTGCGGTAGTTATCGCACATTCTTGTGAATATACCCCTAAATATGTTTAGACATGTATGGGTCATGAACTGAGAACAGGAGTGAATAAAATGGCTTAAAACAAGGAAGAAATCAAGGGAATTCATTTGTCTGTGAAATTCTTTCAGTGCTGTGTACCCTGTGCTGGGACCTGACGAGGCTCCACTGTTTCTTTAAGTGTGTGCCCTTGCCAGGTAGCCATAGCAGTTTGAAACTGCACTTGCAGGCACTGCAGTCACAGGCCTGAGACATGTTTACAGGGCTACTCATGTGGGTGGCACAACCAGTGCTGCAGGCCCACTAGTAGCATTTGATTTTTCAGGCCCAGGTCACACACAGTGCACTTTACTAGGGACTTACCAGTAAATCAAATATGCCTATCATGGATAGCCAACCATAATCACAATTTATATAGGGAGCACTTGCACTTTAGCACTAATCAGCAGAGGTAAAGTGCCCAGAGTTACAAAACGATCAAAAACGAAGTCCAGCATACAGTCAAAAATACAGGAGGTAAAGGCAAAAAGACAGGGGAAACCACGCCAATGATGCCAGATCTAACACCAGCCCTCTGTAACACAAGGTGGTCCCTCTGAACTGAATGATCTGGAATACTTAAATTAGAAATGTGACACTTTGAAAATCCATGGACTTGTAAGTTGAGCAGCTAAACAACTGTACAATGGGATTTTAAATTTTGTAGGTAAAACAGAACATTAATTTCTGTTTAAGTGCTTTAGATTAATATATTGTCATATTTGGAATGTGTCTAAATAACATTTGCGATGTATCACATTGTTCAGTTACATAACACTCTACAGTTACAATAATATTGGACATGGTGTTCCTAGAAACATCAATCAACTAAGAGAATTTAACGAGTAAGGTGGGTGCTATAATATGGAGCTGTGACATTAAAAATATCCTTTTCTATTTCCTTTATACAAAGGCAAAAGTTTCTTGGATCTGTTGTGCGCCTTTACACAAGTAATGAAAGCAGGATAGTGTTTGTTGAACTTGTTAATTACAATGCATTGAAGTTTAATAAATAATTTAAATAAGATATTCTATCTGCATCATGGGTCCCCAAGGATTGTAACTTTTTAAACGCATTATTTTGGTGTGTTTTCTGGAGTCCGAAGCCTGTTAGGGAGACCTCTCCCACAATATGGTTCATGTAACGAGGCAATCCCTTCACTCCCAGGGCAGGCCCTCTTGACATGAGACCGGCCTGACACTTTTGGAGGTCACTCATCTGACACTGGAAGACGTCAAATATCACAATTTTAGTATAGATTGTCTATGTTTGTGTCATAGGTGTGGCCCCGAAGATTTCTGTCTGCAACTTCTCCTGTATTTCACATTGTCCATGCATTATAAAATATAGTGGTGAATGGAAATATCGGATTTAAAATGCATTTATGTTTTGTGTTGATACTGCCAAATGTAGAATCTGACTTGAGTTATGTCATTCGGTTACAAATTTGGGTTTACATTTTAAAAGGTATGTAGCCAACAGCTTAAACGCACCTCTGACCTGGTAGGGATTCTAATTTAGATATGCAAAGGCCATTTTGTCTTCTGTAAATGGTTTCTCCTCACCAGAGGAAGATGATCTGGTTTGAGTTTAATTTCAGGCATTCCCTTCAAACTATTTAGGCCTGCTGAACCCTTTATCTCCATACTCTGTTTAATCTCCTTTCCTATAATTTCTCCACTTGTTGAGCAGAGCTCTGCCCTGCAAAGAATGTTTCCTCTTATATTTTGCATCATGTGGTGTGTGAGGTTTTGAGAACCATAAATCAAGTCTTATAGAGCTACGGTGATCACACACTGTGGAAAAGCTGGGAGTGTAAAACATGAAGGCTGGCTACAGATTGGATATGGGGTCACTATCAATGATGTTCGGGGATATGCGGTTTAACCACATATTTTGGACTGAATTTTCCTCATTTCACTCATAGAATGGAGAGAAATAGAAGGTGGGAGTTGCTACCTTTCTTCATTTGCTTACAGAATAAAGCTTTAGAAAGGGGTTGTCCCCTCTTCGCCCAGACCTCTGCCTGACGGTACTTGCTCCAGGACTGTGGAAGGAAGTCTGCTCAACAAACGCCCAGGGTTATCACAGTCATGGTCTGTTGAGTGAGTCTGCAGTCTCTAGATCCTGCCTCTTTAGCCTGCATAACCTGCAGACGCCTGGAGATGAAAGGTTCCAAACAATTGATGGAAGGAATCCCATTTATCTTAGAAATCCTTAATTTTTTGTAAACATTTGCTTATTAAAACTGTATATGTTTAAGCTAGGTTGTTATTTACTTTAAATTACTTAGGGGCTGATTTATATCTTGTCAGCATGTATACTCTGTCACAATGGCCCCGGAGTAAACATACCACCAAGATAAAGGTCCCCTTGCCTGATTTTGATGTGGGCAGACCTTAGGTTTGGCTACTGCGGTGACTACTCCATCACCGCCATAGCCAAACTCCTCTGACAGCCCGATGGCGTAAGGGCCATTGGAGAAATGGCTATATGTCTGCCTACCCAGTCAGGATGGGGGGACATATAGCCATTTTTTTACTGTCCGTCATCGACAGGCAAACCCTTCTGGTAAGGGAAAGTAAAATGGTAATGATGGCCCCTTCGCCAAGGGAGCTGACTCCCTTGGTGAGGGGGCGATACATTTTTTATTTTAAAAAAGAAATGCTATTTGGAATTTTCTTTTTGAAAATAAAAAAAGAAAACGCTTTGGTGCAGGACTGCATCCTGCTGAGGCAGCCCTGCATCAAATATCGAAATGCATTGGCAGTAACTGCTGTGGCGGCCGTTCCTACCAATGCATTATAAATGGCCGCCTGCTTGCCAGTCATTAAAAAATGTGGCAGACTGTCCGTGCACTGCGTCCCCCTGGTGGAACAAATGGGCTATTCGTCCGTTTATAATTCAGCCCCTAAGTGAAGTGTGGTGACAAAAATAGGGACTTGCCTCCATGGGTAACATATCCTGAAGCAGGAAAGAGTTAATGAGTAGGCTGCACTCTCTTGCAATTGCCAATAGCTGCCACGTGGGATACCAGCAGAGGACACTGCAAAGGATGGGACAAGAAAAGGGTGCTGGTGAGCGGGCAGGAAAGCAGTGGCGGGATGTGGCTATCTGAGATCATTGGAAAACTTTGCTCAGTGATTGCAGGAATCACAGAAAGGGACCGGGAGTCTGCTAATCAGTGCAAGGCACCCGTTTGACTTGAGTGGACCCTCTTGGCAGTGGTAACTTTTTTTCCCCGCTGATGATATCCACTCATTTATTTTAAAACTATGGGAGCTCTGAACTCTGCAAAATCCTATAGTTCTTGAGAAAAGTGCAGAGTTGCAAGCCTTCAGATATCACAATTTCACACACTGCTGTGAAATAGCAGAACAAAGTTTAGATTCATAGATGCTGTTTTTTGGGAATTTTTACTAATCTAAGAGGAAATATTCAGAAATACTTAATTTAATCTTTAGAATGAACAAGTAACTAAATGCTGCAAAGTTTTTAGATCTTTATATTTTAGAATTGTTATAATTTTTCAAAACTTACCTGATATCTACTACATCAATGTTATTAAATTCCTAAAATCTAGGAATTTTCCTATACTAGTGTACATTTTGGCACAATGGACTTCTCCTCCACTCTATTATGTTTGTAGATTACATTATATGGCATTGGTGCAATGACGGAATTGCACGGAGAGAGTGCTTAAATGAGGTATAAGCTTATTATTGGAGAAGGAGCAGAAAACATATTTGTTAATTAAATGTTTCATTTTTATTTAATACCTTTTTAATCCTGTTGGCCATGGCAATACACTAAACCTTGCTTCTAACGAATCCCTTCTATCGAAATTGCAGGTTGTCCAAAACACCGCTGTCCGTATGGTAAACAACCTTCCTCCAAGGACCCTGTCAACCCCACGCTCAGTGCCCTACATTGGCGCCCATTTGTAAGACAGCACTGTTTAAACTGCTCTGCCTGACTTATAAATCCTTGTCAGGCTCTAGCCCAAAATACCTTCAGGACACACTTACTCTGTACCTTCCGAACAGGAATTAACGATCTAGCAATCAATTTATTTTGTGTCGCTGGCGTATCCGTTCAGCTAAACATGAGGTCGAGCCTTTTCTTACTTTGGCCCCAACCACTGGAAAAAATTTCCCCTGTTCATCCATGCATACACCAGTCTGTCTGACTTTAAAAACACACCTTAACACCTGGTTGTTCTAATGCTGCTTCTACTTCATCTTCCTGCTGCTCGCGCGCTGAGATGTCCCTTCAGGGATGAGTGGTGCGCTATATCAAGAGCCAAAAAACACAACAAATAAGTTATTCATCCTCTTAGGGTTGAGTTCGCTGGCTGCACAACTGACTGTGTAGCAAGAACCCTGCACAGTTCCTTAACTCACTCCTTACCAGCAGATTAGGCAGGTCTAGAAGATGGCTATTGCCAGCTGCCACAAGGGCATCCACGATATGGAGGCTGGAATGTGTGGCCTCTGTGGAAATGGGCAGGTATTTGGCACAGGAGTACCATGACAGGATGGTGGCAGGCTAGGGAACAAATTACTTACCCCTGCTTGAAGCACAAATGGCACAACATGTACTTCAGATGGCCTTGCAGCATTCCTAGGAAATAATGCACAGTCAGCCCCAGCACCTGAAATTGATTCCACCTTGATAAGCAGTAAAAGGTGGGGTCAGCACAAGCACATAAAATACCTGAATGAAGAGAAAGAAGTGTTTTTTTGCAACTTCTTCCATTCCTGAGTAAATCCTTGCCGGCCTATGGCAGATTCACTTCATGATATTACTGTAGGTATTTAGCTTACTATTTGTTTCTTGAGTGCATTCCCGATTATTGTTTCTTTTTTCTTGGGTCCTGCTCTAGGCATCTACTTCATATTAACCCCTTCAAATGGGCAACTGTTAAGGACTATCATGGCCCTGTGACACTATGCTCCTGATAACTTTGAAATATTTGTTTTGCTCTGATTTTCTAACTACTGATCACATCATCAGGAATGGGCTCCTACTTGAGTAAGCAGACCTGATACTCCATTTCCTATCCCTTACTCTTACTGTTCTCCATGCATGGGCGTTAGGAATTCCATGTAGGGATTCCGATACTTCTGTCAAAGACTCACGAAGATGCCTGGTCGAATCAAAATCTCAGTGATAGTGGCACCTATACCAAGTCCATCACATCCTCGGTTAGTTTTTAAGGGCTAAATCCAGAGCTGTCTTCCGTCCTT
The DNA here is from genome assembly GCA_963921515.1 of Calotriton arnoldi. Lineage (NCBI taxonomy): Eukaryota > Metazoa > Chordata > Amphibia > Caudata > Salamandridae > Calotriton > Calotriton arnoldi. Next base: position 208,658 of record CAWUFW010012581.1, on the reverse strand, counting down.
GGTCATTTTGTTGTATTCATTATTTTTCATGGTCCTTACCAGCTCCGACAGTGTTGCTTTTGTCTGTTTCCTCACACGTATGGAGAGCCTGTTGCCCATTCATTCTTCTGAAGGTGAGGCAGGGGTTCCCTACTGTGGTAGAGTGGTAAGTCTTCACATTCGTCCCAACGGTCCAGGATTTCTCTCTGCCGGATCTGGGCACATACTTGCAATAATTCCAAATATTTCAGGCAAAAGTAGGCAAAATGAGAAGGCGGTGTCTCTGTATTCCAGCTACTGTAGAGGCTTGTTTTAATCTGCTAGTCTTGCGATTTCTGTTTGGGTAAGTCCAAAAACAGAAATGTATTCTAGCCCCAAGATTCATAGCAATCAATCAATTAGGAAAAAAAGAGATCACGACCTTGAGATGGTGGGTGAAGATATGATTATAAAATATTGAGGAAAAAAGAGCAACAAAAACGGACATACATATGTTCAATATGTGCATACTGAATATGAGGCGGTGTCTTTTGTCCCACCAACTACCATGCAGTCTATGGCCAAGGGCATCTATGGAAGATTTCCTGCTATTACCCAAAAGTAGCTGCATTCTGAATCAATAATAACTCCACAACCTCCGGTTTTATATCATGTTCTATTGATGCTGCAAATATATGCATGTTTCTCATGAACATTTACCAAAGGAGGTGTAATAACCTAGTTCGCAATATTCCCAGATAATGGTTAAAACCGATAGCTGTATGTATGTGTCCAGTTCAGATGATGGTGGTCAATGTGAATTATATTCATGATGATGACATTGGAACATCAGGTTTCAATCATGATTATGATGATTTGGATGCTTTTGAAGATAACAGTCAAGATTTACTGAGTAAATATTCTGAGAGAAATTAGTTTATTATATTGCACCATGCATGTCTAGAACCAGCACTTAGAGATCCACTGCTGGTGACATTGGTAAATTGCATCCTATGGTGGAAAAGGCCTCCAAATTTTGACTGAGGACAAATTATGCTCCGTCTTTGATTTTTAGGAGAAGTTGCACAGGAGTGCAAGATTAATTTCCATTCTTGATAATATATGGGCAAATGGTCTGCTAATTATGCAGAGCCCAGCTACAGTGAACCTATCTATGATTGAAAACATTACAAAGCAACCAACTCTGTTCTGGATTGTATTCTGGACCAGGTTAAAGCTGAATCAGTTGTCTCTTCTGCTGCTCAGCAGACATCAAGGAATCCATTGACTCCCTGTATAGCCCCTCCAGACAAGGAGAGTTGAAAGTTGGAATCCGTGGGAAAGTTGGTAAATGTTCTAGCAGAGGATGGAGTTAAAACAATCGATGACTCCACAGCTATAACTAGATTCAACCATTAAATATGGAGCGATAAAGCCCTATTCATAGATAAAACTGCCTAAGGAACACAGAGTAAAGGTGTGAGAAACCTCATAAGATGGAAAGCCAGCGACAGACACTCTAATTGATGAGGCTATGGATGTCTCATTATGTGGTTTCATCAAATTGGGAATGCCACATCAATGAGGTGTTATGGATGGCTGAAAATCACATCTTTTAGTCTGGAGATCCAACCACAGATCATTCGACATGGCTTTTGATGACCAAAACGTCTTTGGCAAGAAAGTAGTCGAGACACTTCAAGACATCAAAGTGGTTACTAAAACAGCACGATCCTCGAAGTGCCCACAGAGCAGACAACCTTAAAGGAACTACAGATCTTTTAATGAAAGATCTTTTTAACAAAGTTCCTGTTTTCACCAGAATGGTAATATGGGAGCTATGGACTGCAGACAAAGCAGCCTTCCCTTTCCAGACAGTAGGACTAAAGGTGCAGAGGCAGCACCATTTGACAGCAAAGGAACTATATTTTGACTTAACCTTGCTCTCTTCCACCCTCTCAATTATGCTACTGGGAGGCAGGATGAGTGATTGCTTAAGGAATTTGCAGAAAGTAAGAACAGTCAAGTAGACATTGGACACAGTCAAACTTTGTAATACTCTGGAATTCTTGGAGAAACGGCCATTCCTCTCTAAGAAAGGAGAAACACAAGCATCTAAAAGAACTATAATAAGAGATTACCGGGTTGCTAGTGAAATGAGATGCAAAAAGGTGTCTCCCTCAGAACAGGGGATGGGATTTTTTTCAAGATTCTTTCTTCTATTGAAAATGTCTGATGATTGACAACTTGTGCTGGATTTAAGGAACCTCAACAAATATCTAAGAAACAGAGTTTTTGCATGACCACACTTCAGAAAATACTACTGTTCATCACAAAATGAGAATTCCTGGCACCTTTAGATCTGGAGGATGCCTATTTCAATATTTTGATTCATGCAAAACACGGGACAGTTCTTTGATTCGTACTAATTGCAAGTTCAGACCACTACCTTTCAACCCAAAATCACACACACTTGTGTTCTCCAAATATATGTCTTTAGTATCAATTTGTCTGAGAAGAAAGGAGGAGTGTAGAACACCATTTTCTAGAAGATTGATTGATAAGGACAGCGACACAGCAAAAAGCACCAGACATGACCAAAATGACAATATTAACACTTTCAAGCTTTGGCTTAGCTATCAACATGAAGAAATCAACTCTGACATTAATCAAGAACTTGGTTTTTCTGGGAGTCAGAATTTGCACAGAAGATGGAATTGTGTTTCCCTCTCTATAGAGAAGCAACAAGATAATAAATCAGGAATCTTTTCTACAGATACAACAGACTGTGACAATAAGCACCATTGAGGCGCTATTAGGAAACATGGGGGCATATTTACAACAGAATGGAAAAGTGTGATGTTAAGCAAACATTGCAAATGCCACACTTGAAGAAGCGTGACATTAAGCAAACATTGCAAACGCCATGCTTCTCCATTCTGAAAATGCAGGGATGCACCGTATTCACAAGAATATGGCGCACCCCTTCATTTCCCCTAGCACTGGCGCTGAGTTCAACTGCCTAGCGCCAAAGCAGGCACCCTTGCACCATAGTGCAAGGGTGTCTGCACTGGGGGGGATGATTGTTTATGTGCAGGAAGGTCTCCCTTCCCGCACATAAACAATCATTCATGGTGTTTTGAAACTTGCTTAATGCAGCACACATAAAAGCTGCAAAACGTCATTTTTTGTTTTTATTGTTTATGTGCGTGAAGGGTCACCTTCCTGCACATAAACAATCAATGGCAATTTGCTGTTTCTATGTGTGCTGCACAAGGCAGCACACATAGAAACAGCAAAAACAAGGAGAAATAAAGCATTCCTCCTCGTTTTGCCTGTTTAAGACCAGGTTTTCCCTGGTCTTAATTTTTAACGTTGCCTCCTATTTACGCCACCCTTGTAAATAGGGGGCAGCGTCAAAATCAATGGGTGTTGGGGTGGAATGCCCATCGCAACACCCATTGCCCTCCCCTTTCACGCTAAGTACAGCGAGTAAGGGTGCCTTGTAAATAAGGCGAAGCCCCTATCGCCAACATAACATCACTAAAAGTGATGTTGTGTTGGCGATAGGGGCTTGTAAATATGCCCCATGTTGTCTTCCATCCTGCTGCTGCCTCAATGTCACCTTCACATGAGAATGATTCAAGAAAAATTAAACCGGCAGTGACAGCAGATAAGTGGGGGTTGTGACAATGTAATTATCACAACCCACCAAATGAAGAAGGGCTTACAATAGTGGCTAAAGAAAGACACTGTATTCCAAGGTCAAACTAAGTTGCCTGTCAAACCAAATAATGCCTTATTCGTTTATTTGGAAAACCATCAAAGCAGACAATTAAAAACATTCAAAATAAGACCATACATGTAAAACAATAAAATCTGATATAAAAAATACAAACATTGTAATGTAGATTAGTTTGACTCAAACCAAAACTTTAAATTCGTCCTGGTCTATCAATAAAATATGCTTAAATGCATCTCAGTAAATACAAAAGCACTTAAAAAATGAAATCTAATGTAAGAGACGTTGCCTGTCAAATCACAAGTCTTAGCTAAGCAACGGACGCTTCCCTGATGGAATAGAGAGGATTATTCATGACATGCACGTTAATGGTATGAGAGAGAGAGAGAAAGAGAGAGAGAGACACTGTCCATATCAACCTCAAACTCAGAGCATGCAGATTAGCTCTCGAAGTCTTTCTTCCTACACTGGAAGACTGTCAAGTCATTATTTGTCCAGACAAATCTGATAGCAGGGTGAAAGGATATTGTTTGCACCGTGCACACTAGGTGCAAATTTGAAATTCTGCTATACTTACTCGAAAGGATCTTGATCTCTAACTGAGGCTTAAAATCAACAATTCTTTAGCATATCGATGACAGTAAAGCAGAATTTGCCCAACAGTAACTACAGAGAGGAGTAAAATTGCAAATCGCAAAGGTTTATTGACACATTAGTAAAGTTACAATTTCAAATGGAATCAGTTAGTTTATAAGTCAATAATCACCTGAATACATCATATTTGAATATAATCCAGACAAGTCAAAAGGCAAAAGCGAGGTCAAGTTATTTAAAGATTGAATTTGGAAATTATAGCAGTTTTGTTCCCTTGAAGGAAAACTCCCTAATGCTAAGCTACAGTTGCAGGCAGGGCAGGGTTGGGGAATTTATAAGCAGCAGGTGTCACCAAGTATAACATCTCAAAGAGAATCAAATGCAGGTTCCAATCAAGACAAGAAGAAATGTGCATGAGGTCTCAAGAGCAGGGAAAGGGGTGTCTGACTCTGAAGGTGGACAGAAGTAAGTATAACTAGCTGAGGTCTGTTGTACACAATCAAATATGAAACTTCTTCAAAAGATACATTTCACGGGTCCCCACAGAGAAGGAACCAATCAAAATTAAACACTGATGGTGAGCGCAGTGTCAACCAATTTCACATAAGTAATGCAATAAGCAGTTTTAGTCCCATGGCCATCACAAATATCAGACAAATGGAGAACCTCTTCTTCTTCTTCTACTCCTTTCTTTTGCAGGTGCAGAATACTGTCCAAATCATTAAGTTGCAAGAAACTACCTTCAAATAAAACCTTAACAATAACATTACAGACTAATGATGTAACACATCAAATTCATACCTGAAATGAGAAAATGATTATACACAGCAAGCAGAAATACAACATTTCATTAATATGGAGTCTCTCGAAATGAGGCCTGCAGTAACTAATGCCAATTTCAATGTGAATATACCCTAACTATGGTTAACTGTTAATATAAAAGTTACACACTATGGTCAGTCCACATATGAGATTATACACGAATATGTGTAATAAATGATTAGATTAATTGTGTTATACATTTGCCTGCTATTAGCATACTAACAAAAAAAGTGACACTGCAGCACCAATACCATGACCATATATGACATTTGCAAGCAGGAAGGAATAAGATCTCTCCTGATGTCACAGGAGACTCAGCAGCTATGACTACGGGGGCAAAAATCATTAAATTATCTTAGAACAAGTTTCAACAATTCACATCATACTTTTGGGTATTCACAAATGTAAGTTACTACTAGTAAAGCTAGACTTTTGGTCTAAGTTTACCTTTGTGAATACCGAAATGTAGTAAAGTTAGACTTTTGGTTTAAGTTTACCTTTGTGAATACTGATAAGTAGTAAAGTTAGACTTTTGTTCTAAGTTTACATTTGTTAATAATACAAAGTAGTAAACTTACACAAAAGTGTAAGTTTACCTTTGTGAAATAGGACCAAACGCTATAAGCTGTTGCCACGCTTGTAATCTTTAAGCTCAAGTATGCCAGTCACCTATAGCTTGGTGCCCCCTGTTTCATCATAAGCATAATACAACTAATCCAAGATGCTGCCTTGAGACCCCTCCACCAGTTACCAAGAGAATGAATGACTCCAGTCCTGCATTCATTCCACTGGCTTCCAGTAGTTAAGCACTGGGCTCTTTCTTTTAGATGGACCCTAGATCAAGGTGACTCATTGGCAGTCAACCTTCTGGCTATGATCCCTGTTTTCGACACAGTGTCACACAATGTGCTTCTTGGGAAACTCAGGAAGTGTGGGATCTGTAAAAAGGGTAAAAATTCCCCTTCGTGTTTGCTGATCCACCCTTCTCATTCTGCTTCTTCCACCATGGAATTGATCTCTACCCTGAGTGTCGGAGTAGGGTATTTTGTAATTATGCTCATCTGCAAGTAGTCTTAGACATTCAGTTCTGTATGTAGAGGTTGACTGTAAGATAATGCCACCGCCTTTATCAGCAGGTTTTATAGTGATATTAGTATGACATTGCAATTCATTCAAGGCTTCTCTTTTGTGTTACTCAAATTTAGAATATTTTGCGTGTGTTGATGTCGAGATTTTCTACTTCCGTGTACACTGCTTGTTCAAATATTTCCAATTCGACTGGAGTGGTGTGTGTGAGGGGATAGAATGTAGACTTCTTTTGTAAGCCTGTGGTAGATGTTTCTTTTGTAGTTTCTTGATCCCCAAAATGTGCTTTCAACTGTAATTTACAGAAAATGTCCCTAGATGAAGTAAGTCAAGGACTTTGTTCTAGCACAAGCGGTAACTGGAGACAAACTGCATACCAAACGAAGGATCAATAGCCAACTATCTCTTTCTTATCTCCTCAGTGTGTAACCTTAGGGATTGCCCGCCCCCACTGCCTTATGAAGCCTAACTAAAATATAGGTGTTAGAAATGAGGTGTCTGGTTGGCTAGGGTATGCACCTAGGCCAGGCAGAACCCACCACTCTAATCCGGGCAAGGGAGTTACACACTGAAGATAACCCCTGCTCACCCCCTTGGTAGCTTGGCAGAGCAGTCAGGTCTATCCCAGAGGCATTGTGTAAAGTATTTGTGCAACACACACACTCACCAGTGACACACTAGGCACACCACAAAAAGAGAATCCACACAAGGTTATATAAAAAAATCGTTTGTATTGTACATAAAACACATTAGACCATAATCACATAAATCATTGTGCCACTAGGCACTTGTCATGACTTCACACAGAATCACATAAATCAGCTGGCCAATCGGGCCATTGTCATAACAGCAGTTAGATAGTGTAATCAAGTAAACGCTGGTAGGTTATGAAAGCAGTAGGCATCACACCATTATTGTAAACCACGGCAATTTCCTAAACTATGTCAATATCTGGATACTGTTAGGCAAACACGGCATACATCCCCTCAGGGCCTGAGGTGCACCTGACTGTATCGCGCCCCACACAATCCCTGTGCATATCAATCACATTTGCCAGGATGACATATCCTCCTGGACACCAAAAGGGCAGGGGGCTGAACCGAGAGGGAAACACCTCCTTCCCACCAGAGGCAGAGAGACCTCACTCAGTCCCCCTCCAACTAAGAAATGGCCGAGGCAGCCTCGCAGGCATGCGGTGCAGCTGCCAACTTCAAATGCGGCAGAACAAAATAACGGTGGGGACCAACGGTGGGCCCCGCGGGCTCACGACACGGGAGACCTTCCCCGGTCTCCACCCTTTGCTGACTTGGCGGGTCAGCTGCTGCGGCACGGGCTTCCTCTTGAGGAGACTGCCTCCATCGGGGCCGGCTCTCCACTCCTGTGCAGGCAAAAAGCCTCCGTTGGGCCAGGGCCTACTGCCCTGGCTCTTTGAACTGCGGCTGCCCGCAACCAAGTGGTGCAGCCGCTCCATTCCTCAAAAATGGGAAGAAGTCGGCAGAACACGGAGCAAAGTCTCCGTCGGCTCCACTGTCTTCAGCCCGCTCCTCTATGACGTGGGCGTTGCAGGGCAACACCGAGGACCTCCCGGGCCGGGATTCCTCACTGCTTCCGTGTTGTGTGGCAGCCTGGGGCCACGTAGCAGAGTCCCAGCTGCCACAATTCAGCGAGGATGCAATAACTTGAGAGGGAGAGCACTTCGTTCCCTCAGCTCTCCCCTCCCGTTGCCCAGCCACAAAAGGAGAGTGGGCGCTGCCCATGCTGCAGGCCAATGGAAAGTGCTCCTCCCTGGCAACCCAGAGTAAGCCCACTCCGTGGGCTCAATCAGCGCGCTCTGGGAGCAACAAGAATAAAGCGCTCAGCCTGTCTCCACCATGGAGACACCTATTAGGGAACATGTAGCGCTCACCAGCACTACGTTTTCTCCAGCACAGAGCAGCACCCAGGAGCAGTCCACAGCGCGCCTTTCATGTTGGGCTCCTGTGAGAGCACTGGGCACGCAGTTTTAGTAAAGCAGACAGCAGGCCAGCACACAGGGTCCTTGGGCATAGATGCAATCCCTCCAGCAGATCAGCACACGAGGCAAAGTCACAGTGGTGGTTCCCTGCCAGCACAGCAATCCTCTTCTTACAAGTCCAAGTCTTCTTCTTTTCATTGGGTCACAGCCCCTGTACTTATAGTGCCAAAGTCTTTGTTCTGGGGGTCCTTCAGACACATTGTAGAAGTGCACAAATCAAATCAAATCAAATCAGGGATATTTATTGAGCGCACATATCACCCAAAGGTCTCATGGCACTGATGGACAACTCTGACTTTCCGACTAGAGAGAAGATCTAGCTGGTTTAATGATCGAACAGCCATGTTTTAACTCCCTACAGAAGCAGTTGTGATCAGTGACAATGCGTAGGTGGGGGGGCAATTCGTTCCAGAGGGTGGGCGCCAAGAAGGAAAATGATTTTCAGCCATTTTTGGCAGTACGGACTCTGAAAGGGGTGAGGAGAAATTTATTACTGGACCTTAATGGCCTACGCGGCTGGTACCAGCTGAGTCTCTTTGCCAAGTAGCTGGGGCACCTACCGTACATAATCTTGTGTGCCAGGCAGAGAGTTTTAAACCTGGTTCTCTTCCTTACAGGAAGCCAGTGTAGGAGTTTTAAGCTTGGTGCTGAGGGTGATCTAGACGGGAGATTCAACACCAGCCTGGCCGCGGTATTTTGCAGGACCTGTAGCCTGGACAGCAGATCTTCATTTATTGGTGTCAGCAAGGCATTCCCATAATCCATCCGGCTGATGATCAGTCCTTGTACTAGAGGTTTCCTAGCTTCTATCGGGAGCTATTTAAAGATTTTGCGCAAGCTGCGCATGATGCCAAAGCAGGTGCCTATTGTTTGGTTAACCTAGTTCTTCATTGATAGTTGGTCATCAATTAGAATACCAAGATTACGCACTGCCTGCCTAGGAATTGGACAGGGGCCCAGTTTGGGAGGCCACCAGTCTTTTGACCAGTGCTCATGTGCCTTCCCAAAGAGTATCACCTCGGTCTTGTTACCGTTAAGTTGCAGATGGTTAGTGCTCATCCAACTGTCAACGTGCAACATGCAGTTAATAAAGCGTGTTTTTGTGTCCATGAGATCAGGACCAAGGGTAATCAGAATCTGAGTGTCATCGGCGTATGACACTACATCAAAACCATATGATCTGATCACCCTGGCCAGTGGAGTTACATAGAGATTGAAGAGCGCTGGGCTCAAAATAGAGCCCTGAGGTACTCCCATCCTTACTGGTCGACTGCATGAAACACGTTACCGATCTGGACTGCGGTGGCTCGATCGGTTAAATAACTCTTGAGCCACTTCAAAGCCCTCCCTCTGACACCAACCTCCCAAAGCTGTTGTTCCAGAATGCTGTGGGAGATGGTGTCGAAGGCAGCAGACAGATCTAGCAGTACAAGGATAGATGATTGTCCCTTATCCAATGCCAGTCTGATGTTGTCCACGGCTTCCATTCCATCAGCGCTGTTTCAGTACTGTGCGCAGCCCTAAAACCCGACTGTGATGGATCCAATAGGCCATTACTTTCAAGATGGATTACAAGTTGTCTGTTGATTAAAGACTCAAGCACCTTCCCAAAATAGGGAAGTAGCGAAATCGGCCGATAATTGGTCAGAATTTTAGGGTCTGCAGAAGGTTTTTTTAGGATTGGCCTGACTCTAGCAGCCTTCCATATCACAGGAACCATTGATTGTAACAGTGATCTATTAAATAGGTCAGTAAGATTATCAAGAAGCAAAGGGGCAATGGTGGAAAGGAAGCGGGGCGGCATCGGGTCCACTGGTGAGCCAGATTTAATTTTTGACATGGCCATTGCCACATCCTCCGAATTAAACTGGGAAAAATCTACCAGTAGTGGAGGAGGGCTGGTAGAATCGATAACGTCCTCTCCCAGAGTGTTTAAAGCTTCGGAAGATGGAAAAGAGCAATGGATTACAGAGATCTTGTCCTCAAAAAAATCAGAAAGGGAGTCCGTCCAGTCCTGTGAGACAGGAGCACCAGTCTGGACAGGGATAGTCGAAAAATCTTTTAAGATTTTATAAAGTTCCTTATTGGAATTGGCTGCCTTTTCAATCTGATGTAGGAGAAACTGTTTTTTGGTTTGGCTGATATTTGCCATATAGCTACGATGGATACATTTATATTTTTCATGATCCATCGGATTTTTACTTTTCCGCCATTTCCGTTCTGCAATCCTGCATAACAGTTTTTCTGTTTTTAGTTGTTCATTAAACCAAGGTGCAGATCTAAGTTTGAGTGTAACCTTAATGAGGGGGGCAACCTTGTTTAATGTTGTAGTTATTGCATCCTCGAAGGAGGTGGCTGCCTGATCTATACTGACCATGTGACCTGTAAGAGGAGGCTCCCCCAGAGGAAACTTAAAGTGTGCCGAGAAGGAAGAGGGAGTGACTTTCCGCCAAGACCTTCTCCATAAAGTTTCCTTACCAATCTCATTTTTAATAATGTGCACTGGGATGGTAAATTTCAATAGACCGTGATCTGTCCACAAGAGTGGAAGCGGAGGTTCAACCAAGATATCTTTGGAGTTGGAAAACAAAAGGTCCAAAGTATGTCCCGCAGAGTGTGTGGAGCCAGTTACCATTTGGACTAACCCCAGAGTACCCATACTAGTGATCAATTTATTGGTGTCTGGGTCTGATAGAATTTCTGCATGGTGATTAAAATCTATTAAAATGAAATTCTCTGCGGCAAGCACATGAGGGGCGATTATCTCGAGCAGAATATCTGTAAAATCCTTTCTCGGCCCAGGAGGTCTGTATACTAAGGCTCCTCTCCAGGTACCCTTGCATAGCCCATCTATTCTAAAAATACAGAGTTCCAGTTCCTCTGAGCTCATAGATTCCAAGGGGGTGATTTCCAGGCCTGCAACTGTGGCTATGAGAAGACCTCCCCCTCTTCTAGCATTCCTATCTACTCTGGTAATGTAATATTGGGAAGGGAAGGCGTTTACCATATCAGAGGAAGCATGTTCGTGGAGCCAAGATTCCGTTATCAAACAGATGTCGGGCCTTTCCATGTCCAGAAGGCTCCATGTTTCAATGGCATGCTTTGGAATAGAGCAGGCATTTAAATAGATACCCTTTAACAGTTTGGAATTGTTGGTATTTTCCAAGTCAGAATTTGCTATAAAATCACATGAAGAAGCAGAGTTTTTTAAACTAAGATTCCCTGATGTACTGGCGATTCCTATATCACCCGGTATAGTTGGTTTTTTCCCCTGATTATTGTTTAAGGTTTTGAGCTCTTCACTAGAGTAGTACAATGTTGCCATGGCTTGCCACTCACCATTTCACCCCGGAAAAGCAGAGCCAGACCGGAAAACGGACAGGGGTCCTGGTGCTGGCCGCGGTCTGGCGCGGACGGGCGCAACACCCCCATTCACATTTTCAACCCAGGCCCCAGACACACCACAGGGGGGCGGAGCCAGCATTGTGGAAAGCAGGCACTGCCCTATTCAGGTGCAGGTGCAACTCCTCCCACCACTCCAAATGCACACCAGGCCTATTCAGGTGTAAGGGAAACTCATCCTGCTACTCTAAATTTAGCCAAGGTCTATTCAGCCTAGTGCTGAGTCACCCAGGAATGGCAGGACACACCTCAACCCCCCTTGTGAGTGGCTGGAGTGAATGCACATCCCCTCTCTTCTGTCAGTCAGAACCAGACGGTCAATACAATCCAGGCAGGGCACAAAGACACATAAGCACACAGATATGCTCACTTCTAAAAGTGGCATTTCTAAAATAGTAATAATAAATCTGCTTTCACCAATAAGCAGGATTTATCACTACTATTCCCAACATACCAAACATGGTCACGCTACCCCTCTCAGATCAGAAATTACCACTGAAGCACATATCAGGGAATTATCAATGCAAACCTATACGAGGGCAGCCTCACAGCAGTGAGAAACCAAATGGGCTGTTTGTCACTACCAGGACATGCCACACAGTTAAGGCGCATGTCCTACCTTTCACCTACACCGCACCCTGCCCATAGGGCTAGCTAGGGCCTACCTTAGGGGTGACTTATATGTAGTAAAAGGGGAGTTTGGATGTGGCAACCACTTTACATGCCATGTCACTGCGGTGGTAAACTGCGTGCGCAGGCTCTGCAGCGGCAGAGGCCTGATACAGGTTTGAAAGGCTACTTCGGTGGGTGGCGCAAGCAGCGCTGCAAGCCCACTAGTAGCATTTAATTTACAGGCCCTGAGTATATGGGATACCACTGTACAAGGGACTTACAGGTAAATTAAATATGCCAAACAGGTGTAGACCAATCTTACCAAGTTTACAAGAGAGAGCACATGCACTTTAGCACTGATCAGCAGTGGAAAAGTGCCCAGAGTCATAAAACCACCAACAACAGGTCAGAAAGAAATACAGGAGGAAGGCAAAAGGTTCTGGGATGACCCTGCAAAAAGGGCCAAGTCCAACAATAGGGCGTGTAGGTCATAGGAGAGACTCTTTCATATACACTGGTGTGTGCATGCCGTACATTGTTTGTCATTTTATTTGCCTTACTGTGAGTGCTTTTAAATGTATATCCATGTATACGGTGAACCCTGTCAATGTGATGGATGGGTGACCTCATGTGTTTGCATGCCTTGCTGCACAGGTTAAGCATTTTGTGCCAAAGCATGGGACAATATAATATAAAGGGGCAAAAGGCAGCCCCCAACAGAAACATAACCATATTTTCTCTTTCCAATCTAGAGACCATAAAGAGACAAGATCCATTATAGTCTGTATGTTGTGTGCATTCTTCATGTTGTTTGTCTGATTGAACTAGCTTGGAGTTGGAAATACCAACCACAAATCATAGGGATTCAACATAGTTTTTGGCCCTGAAGAAAGCCTTTGTACCCTTGGTGGCAAACCAAAAGGCTGAAACATGTCGACCCACAGATGTTTTGGGTCATCATACCCACGAAACATCTCACAGTTTTTATCTTTGCCAAAGGACCTTAATAGTAAAAATGATTTTGGATCCAGAAGGCAATTTTAATCCATTTATAATCCCTCATTCTTAGCATAAGAGCTCTGCTTACAAACTGCGTCGAGCCCACCCACTCACACTAGGTGTAGTGGGTGAGCATCCGATGATGAAGCATGCCACAGGTGGTACCTGTGGGCGAGGATTGTCCAATAATATTCAAGGGATGCCAGGATCATACAAATTTGCCTGGGTGCGGATCCTTCACTATCTTGAGATATACTAGGACCCCGCAACTGATCTCTTAGATTGAAGAGCTCACGCTAGCAAAGGTTAACCCTCTGTTGTGCAGTTACATTTAAGCTTCATAACAGAGGGGAAACATGGGCTATATCCAAGATCACTTCATCATCCATTAACCATGGGATCGAACCGGAACAATTTTCGGTCCTTCAAGCACAATCTACAGTTCTTAGTTCATAGATATGGAACAGCCCAACAAACACACAATTTTCTTCTGTGTCCAGGTTATGTTATGAAGGACTCAACTACATCTAGCCTACGTATTGCATAGTAATGTCATTTCATTTATAAGTTGTATGACCCTCACTAATACTGATATATAAAACTCAGTAGTCGTTCAGCTGTTTACAGTTCAAACAGGCTGCATAATAACTCCATTAGACTGTGAGACCCTCTTGCAGTCACATAAGACAGAAACCCTACGGGTCATGTCCCTTAGCCAGTACTGTATCAGGCATAGCAATAAATCACATGTTTTATCAACTGAACAGGCAAGGAATACCTGAAGAGATCTGCAAAATATCACTGGCCAATGAGGGACCCTAATTATGTCTATCAACTAGCTAGATTTTGTGACTACTTCTTTAGATTTAACAATGGCAGTCATATAAGCAAAGATAGCAACAAAGACTATCTCAGCATAGCTTCCTACCATGCCTCCCTGCAAAATGTGCCTTCTCAGGACCATAAACTTTAAATTAAAATTCACAGACTGGACAACCCAGTGCGATAATTACCTTAGTGAAGGTAGCTGCTGACAAGCCTCTCCAGTGATTCCCCAGGGTGGGAGAGTGCGTTCCAGGTTGTGGACACCGCAGGGGGGACTACACATCCCGCCACCCCCTGCGACTGGGATGCGCTTTTAAGCGTGAAGCCGGCCAGAGGCTATTGTAGCTGCCGACAAGCCTCTCCAGTGATTCCCCAGGAGGGGAGAGTTCGTGCCAGGTTGTGGACATCGCAGGGGGGGACTACACCGCCCGCCACCCCCTGTGACTAGGAAGCATTTTTAAGTGCGAAGCAGACCTGTGGCATGGGACGCGCCCGGGTGAAGCCCGGGCCAAGGGCAGGCCCGTCCACGCCCGTCATCGCCTGGAGGAGGCTGGGCTGGGCCACCCCCTAACTCCTGAGAGCTGAGGCCTGAGTTTTCAGGCATGGGCAAGCGCAAGATAAAGCCCGTCGAGGCAGGGGGGGGGAGAATATAACCATGCTGGACTTTCTCAAAGGAGATTGAGATTACAGAGCACTGCCTCTCATTGGAAAAGGTAAGATTTCCTACTATTAACCTCGAGCAGACTGGTATGGGCTCTCTGAGTTCTCTGGGAGTGCATCCTGCAACCAAATCAGCTCCAAGTATGGCGGGTTTGACTGAGAGCCTCAATGAATCTAATCCCACCGGAGCTGCTCCGGCATCCGTGCGGAAAGCGGAAAAGGGGGAGGTCTAAAACAGTCATTAACACCAAAGCCCCTAGATCTCGTAAAAATACTGCTATAAATTCCCCCCCTAAGGGAAAACATAATTGTACTATCAGCCCGACATCAGCCCCCCATAGAGGACGTTATATGCCAAAAAGTGGAGCAAAAACTGGAACAAATCATCGGCACCTTATTACAGCCAATCATGGACAGACTATCAAAGATAGAGGAGGGTTTAAAGCTCCTCCTCAGTGATGACCAAAGGTGTGGACAATCGGTGATAGCAAGGATACATGATGGAAATCCAGGTCACTCTGGCCTCCCACAATCACAACTGGGGGGGCCCAAAAGATAAGCCGGTGAATTGGACTTCTAAGCCATGGGCGGAAACAGTCCCGATCAGATACCGTTAGCTAGAGGAGAAAAAGGTAACACTTCCACACACGGACAATGCGGGGAGGAGGACCATACTAATCAACTAAGAGCGGGATCAATCCCATCTGGAGGGGGGCACCAATGGGGAAGGGAGAGGACTGTAACTAACGGTGCAGAAAGAAATAGAAGCAACAGAGGCAACGACGCAGTTACAATCACAGGTGATTCCATAACCACTGAAAGATCTAAGACCTCAGTGCAAGGCAGCAGATTGGACTTACCTCCAGCAGCATGCCCCTATGTAATTATTTTAGCAAATACGCCCGAACTGAAACTGCATCAGCAGGAGTCGACAGTGCAATTAATGGACAAGGTTTTGTATTGGCTATCTAAATTCAACACAGGGGATCTCATGCTTTATAATCATTATCATGGCTAGACAGATAAATTGGGTGGGCTGTGGCACAAAATCCATCGGGGGGACTGTGCAGTCATAAATTTTAACAACCATAGGCTGGTTGAGCACCTACTGAATGTATTGCCTAGTTCCCCACAATTTGATACACAGATCTTCGCACTGCCACTGTGTTTCTTTTATAAACCACTTTGACACACCTGCAGCCACCAGGACAAGGCCACTTTAAATTCCCACCATAACTGACACTCTGACAATTGCCCAGTGGTTCCAACTAGAAACAGATATGAACCACTAACCGATTTAGAAGCCTGTGATTGAATCACTGCCCCAATCGAAACTACCCCATCTCCCAATCAAGAAATAAGCGTTATTCTGGGGTCAGAGAAGGATAACTTAAAACTAATCTCTTGCAACATAGCGGGATATAAGCAGAAAAAGAATAATCAGGACTGGCTATTAATAGTAACAAAGTACGATATCCTGTGTTTCCAAGAAACATGGGAAATCAAACAGATTAGTATAGACGGTTATTGCACCTTCCAGACAGACGCGGTCCTGTCCAGAGCAGGACGTGTAAGTGGGGGGCTAGTTACTTTAATAGCTAGCACAGCTGGGGTCAAGGTATTAAAGTTCATATACACATCGCCCTGTTACCATATTCTTTTATGCATAGGACAACATGGAAGGGATTGGCTTTTAATCAATGTGTATAATAACTTTACAGGAGATATGGCTGTTGTGGTAGAACTAATTGAAAAAGATATTGACCACCTCTTGAAAAGTCACCACAATCCCCTAGACATAATATGGATGGGCAATTTCAACACCTATATTTGCAATAGGATGGATCCTGTGATCTAATAGATGACCTAGGGGAGCCTATTCATCACTTTTCCCATCATGGTTATGGCTCTGCATTAAATAGACAATTAGTGATTTATAATCTTGAGATAATAAACTCAGCTGACCCCAATACAGGCCAACTAGATTACAGTTTCTTTGCCCTATGTCATAACTCAACTATTGATTTAATTCTGGCCTCTGAAGCCTTAAGAACCCAGGTCTCCCTTATTATGACAGAAATCCACCCATTTAGTGATCACGCGGCAATTACTTGCCAAATGCCCTGGGGCTCGAAGAACATTACTCCTGGAAACGAGTCCCAAAGCCATCAATTGCAAGAAAAAATGGGATAGTCCTGAAATGGGACAAGCTGGACACTTCGAAATTTACTCATAGTATTGTTTCCAGTAGTACTCAGGAAATCTCAATCTGTTTAGATTTATTCTCATTGCCTGAGGAAATACCCGCAGCCTTCGAACACATTTTAGTTGAAATTAATATGAATCTCTTGGGGCCTTGTAATCACAAGACCACGGGATCAGTATGTTGGTTTATTGACCGCTGCACCAAAGCATTAAAAAACCTTTGCATCGCCCTTAGAGCAAAACTAAGAGATATGGCGCTGGTAATATTGTTACATTCCTCTTATAAAACAGAAAGAGACATCAGACTAAGGGCCTTAAAGGAAAAAGCTTGGGACAAATTAATACAAGCTGCAACACTAAAAAACAGCAGGGATTTCTGGCACATAATTAATGCCCCGTTCCTCAAAGATGAGACAGATATCTCCCTAGACCAGCATGTAACGGAGGATGCCTGGGTGACTCACTTTATGGGGGTATTTGGGACAGAAGGGGAGGGCCCTTTAATATCTTCGCGCTGCTTGACCCACCCAGCGGGAGACAAACTATCTTTTTCCTTGGATGAAATGAAAAAAGCATTGAATCAATGTAGGAAATTGAGGGCACCAGGGCCAGACGGGGTACCAATAGATTTCTTTCTAATTAATCAAGCGCTCTGGGCCCCGTTACTTACTAATGTTTTAAATGCTGTAACACAAATGAATGTTCCCTCTTCATGGAAAAAGTCAGTTATTATCCCGAATTACAAAAAGTGGAACAAAGCAATAGCGAAAAACTATTGACCAATATCGTTGCTAGATAGCACTGCGAAACTAATGGGCCGTCTCCTATTAAACAGGTTATAGGCATGGGCTCAGGAAAACAAGATTCCAGTTTGAAACCAGTATGGCTTTAGAAAGTGTAAAGGGACTGTGGACCAGTGTCTCAATTTAAAATTATTGATCGCCAAATATACAGCCGGCTAGGCAGGCCACCTTTACATTGCCTTTATGGACCTAACAGCCGCTTTTGACTGAGTGGTTCATATGAAATTATGGTCAATAAAGGAAGGTATGGGCATAGATAAGCCAATAATTAATTTTATTTGGGAGATGTACTCCTTCGCCACGGGCTGTGTTCACCTTGGGAGGGAGGGGGAATGTTCAAGACACTTTCCAATCACCCGCAGTGTTAGGCATGGGTGCGTACTTGCGCCCTTTCTATTCTCACTCTCTACGAATGGTGTGGAATCCGCATTGGTTGGGTCCACTAGTGATGTTCCCATCATTAATTCTGCACCAATGCCATTACAGACTCCGATTAATTCATTTTAAATTCTTGCAAAGGTATTACAGAACACCTATTAGCTTACGACGAATGGGGTTAAGAGACGACGACAGCTGTTGGCGTTGCGGGATGGCCTCCTTCCTCCACATGGCATGGGAATGTCCCGGACTTGCTGAATAATGGTCCCAGATTTTTACAGCCATTAACCAAATCCTGGACCTGTCCCTGTCACCGTCCCCACTCTTGGGATTGCTAGGGTATGTAAAGGAAACACACATCCAAAAGCGTAAATTGCATGCGTTACTGTTACTGTTTGCAAAGCGCCAGATTGCAGTTCATTGGGGGAGGAGGAGAAAACCTACGATAATGGAATGGATCAAAGTGGTTACATATGGTCAGGTCCAACTTACCACCTTTTGGGAGTTGATGCCGCCCGCCTCTAGACCCAGAGGAATATGGGAACCATTTATTGCCTGGGTGCGGGAGAAACTGAGTATCAATGACGACGTTGGGAATGGTACGGTCCCAACTGGGGAGGTATAATGATGTGACAAGGGGTATTGCTGCAGGTACAAAATAGAAATGGTGAGATGCACTCGACATACTGCTACTAATTTTAGACATTGTCACCTCTGTATAACTGTTGGTACATGCATACTGATCCGGATGCAATACAATCGCACTGTTGTAATGGTTACATGATGATGAACGATCACTGCATGATTTGTTTTATGATGTGACTTGTACTGGTACACCAGTTATGTTAGTTATTGTATACAATGTACGTTGCATTGTTATTGAAATACCAATAAACAAATTTACAACAAAAAAAATCTGCACCAGTGCCCCTACTCCTTTATGCAGATGACGCAGTATTGCTGGCCCGGACTGGCAATGCGTTGCAGACACTCATAGACTCCTACACAAGATTCATGAAGAATTTAGACTTCAAAGTGAACGGATCTAAATCGTTTGTGCCCGTGGCAAGAGCAAGACCAAGAAAATCACCTAGCTGGAACACAGAAGGGAGAAAATTGGGGTTAGAAGACTCATTCTGTTATCTGGGGATACTATTGGATTCGAAAAACACATGGCAAAACATGGTGGCCAATTTTCAGCTTCATCAAAAAGTTGGGGTCTAAACCTCTGGAGGCAATAAAAAAGATATATGAAGCCAAAACAACATCTGTGGCAACATATGGGGCACCGGTGTGGGGAGTCACTACTGTACCTACTCTACAGCAAATTGAGAATAAATTCTGGAAACGCCTGATAGGTGTCCCCCAATCTTGCTCCTCTTATAACTGCCATATCGAACTGGACGTCCCTTTTATTACGGATCAGATCCATTCTGCCCCTCCCCTTCTGTGGCACTCAGCATGGAGAAGAGAAACATTGAAGCTAACACAAGAAATTTTACATGACTGCTTAAAGCTTGATGGGTCACGCAAAATAAAGTGGCTGCAGTTTGTCAAGAATAGTTTAAATACAATTGGCTTGTCCAAACTATTTGATGACCCAGCTACATGTACCTCCATCACTAGGTCAGAATTGAAAAAACTACTGACAGGAAAACAGAGGGAAGAGAGATGTAAAGCCAATTGCTTTAAATCTAGGGTTAAACAATATCACCTAGAGCCAATAATAAACGCAATCGCTTTTAATTATTAATCCTTTGTGACGAATATCCAACATAGATTCCTGTTATTGAGGTACCGATTGAACTACATTCCTCTAATGCTGGCCTATCCTGTTAATACTTACTCCTTGGACGCCCTGTCTGCCTGCCCATGAGACTCATCTTCAGTCCAATGTGACCTTCATCTTTAATTTTTTTGCAAACTCTATAGTGAGGAGAGGAATAGGTTCATTTGCCCAATTTTGTGTAGGTATAGGTTAAGGCAATGTCGTCCAGCCTTATATTTCCTAAAACAATTGTCTGATTCCTTTACCTGTTATTGTCTGGCTTTGTTTTTTCAATGTGCCATAAAGAGGCGAAAACAGCATTTGTAATATAAGCAATTGCGTTTAAATCTCCCCTTTTCACTTTATATTTTAATTGTATTATAGCTTTTATCTGTATTTATTACCATTGTTGATTTAATGTATAGTATGATTTTAGAATACTTTTTAAGCCGTTTTATTTACTGGCGAAATAAAGTGATTATGACTGACTGACTGACCTTAGTGAAGGGTGATCATAAGAGTTACTATAAAGGGAACTGAAAATGTGTTCAAAGCTGCTAGCTTACTGAAAACCATAAACTGCATGCCTGTTTCCCACACTTCTTCATACATCACACTTCTAACCAATGCTCTCCCCATAACAAGATAACCACATGATCAATCAATCAATCAATCACGGCATTTATAGAGCGCGCTACTCACCCGGGAGGGTCTCAAGGCGCTGGGGGAGGGGGTAAGTTACTGCTCGAACAGCCAGGTCTTGAGCTGCTTCCTGAAGGAGAGATGGTCCTGGGTTCGCCGAAGGTGAGTGGGGAGGGAGTTCCAGGTCTTGGCTGCCAGGTAGGAGAAGGATCTTCCTCCGGCGGTGGTTCTGCGGATGCGTGGTACGGTGGCGAGGGCGTGGCTGGTTGATCGTAGCTGGCGGGTGGGCGTGTAGAAGGTCATGCGGTCGTTGAGGTACTTTGGGCCCAGGTCGTGGAGGGCCTTGTGTGCGTGGGTGAGGAGTCTGAACGTGATTCTCTTGCTGACGGGGAGCCAGTGCAGGTCTTTCAGGTGTCCGGTGATGTGGCTGTGTCGGGGGATGTCCAGGATGAGTCGTGCGGAGGCGTTCTGGATGCGCTGGAGTCTTTTTGAAGTTTGGCTGTGGTTCCGGCGTAGAGGGTGTTCCCATAGTCCAGTCGGCTGGTGACGAGTGCCTGGGTGACGGTCTTCCTGGTTTCAGTGGGGATCCATCTGAAGATCTTGCGGAGCATGCGCAGGGTGTTGAAGCACGAGGATGAGACGGCGTTGACTTGTCTGGTCATCGATAGGGAGGAGTCCAGGATGAAGCCCAGGTTGCGTGCGTGGTCCGTTGGCTTGGGCGCGGTGCCCAGGGCCGGGGGCCACCAGGAGTCGTCCCAGGCGGAGGGTGATGAGCCCAGGATGAGGACTTCCGTCTTGTCTGAGTTTAGTTTAAGGCGGCTGTTCCTCATCCAGTCGGCGACGTCTCTCATCCCGTCGTGTAGGTTGGCTCTGGCGGTGGTGGGGTCGTTGGTGAGGGAGAGGATCAGCTGGGTGTCGTCGGCGTAGGAGATGATGTTGAGGTTGTGTTGGCGTGCGATGGCTGCGAGGGGGCTCATGTAGACGTTGAAGAGGGTTGGACTGAGTGAAGATCCTTGTGGAACGCCGCAGATGACTTCGGTGGCCTCGGATCTGAACGGGGGAGGCGGACTCTCTGGGTTCTTCCGGCGAGGAACGAGATGATCCATTCCAGTGCTTTCTCTCGGATTCCGATGTTGCTGAGGCGCTTCACTAGGGTGCGGTGGCAGACGGTGTCGAACGCCGCGGAGAGGTCCAAGAGGATGAGGGCTGCTGTTTCCCCGTTGTCGGTTAGGGTTCTGATGTCGTCGGTGGCTGCGATAAGGGGCGGTCTCGGTGCTGTGGTTGGCCCGAAACCCGGACTGCGAGGGGTCGAGGGATCCATTCGTCTCGAGGAAGGCGGCAAGCTGTCCGTTGACGGTCTTCTCGATGACTTTGGCCGGAAACGGAAGGAGCGAGATGGGACGGTAGTTCTTGAGGTCGGTGGGGTCCGCCGTTGGTTTCTTCAGGAGGGCGGTAAGCTCGGCGTGCTTCCAGCTCTCCGGGAAGGTGGCAGTGTGGAAGGAGGAGTTGATGATGTCCCGGAGATGGGGTGCGATGGTGGCGTCGGCTTTGTTGAAGACGTGGTGTGGGCAGGGGTCGGTTGGTGATCCGGAGTGGATGGAGTTCATCGTGCGGGTGGTGTCTTCGGTGCTGATCGGGGTCCAGTTGCAGAGGGTGGTGGTGGCGGGCGTTGGTTCGGCGGTAGGGTGCGTGGTTTGTGCGTTGAAGCTGTTATGTATGTCGGTGATCTTGCGGTGGAAGAACGTGGCGAGTGAGTTGCAGAGGTCTTGCGAGGGGGTGATGTCGTTGTTTCCGGCGCTGGGGTTGGAGAACTCTTTGACGATGCTGAAAAGTTCCTTGCTGTCGTGGGCGTTGTTGTCCAGTCGTTCTTTGAGTGCCGACTTCTTGGTGGCACGGATCAGCTGGTGGTGTTTGCGGGTGGCGTGCTTGAGGGCGGTCCTGTTGTCTGTGGTCTGGTCGAGTCGCCAGGTTCTCTCGAGAGTGCGGCAGTTCTTCTTGGATTCCTTGAGTTCGTTGGTGAACCAAGGGGTTTTCTTGCTTCCGGGTCTGCTGGGAGGGTTTTTTAGTGGTGCGAGGTCGTCGGCGCAGGCGGTCAGCCACTTGGCGAGGTTGCTGGCTGCTTCGTTTGGGTCCGTTGTGTTGGTGGGTGTGTTCTGGCTGAGGGAGGCGGTGAGCTGCTCGGCGGTGATCTTGCTCCAGCTCTGGCGGGGAGCCTGTTGCGGGTGGTGGTGGGTCGCAGTCTTTCTGAAGCTGAAGTGGACGCAGCTGTGGTCGGTCCAGTGTAGTCCGGTGGCGTGGCTGAAGGAGATGTGCTTGCTGGAAGAGAAGACGGGGTCAAGCGTGTGGCCGGCGTAGTGGGTGGGCGTGTTCACCAGTTGCTTGAGTCCGAGGTTGGCGAGGTTGTCCAGCAGGGCGGTGGTGTTTCTGTCGTTGTTGTTCTCCAGGTGGAAGTTGAGGTCCCCTAGGAGGATGTAGTCGGCTGAGGGCATGGCGTGCGGGCTGATGAAGTCTGCGATGTCTTCGCTGAATAGTGTGCGTGGTCCCGGGGGTCTGTAGATGAGGGTGCCTCGGAGGGTGGTCTTGGGGTCAGTGTGTATCTGGAAGTGTAGGTGTTCGGCGGCGGTGAAGGTCTCGTCGGAGTTAGTCGAGATGCGGATGGTGTTCTTGTGTATGATGATGGCGATGCCTCCTCCCGTCTGGTTGACGCGGTCCCTCCGGGTGATCTTGTATCCGTCCGGGATGGCTATGGCGATGTCGGGCGCTGAGGAGGCGTTCATCCAGGTTTCGGTGAGGAAGGCGATGTCCGGTGCTGTTGCGTCGAGCAGGTCCCAGAGTTCCACGGCGTGCCTGTGGACGGAGCGGGTGTTCAACAGGATGCATTTCAGGTGGTTGCTGCTGGTGCTCGACTTGGCGGAGGTGGTGCACGTCCGGGGGCAGGTGAATCGGCAGGTTTGGCAGGTGAAGGGTCCGTGGGTGCGTCTCGGTGAGGCTCGGTAGCAGGCAGGGTTCCGGCCGGCATTGAGTGCGGTGAGGGTGGCGGCGTCGTAGGTCCGTCGAGTAGTGTTGCATCGGTGGGAGCCAGGGGTTCTGGCGCTGGGCGCGGTCCAGTGGCGGACGGGCGCAGACGGGAGCTTGCCTTAGGCGCGCCTTCGGCGCGCCAGCGGCGCGCTCGCTGCGCACGTCCGCTGCGCGGCCGCGCAGCGGCCGCCATTTATGGGGAGGTGGGAGGGAGGAGCAGCTGGGAGGCGGGAGGCAGGGGCAGCGAATGGGCAGTCAGGGGGCAGGGCCGCAGGGACGCAGCGGCGGGAAAGGCGAGAGGCAGCGGGGGCACAAAAGTACAAGGGGAGAGAAAACAGACAAAAAATACGGGCACAACGCAAATGGGGCAGCGAGGGGCACAGAAAGGAAATGGGGGAAAACAGACAAAATCACAGTCACAACGCAAATGGGGCAGCGAGGGGCACAGAAAGGAAATGGGGGGAAAACAGACAAAATCACAGTCACAATGCAAATGGGGCAGCGAGGGGCACAGAAAGGAAATGGGGGAAAACAGACAAAATCACAGTCACAACGCAAATGGGGCAGCGAGGGGCACAGAAAGGAAATGGGGGGAAAACAGACAAAATCACAGTCACAACGCAAATGGGGCAGCGAGGGGCACAGAAAGGAAATGGGGGAAAACAGACAAAATCACAGTCACAACGCAAATGGGGCAGCGAGGGGCACAGAAAGGAAATGGGGGGAAAACAGACAAAATCACAGTCACAACGCAAATGGGGCAGCGAGGGGCACAGAAAGGAAATGGGGGGAAAACAGACAAAATCACAGTCACAACGCAAATGGGGCAGCGAGGGGCACAGAAAGGAAATGGGGGAAAACAGACAAAATCACAGTCACAACGCAAATGGGGCAGCGAGGGGCACAGAAAAGAAATGGGGGGAAAACAGACAAAATCACAGTCACAACGCAAATGGGGCAGCGAGGGGCACAGAAAGGAAATGGGGGGAAAACAGACAAAATCACAGTCACAACGCAAATGGGGCAGCGAGGGGCACAGAAAGGAAATGGGGGAAAACAGACAAAATCACAGTCACAACGCAGATGGGGCAGCGAGGGGCACAGAAAGGAAATGGGGGGAAAACAGACAAAATCACAGTCACAACGCAATTGGGGCAGCGAGGGGCACAGAAGGAAAAAGGGGAGATAGCAAGAAATGCGGGCACCGGGGCCGCAGCTGAGGGGCGATCTTACCTGCAGAAGCAGCGGGCAGACAACACAGGCGGAGCTGTGTGGTGGGGGAGCGACCTACCTGGACAGTCATCACACATGACATGGATACACTCTCCGTAAGAGATAAAAACAAAGACAACACCTTTCCAAGCACGCACCCTACATGGCGAAGCATGCTACCCAGGTGAGCAAGTGCTTCTGACCTCACATGGAGGTAGTAAGTGTTATATACCATTTACAATACAATGCATAATGTCATTGAGGTATAAACTAATTCTTCAGATAGAAGTTTCCATATACATGCCTTAAAACGGTTATGAAAATCATCTAAAATATCAATTTTGGTAAAAGGGGAGTTTTTATAAAAGCTTTATACACATTTAAGTTTAACACATGCAGAGAAGGAATGATTTTCACAGGTGTTCGTAAGTACCACAACATATTCATTCTGTATAAGTTCCAGTGGGGACTACCACATGTATTATTTCCTTTCTACCCATATGGATCCAGATCATCCATTACTGTACTTCCTGCACTTGTTTTCTGTAATAACACAATCTTATCCCTCAATAGTGGTCCAGTATCAGAATCCCATTGAAACGGCCACGAGGCATGCAGAACGTACTGGGCCCAACCGTGGTGGTTAAGGCCTTTTACTCCCGATGTCCTGTGGCTGGACCTACAACGAGTTCTGAGCAACTGGGCCAAGTACTACCCCTTCAGAACTTGACTCTCAGTGGTAGCGCAAGTCGAGCAGTCCAAGCCCTCTCAGGGGCCTTCTCTGGGGAGATTGATGCAAGATGAACACAGGCTGAAGACACAAAATATATTCAGCAACCCCAATAAGTGAATGTCGCTAAATGATAATCGCTTTTATGACAAAAGTAGGGGTGGGCGTAACTTGCCTAATTCTGTGCACTGTAATCACGCAGCATTACCCCAAAATCCTGCAAGACTGCTTAGAATTACGCTAGAAGAATAATTATGTTTTTAGCAATTTTTTCTTAGCACAAAATACCTTCTCTTGTCCAAAATGGATACAAGAATGCCTTTGCACAAAGAAATAGCACTAAATGCAACAGAACATGAATAGTATATACAAGCAGCGGATCGCGCTTGCTAAATATGTACTTGGGGTAGGTTTGCCCTTCCACACTAACTCCTGGCATTTACTACTAGTTTCTCAGCGCAAAATGCACCCTAGTGTTCAAAATGGATGCAAGGATGCATTTTCCGCTAAGAAATAGTACTAAATGCATTAAAACATCAATAGCAAGAACAAGCAGCCACTCGAGCTTGCTAAATGTGCTCTGGCTGCAGGATTTTTTTCCCCTAAATTATTCTTAATGACGTGAGTGGGCGTAATCTCATTATTATCGGTAATTCAGCATCAAAGACTAACACAGAATTGCCAAAACTACTCCGATTTCACCAGCGTAATTGAAATTCCGCCCAGGACTAGACAAAAGTTTATATATGAACAAAAAGAGAAATATGACACACACAAACAATATACACAGCCCTCCTAATGCCAC
Organism: Calotriton arnoldi; assembly: GCA_963921515.1. Lineage (NCBI taxonomy): Eukaryota > Metazoa > Chordata > Amphibia > Caudata > Salamandridae > Calotriton > Calotriton arnoldi. The sequence continues at coordinate 182,383 of CAWUFW010012581.1, read as the reverse complement.
ACAATAGCAATGGTCTGGGCTGTGTCCTGAGTCTCACTTCCCTGTCTACTAGCATTCTACTGGTAGCAGCAATTCTGCATGTATAATAGGTAATATTCAGGTTAGGTCCCGCTAGCCAGTCCGAGTTCAGAAGTTCCCCAATGGCTTTTTAGAAGTCAAAATGCCCTAGGCAGAGCAATTTCCCACGGGATCCCTGGCCTGCCCATCAGTCTTACTCGCTGTCACTGCAGTTGTGAAATGGAAGACACCGGATGTGTTCAGCACTTCAGTGTTGCGGTGGGCTGAAGTGGCAGACAGAGATTTGCAGTAGTCTTGTCGCTGCAAGCAAGGCTGCTGGTCATCAGCATTTCTCCTTTGATCATGCAGTAAGTTCCTTTCATCCTGGTGGCAGGTCAGGGACAGTCACTTGGTTTCCAATGCTTCAGTCAGAGGTCCCGGCACAGAGTTCAGCACCCTGTCTCTGTTCACGCTCCTCCTCATGATCATATGCTGTGCACATCGACGGCTCTTCCTTGAGGCATATGGTGCACCAGTATGACTACCCTTGCTCTTCACAGAGGCCAAAGCTGGCATACAGGGTCACCAACATTTGGTCAGCACATGGGTGGATGGCCCGATGGGTGCCACAGCAGCAATATCTTCACAGCAGCTCAACCCTGGCATATGGGGTCACCAACTTTTATCAACACACAGTCAGACGGCCTAATCAGTGCAACCACAGCGATATCTTCATGACTGCCCCCTCTGGCATACAGGGATGTGAACTGTTTGAAAGTTGACAATTTGGGAGACTCTAGCTCCTCTTTTTATCATCCAGTTCCAGACAAAGACATGATAATACTGTCTCAAGCTTTGAAGTTCGTATTGCTGGGTGGGCCTCTTTGAAGAGCTCCTTTGCCCACAAAGCAGTCTGTCACAGCAGGAGTGACTCTAATCCAGATGGCTCCACAAAACAGGCCATGGGAGTTATGCCTAACATAAGGTTACAAATGCCCCCAGCTCAACTCTTTATGATTCAGTTATCAACCCCGTCTTCTTCCTGAGATGTGCCCTGGCCCAAATGACCTGCGCCCTTTCGAGAATCAAAGAGGCCCCTTGAAGTGTACAGGAGAGCCTAGATATCCCTTCTTTCAGTGTGTGTCTCATCAAGCTCTCACGACTGTAGCAATCAATCAATTTGTCTGGTGGGGCTCCTCCACCCACATGCCTTTCTAAGGACCTGGGTTTCCAATACTGAATACACAGGCCTCCATGTATTGTACCACTCACAGACACACATACTTCACAGCACACACAAGCAAACACTTGTGCGCTGCACAGCACTACATACTAACATGATGTTAGCAAGTGGTGAGTTAAGCACACAGCAGCAAAACTTTACATGAGTAGGCCAGTAGGACCCACTGAAGTGACAGAGGTAAAAAGACCTGTTGACACTATTGATAATCATCACTAAAACACCATCTCATGCTAGTTACAAGAGGGTAGTCAGAATTTATCATGCAGAAATAAAAACTGCTCAATCTGCTTATTTCTGCTCAGAAAATGAGGAATCCGCCAACTCCCCTAAGGAGATCTTCCAGATCTTTAAGGACTTAACAGAACCTAAATCATCCAGCTCCGTTCTGGAACCCTCAGCTGAGCACAGTAATAACCTGGCCCTTTTCTTCCACAAAAAAATCTTTTATATTTATTCCTTATTTTCCTGCTGGCACAACAGTTTAGGAGCTCTTGAGAGGTGGATCCCTTTCAGTACAGCCCGAAGCAATGTTCTATGCCTTTCCTGATCTTAAAGTAAGCCTACTTTTAGACCTGTTAAATGCAGAAAAATCTGGTTCACCTCTCGACCATGCACTTCTTTATATTCTGAGCCAAGGGTTTGACTGCATCGCTACAACTGTGATGGAGATATTGAATCTTTCATTCATGTGTGGGCAAGTCCCCTCACAATGGAAGCACGCAGTGGTCAAGCCCCTTTTTAAAAAGCTTAGATTAGACCCCCTCTGTCTGAGCAATTACTGGTCAATTTCTCTGTTACCCGGCATCTCAAAGCTCCTCGAGAAGCATGTAACAATCATCTCTCTGCCTTCCTGGAAACAAACAATGTTCTCCAGCCCACACAAATGGGGTTCAGACCACGGCACGGAAACAGCTTTGCTGGCTGTGGTCGATGAACTCAGATCCATGTTGGACAAAGGAGGCTCAGCGGCTATTATTCTCCTGGATCTGAGCGCTGCCTTCGACATGTTAGACCACTCCACACTTATCAGTAGGATTTCTGGAGCTGGTATTGGCAGACGTGCTCTGACTTGGCTCTCCTCTTTTCTGATGGGCAGAACCTTTCAGCTGCTTGATCACTCCTGGTACTCCGACAACTGTCCCCTTTTTGGGGGGGTACCTCAAGGGTCTTCTCACAGCCCCACCTTTTTTAACCTTTATCTGTGCCCTCTGGCTGAGATCGTCTTCTCATTTGGGCTGTCAGTGTTTTCATACGCCGACAACAGCCAGCTGGTGATGTCAATCTGCCCAGACCCTAATTCCAGCCACCTCAGCCTGACCCCTTGCCTTCAGGAAGTGGCCAAATTGATGGCCAACTCTAAGTTGAAGCTCAATGAAGAAAAGACGGAAGTGATGATACTGGGCAACAATCTTAATCAAAAGCTCCCACCCTTTGTGCCAGATTGTCTGTCAAGTCTCCCCAGTCCTAAGGGTGTGATCAAGAGCCTTGGAATGTGGCTAGACGCCAATCTCACAATGGGCTGCCAGGCAAATAAACTTGCGGCCATCTGCTTTGGCATCCTGAGAATGCTTAGAAGAGTGTTAAGTCTGTTTCCTTTCCTAGCTTGAAGATTAGTTGTCCAGACTCTGATCATCTCCTGCATAGACTACAACAATGTCCTCTATCTAGGTTTGCCTAGCTACGTTACAAAGAGACATCAGACTACACAGAACGCCGCTGCTCAGCCTCTCTGAATGTTCTGAGGCACCAATCTGTAAAAAGAGCCTTAAAGGACCGCCACTGGCTCTCAATTGAGCAGAGGGTCCAGTTTAAAACTCTCTGCATCCTGCACAGATTGCTTCATGAGAAAGCTCCTGTTTTACTAAGCCCGTTATCCATTCCCTGTTCCCCTGGAAGGCTACTCAGATTGTTCTCAGCTCCTCTACCACAGGTCCCTAAGTTTAGCAGATCCCGTTGGGGTGGCCGTTCTTTCTCTTATCAGAACCCAAACTTTGGAACACTCTTCCTTTGGAACTACGTTTGCTCTCCAAAGAACTTACATTCCGTAAGGTCCTGAAAACGCGGCTATATACCAATTAGCCCTGCTGAATGTTGGCTAACACAAACTTCTAGCTCCTTTCTGACTTTTCTAGTGCTCGGAGGCCTCCGGGTAGCTACGTGCTATATAAGACCTATAGAAAAGAATTAAGATAACCACCACTGGTGTTCTCAAAAAGCACAAAGTCGATATTCGTGGGGCTGGATGAGCTTCAAACTCCTATTAGGCCTCACAATAGGCTACTTCATATGGATACACTTGCTCATAGCCTTCACTTATAGATCCAATGCATTGTTTGTGGAGGCAGTCTTATATTTTCAAAGGTATATGTTTAATAGTAATTTTCCTATATCCATAAGCTATGGTAATTTAACAATAACTGCTGTACCCTGTAGTTCATATTTAATTTGCACAAACATTTTCCACTACCCATGTTTAGTTTCTGTAAGAACCTCACCATCTTCCAATCCAGGTGTGATGGATCAGGCATCCTGTGTCCTTATCTGTATGGGTTGGGTCACTCCAGGGCTGGCTGAAAACAGGCAGAATGCACGGTTGTTCTCTTTCGTCTCTACTGCAGCCAGAGTAGACATTTTTCCCTCCACACCTCACTCTGACACTCCCAGACAGATGACTTTGGCGCAAGTCGAGAACCCATTAGATTGAATCCCTTTATCAACCGTAACAGGTTGGATTATAGTGTTTATTGGAAACCAACTGATCTCTCTACCTGTTTATTTGCCAAAACATTTGGCTCACTTCCAACCTTTACAATTCATTCCACCAAGTGGCTAAAACGTGGGGAAGTTCTGTGAACTCTGAATCGCCAGTAAATATGTGTTATTTGGATATAGTATAAATAGGTTCACCCAGGCCTTCTTCCATCTGAACTGCTGCACCTGTTTTTACAATCCTATAAAACGGAACTGTCGTAAGTTACAGCTGTAGATCAACCTGTAGTATTGGAGCATATATGACCCCTAGTCAATTGTGCAGAATTGTAGACTACTTTTTCAAATAATAAAACAACAAAAGACAGTAACACAATTGCTTCCTAACCTTCAAAGGTCACCCACATTAAAACCTGTTTCTTCACCTGAATTCCAAGTGTTCCTACAATTTCAGCTTTTTAAATTAATGGTACCACTTTAATAGAGGGAGGTGACGTTTCCACTAAATTATGACCTGTTTCTTATCATTTATACAGAAACATCAACAATAAATATAAAACTAAACAAAATTAGAAACTTAAAAATAGTTACAACTCATCCGTTATTCGAATCCACCTGTTCGCATGTTAGGAATTAACTAAATACTATTTCTGTGGCAGTATCCACTAGCTGTGCAAACAGATCTCACATTCGTATCACATTTACTAGGATTTCCCAATGTCAAGCATCGCCTTATCATATTCTATACGTTTGTTCATCTCTACATGCCTCTAGTTGGCTCTGGGCTTTACAGAAAGCTTTCCGATTATATATTTTTACCTTTTAAGCTACCAAAAAGGAGTTTGCCATAAACCTTTATGCCGACTTCTAGAAAGATTTCAGATTTACTTCATTTCCAACTCTCACATTATCTAAGCCAGTCTTATGTCCATACCTACAACTATACTTATTGTGGTGTACATTCCAGAAGTTATTGGATCTGTCAAATTAAATTGACATTCTTATTAAAGATCCTTAGTGTGAGAAGATGGTTCTGCCCATCTAATCCACCTGGATTTTTTGCTTACTGATCACCTGGTTTTTAACCTTTTTACTGTGGGTGAGCCTCACAACCTGTGACTCACCCACGGAAACCTCATGGTAACTGGACGGCGCATGTTTAAGTCCAGTGTTCGGCTTTTAAGGTAAGGCCACTGCGCTGCAACGAGCCTAAGGGGCACTGGGCTGGTTACATGTGTGAGGGCTGCACGTGGGAGACTTCTGTTGTGCACCGCCCGATAACTGTGCACAGGTATCCTGGCGCAAAGGGGATTCTGCAGGATTGGGTACTGACCTGGGATAGGCCTCATAATGTTAGGGTACACTCATAAGGAAATTCATTGTGGTTTACTGTATTGTCTGCAGTGACAATCCATTGTACACCGATGGGAAGGGCTGACTTTGAGTGCAGCTTCGCTTCCCCATGCCTACCGACACCTGAGATACACCGATTTAGGGCGTAACCTGTATGAGAAAATCAATTCTGCAAAGTCCACAAGCATATCTGTACAGCTTATGGGTCATGTCAGAATGTCATGTTTTTCTGGGTCAGCTCAGGATCAGAGCCCAGGTCTTTTGTCACCCTGTTGTGCTCAGTTAATTTCATTTCTTTCCAGCAGAGAGAACAAAGGCATCCCTCCCCATAAATAGTGAGCAATTAACAGTGCTTCACTCAGCTCTTGAGGAGGAAAGAGGTGGGGCGGAATGCTCAGCATCAATCAACCACCTGTCACACAGTGCCAGAGATGGGCCTGCTCAAGCACACTAAACAAATGAGGGCGCCCAGACCTCTGAAGCCAACCCAGGAGGGGGCTTCCTTTGAAGATTTGCTTAGATAGGCTCTTGGAAGTGATGTCAGCGAAGGGTGGAGCTGAGTCCCCCAGAGCCGATGTGGCAAGTGACTCCTGGTTGATGCCATTTTGAAATGTACCAGTAGGCTGGGCAGGAAGGCTGGGACAGGGGCGGAGAGGTGATATGGCACCCCAAGATAGGTCAGAGGTGCCTCATTGCCGGATTCCCCTCCCCCACTTAAAAGGTCTTGCACAGGGGGAGATCTCTCTATTGGTTGTGACTTTATGCTGGACACTGGGACTGGAGGCAGCCACCATAGACAATTGGAAGTAAGAACCCCCTGATGGCCATCTGGACTAAGGACTCTGACTTTAATTGACCCCAGGACCAGTGATGCTCTCCCCAGGACCAGAGAAGCTAGTCCCCTAACACCCCCTGAGGACTAGGTGGGGAAAAGACTGGGCTTTTGCACCAGGGAGGAGAGAGGACCAGAGGAAAACAAGGAGAAAGACTGGTGCAGGGAGACTGTTAAACCATCTCCCTGATAGTTCATTGCCTTTGAGGCCAGGAGGCCTAAGAAAGTGCTCCAGGTGGCTAGGGCTCACCACCTGGAGCAAAATTAGACCATGATTGAGCGAAACTGCCCAACGTGGCCTGAGATATGAGCCTGCATGAGGATGTGGTGGGAGGGGCCCAGGACCCCATCCTTGGGTCCCAGTTTTCTACTGATGGAGGGGGGGCACCACCTCTCTCCTCCCAAGCGGGGCTGGTCCTCCCTGCGTCCATGACTGGGGGAAAATGGAGGCCACTACACATTGCAGGAGCGGGCAGGGCAGAAGATGCTTGCTGACTCCCGCAGCAGCACAAAGGAGTGCTGCCCACGCGAGGAGCCGGTGGGGACAGCCATGGGTGGGCTCCCTAAGCTGTCCTCTAATGAATGTGCAGGGTGGGGGGCCTGGGTGGGACCAGGCAGCCACACCTGGGGAAAGAAAAGGACCCCGCAGTGAGATGCCATGCAGCAACGGTCAAAGGCTGCGGCTCTCCCCAAGGCAGCGGGAGAGACGCTCTTTGTATATGCACGGAGCTCCAAAGAACGCCCCATCATAACCTGCAGGGCTGGCCTTATTTTGCAATAAACCGACTTGTTTCACTTGGTGGGGGCCCCAGGTCAATGGGGTCACCACCAAAAGAGATTGTAAAGCATGGGAGGGAGCTGCAGGAGCAGCACAGCCTCCCCCAAAAGGATTTCAGGAGTCCCACCCTAAGTTGGGTGGGACTCCCAAAAATTGACTCCTGAGGATTTCTGAACCATTTTTAAGCACTCCCCAGGCTGGAGCATGTGCACTTCAGCTGGGAGTGCAGTGACTTTTAGGGTCAAGGTCTATGACTGCAGTCTCTGTGTCCTGAAGGTGTTTAACATGAGATTTCATGCTGTGCAACACTCTCTAGAAGCAATAGTCTGTGATAGCAAGGGTTGCGATCAGAAATGTGATGCTCTCTAGAGGCTATTATTTAATTGTGTTTTTCATGCTAGAAGTTATTATGAGTGCAAAAATCATTCGGACATGTATGTACATTTTTCTTGTAAATGCTTTATTGAAATAATGACACTGACAGCCACTTCTGATTAAAGTATACATGTGTTATTGTCATGCTTAAATGCCAATATTAAGTGCTTTTGTTATTCAAAGTTATTTTCAATAATTGCATTTAAGGACAGGTGAATGATTTGACATGTCATTTGTTGAACTAGACCCCTTTTTGGAGGGGCAAAAGTGATTACGCAATGTCATTAAGAAGTATTTGCATCAGCCTATGTATATTTGTAAATTCCTTTGGAGTATTGAGTAATGTGTATGTCATAAATGTACTTTTCCTTTTTCAAAAGAAAAGCACGGACTGGACAATAATTTATTGTTATTATTGCGTGCCAGCAAATGGTGATTACTAGCCCACTCCACCTTCCTTTAGTAGGCCATGGACTGCTCTGTTTCGCTACCCAGTGTCCACTATTTACCCACATAACATTTTTGTACCATCTGTGACATTTCATCTTTGTATTTAGTTAGAGTACCATAACATATTGACTTCCACAAATACTCCTCCAGATTTTTCCCATGGTTCTTATTCCAAACATTTTTTTATAGTGAAGTTTTCAATGAATTATTTCATTGTACGTGCCTTATACATATAGGACATCATTGAGAGGTTGGCAATAATGGAGCATCAACCAAAATAAAATGTGTAAGCCCCAACCCTCAACCTATTGGTTGGCCTCCCCATATAAAGGTGAAAAGTTCTTTATTTCCAATGGCGGAGCCCAAGTCATTACCACAGTTGGAAACACTTCACAAGAACTACACTCAATAGATGCCAGGTCAACTCTCTATTCCTATCTCCCACCATCGCGACATTACTAGACAACTAAGAAATGTTCCCCTGGCGCTGGAAGAAAAGTTTCAACTTCCAGGGAAATTTATTGTTTTAGAAAAACAAACCCCTCCTTCGAGGGTGTGCCTTTGGAAAACATAAAAAAAGGCTCACCCAACCAACATGGCATAGCACACAAGCTGGCATTGTTTGTTTTTCCTAAAAGTGTTCCTGATGAGTCAATGCAAGCACTTTTGGCAAACAAAGGTCGCACAGAGGGCTGCCAACTCAACACATTAAATATGGTCCACAGCCCCATTTTTGAGATTGAAATTTCTGTTGTAAAGTATCACTAAACCCCATATTTTACCAACCAAGAGGCTCCAGTTGTAGTTTGAAAATAAGGTCATACTTTGGTAAGTCCTTTTACTCTAAAATTAGTCTTTAGCCTGTAGCAGGCAACAGTTTTTCCTGATCTCATACCTGGTTCAGCATGCATATATTAGAGTTTATCAAATGTCTCCAATATATGGGTCTCCCATCCCCAAAATTAATCAAAGCTTTTCCCTATAAACATGATTAGTCACTGTATCTGTTCAAGTCCTTCAATAATCTTCCTCATTCACTGCAAAAAACCTAGGGGTCTATTTATGAACTTGTTATGCAGTAGCGCGCAGGAAGGCACCTTGCTGCGCTGCGTGACAAGGAATGGGAAGGAATGTGCCTTCAATATGGCGCACTCCTGCCTTTTCCCTTCTGCTGGCGCCCTTTTGGCAGCCTAGCACCCACGCAGGCACCCTTGCACGATGCCTCTGTTGCTTCAGGATTGTTTTTGTGCAGGAAGGGCCACCTTCCTGCACAAAAATAATCCTGAGGGGCATATACTCCTCTTTCTATGTGTGCTGCAAAATGCATCACACATACAAAAAGGAAGTAACAAGGAGAAATAAAGATATTTCTCCTCGTTATGTCTCTGGGAAGGCATATCTTTTTGGCACATTCCCAGGTTTACCAGTTCAGGTAAATCTGGGAATGCAACAAAAACCATGGAAATTGTGTGGAAACACCCAACGCAATGCCCATGGAATGCCATCCCAGGGTAGAGTAAGGAATCGCAGCGATTTGCGCTGCGTTGCTTTACTCCAGATTTATGGAGTCACACAGGGCCACTAAAAGTGGCCTTGCGTGGCTTCATAAATCTTATTTAGTACTTGCTTCACTCTTCCACCACCTTGTGTGTAAAGAGGCCCCATAATTTTCTTAGTAATATATTCAATCATATTGATTAAATGTGATATCCTGTACGGGAATAATACTAAATTCTCCATATCCATTGTCAATCTCCTTGCCTGTGTCAGGAATCCTGGAGTTTTTGCTCTCTGAGGATTGTGTCCAATGTCGCAGGGACATGGTCACATTTCTCTGACTCCACAATACAAGCTTGCCATAGGCAGCCCTTGGAGACTGTGGCAAATGGCCTAGTGGTGGATGCCAAGGCGAAGGAGGGGGAGTCACAGGGTAACACACATAAGCACTTCTGGGGCGAGGTGGAAAGAGTCAAAACACTCTGGAAGAACCGTATCATTCTGGAAAATGAGCATTGTGGAAAAAGCTGGAAGACTCCAGACAAGTCAGTAGGAGCAGGAAGATATAAGCACCAGTCGGTTCCCTTAAGTGGATAGGGTAGCTCAAGTTAACCCTTCCTTCCACAGATACTGAGATTTGCTTGCTGCCATTCCAGAACTCCTGCTATAATCTCAAACCCTCAAGTCATTCTGGCTTCTGGCATTGCTACCTTTGGAGGTGTAACTCTTTGTTCATTTCACTGACTCCATACTGGTCATATGGGGGCTGGTCATTGCCTCTCCACTTCTATACCATGGTAAGCCATTCTACTGATATGCATAAGACAATGTATCTTGTTGTGCACAAGTATATTTAGATTAATGATAGTGTAATGAAGTAGGCACGGCAGCATGTAAAGGATGAAGTAAGGTTTAGGTTTATTGAGTACAAGGACGTAAAGAAAACCTCATCCAACATCAAACCCTGCAGCTGCCAACTGACAAGCTGCTTACAATCTATCCAGAAGATGCCCATTCTACATTCTAGGCTGCGTAGCCTAGGAACAGCAATAACATTCCACATGCTCAGAGAAGAGAGAACACTACATCACCTCCCCCTTGATAACACCAAAGAGAAGTGAGTAACGATATACCATAAAGTGACGACAGAACTAAATATAATCTTGATATCTAGCTGGTCGTTGAATGAGCCTGCGAGTCCTAACAGACTTCTCTTGTGACTTGGCATCAGAATCCTCTGACACAACACAGGGTTGAGAACCCGCGACTTGACATTTAGCTACTCTATTCAGGTTCCATACCTTATGGTCGTTAGTGCGAATGGCATTGTTAAACACCTTAATCACTTTAAAGGGTACACTGAACTTCGAACCAGATTTGCCTAGGCGAGGAGATTTTATTTTCACCCAATCACCCACTGAAACCCTTGTGTTTTTAACAGCTTTCCTCACATCATACCATCGTTTTCTCTTCTCCTTGATCATTCTCTCTCTTTCTCTCCAACCTTCAGTACACATGGCATTTTTGTCAACAGACATTCTCTTCGCACTGACCCAAGAGGGACACACCTCTGTGCTAGGAGTTCTCTTCTTGAACAATTGGAAGGGAGACCCACCCGTTGACGAGTGTGGGGTAAACCTGTACTCTTTCACTTTCTTCTTCATTGCGGTCTCCCAATCGGCACCCGTTGCTACAGCCTGCTGTAAGGCCTCTTTCAAGACCTTTACAAACCTCTCAACAACCCCATTACTTTCTGGGTGATAGAGAGCTGCCTTCTTGTGTTTGATGCCTCTCGAAGACAAGAACTCTTCCACAATGGAAGAGGTAAATTGTACACCATTATCTGATAGTACAGCCCTGGGAAAACCTTCTCTTTCAAAGAGGGAGTCCAAAAACTCAATAATCACAGAAGACACAATAGAATTCACCACCTTAATTTCTGGCCAACGAGAAAACATGGCCATACACACTAGGACATAAGAGTCACTAGATTTTAACTTAATGGGACCTAAAATGTCTATGGCCACATCTGACCAGGGACCCTCAGATTCTTCTCTTACTACCATAGGTTGTGTTCTGCATTTAAGAATTTTGTCACAACACACACATTCCGGGCAACTCCTAACTTCCCTTTCGATCCAGACATCCATGCCCGGCCACCAGTAAGATTCCTTCAATCTTTCCTTCGTCTTGACAATGCCCATGTGACTGGCATGTGCATGAGTCAACAATTTTAGCCATAACTCACGGGCGGGAATCAGTCTGGTGCCCCTCAAGAGCATCCCGTCCACAACAGTGAGTTCATCCTTGACTTGCCAGTAACCCTTCAATACCTGGTTACAATCTTTTTTATCGCACCAGCCATTCACAACCAACTCCATCACATTTTTCAAAACTACATCTTTCTCTAAAGCGCCTCTCCATTCTTCCTCAGAAATAACACCTTCACTTATGAGACAAACATCCACACCATCATCAAAATCATCACCACCAAAATAATCACTCTCAGGAGTTTCCTCATCGGTACAGCACAACCTGGACAAGTAGTCTGCCAAAATATTGGTGGCACCTGGCAAATAGGAAACAACAAAACTAAATTCCTGCAAGGCAACCACCCATTTGCGAATGCGGTGCGAAACAAAGTCGATACCTTTTTTTTCGAAGAGTTCTTTCAAAGGCTTATGATCAGTTAAAACTTCAAAGTCACCACCCCAAAGAAACTTCCTCAACTTGCGGATGGCCCAATAGATGGCCAAAGCTTCCCTTTCCACAACCGAGCAACTACACTCCGCCCCTCTTAAAGGTCTCGACATGAATAACACAACCTTTTCAGACCCTTCAGGCTTTTGAAATAAAACCACACCTAAGCCCTTAGAGCTGGCATCCGTCATTAAATAAGATTTAATCCTTGGGTCAAAACTACTGAGGTCTTGGGCTTTGTTGAGACACATTTTCAAGTGTTTAAATTCCCTCTCACAGTCGTTGGACCAAATGAACTCACTCCCTTTTTTTAATAGGTCGCTAAGATGACTTGTCCAGCTAGCGAAGTTGGGGACAAACTTGTGGTAAAACTCTGCCATCCCCAGGAATTTCACCAGCTCTTCTTTACTTCCGGGGGTGCAAAGCTTGGAAATGGTCTCAACTAAGGCAGACTTGGGCCTAATGCCGTTTGAGGATACATGATGACCCAAATACTCAATCTCAGATACATCAAATTTACATTTATCTGCTCGCAGAGTTAAGCCAGCATCACGCATCTTTCTCAAGACCAAGCTCAACCTGTGATCGTGTTCTTCTGAGCTGGCACCGAACACCAAGACATCATCTTGATAAATTTTTACGCCTTCGACACCTTCAAGGATGTGTTCCATAACTCTCTGGAACACAGAGGCCGCAGAGATAAGGCCAAAGGGCATTCTCAAAAACTTAAAGGTGCCAAAGGGCGTTATGAAGGCAGTTAAGTCTTGAGAAGATGGGTGTAGCCTTACCTGGTGGTAGGCTGAGGTCAAATCAAGGGACGAAAAATGTTTTGCTCCACCAAGAGAGCATAACATCTCACTGATGTTCGGCAGTGGATAGTGATCCACGACCACTGCCTTGTTAAGCTCTCTGAGATCCACACAAAGCCTGGCCTCTCCATTGGCCTTACGGGCCATAACTATGGGAGAAAGCCATTCAGTAGCTTCAACCTCCTCTATAATGTTGTTAATTTTAAGTTTATCAAGTTCAAGTTTCATCTTGTCCTTTACTGCAAAAGGAACCCCTCGGACCCTTGATGCCTTTGGAACAGAACCAGGAATAATCTTGATATGGTGCATGTAGTTCTTGAGACAGCCTAGGTCTTTTTTGAACACTTCAGGAAAACGGCTGACCCAGGCCTTGCAGTCTTTTCCAATTTGATTAATGGAGGGTAAATCCCCCAAACACACTGAAGGGGTCTGGTTAGGATCCAGGAAAACATGAAGATCCCGTTGGTGAAACCAGCTTATCAAAGAGTCACCCTTCATGGAAACATAAATCTTACTGGGAACAACCCTGTTTTTGTAATCAATAGTACCCCAGAACCAACCTAAGAGATGAATTATCTCCCCCCATATCCTCTTGGACGTATGTCTGGTCTCAACAATGTTACCTTCTTTGAAAGAAACTGATCGAAAACATTTTTAGGGATCAAGGTGATTTTGGCCCCAGAATCAAAAAGCATCTTCACAGGAGCATCATTAATCAGCACTACATCAATTGGAGCCTCACCCCTAGATCTTTTGATTTGGCAGATGTTAACTTCTTCAACGTCTTCTTCAAACAAATCTACCTCCCTTACGTTTTTTTGACCTCTACCAGATCTACAGCATCTAGTGAAGTGTCCTTTTCGTCCACAAGAGGAGCAGGACGCCTTCCAACCAGGACAGTCTTTGAAATTTGCCATATGGCCTGGATTTCCGCATCTGAAACATTTGCCTAGAAAATGTTTCGGGATACTGGTTTGAACCTCATTTTTACCCTTGAAGTTTTTTGAAGTGTTAGGTTGACCTGGAGACTTAATTGCGCTCTTTCCCTTTCATTTTTGTCGTTTCCCTCCTTGTCATTGCCCACTTTCATTACTGAGGCATGTTCCTTTTCAGGCTGGGTGGTTTTGTGTATTGTATCCAAACAGACCTTAGAGTGTTCATACGTTTTTGCGATTGTAACTACTTCATGTAAAGAGGGATTGTCTTTCTGCCAGAGACTGTCTCTTGCTTTGTCGATGCTACAACCCAACATCATCTGATCTCGGAGGCGTTCTTCCAAAGATGCTCCAAAATTGCATGTGGAGGCCAACTTTCGAAGTTCTGTAATATACTGCTCAACAGTTTCTTCTCTTCTTTGTATGCGTCGACCAAAGTGATACCTTTCAAGAACTGTGCTTAGCTTTGGTAAATAGTGTAAGTCTAACTTTTTCATTGCAATTTCAAACTCATTGAGAGTGGACGATTCATTATCTGAGAGGTCAGGAAGGTGTTCGTAAACCTCTTGTCCTTCCGCTCCCAGACAATGCATTAACAAAGAGGTTCTCCTTTCTGCGCTAAGAGAAGTACCGCAAACTCTGGCATAGTTGGCGAAAACCTTCTTTCATTTCAGCCATGGTAAACTAGGTTCACCAGGAGATGACAAAAAGAATGCTGGAGCAGGCACATTTTGCCTCTTGGAAAAATGAGGCAATTGCTCCTAGTGCAGAAAACCTTTTAAGCAATACACTGTTTCGTTCAATAGAGAGATATGATTAATTGAAATAGGCTGTGCGCAACAGCGAGGTAAAATAAGCAAGGATGACACGTGTAGTAAAACGTGCGTGTCAGCAATGTCATGAAAGACAACAAAGGGTGCTTGATGCGCTTTATCGGAAGTGCGCAGTAGAAGCGTGATGGGGCAGGCCGTGCGTATCAGCGCTGCAGAGAAAGTAAACTGATACACGTGGAGAAACAGCTGTGGGTGTCAGAGAAGATAAGTTGACACACGTAAACAACTGAGCTGTGTGTGTCAGCGACGAAGCAAATAAATCAGGGGTGTTTTATTAATGAGGCAAGCTGTGCGTATCAGCGCTGCAGAGAAAGAAAACTGACACGCGTAACCCAGGGAAACAGCTGTGCGTGTCAGCGAAGCAGAGATGAGCAATAGGAGGAGCGTGCGTGAAGTCGTCGCAACAATGGCGTGACGTCAGGGGCCGTCTCGCACCAGCTTGTGCGTTGTGAAGGGGCAGTGCTCGCGCAGCGTGCTCATGCTTTGTCTCGCGCCGGAGCTCGCGCCTGGTCTCACGCAGGACCGCTCGTTTGCGAGGCTTGTCACTCTCTCTCCCAAAAAGAATAAATCCAGCTACTCACGGAATTTGGTAGGGAGCAAACCGCTCGTGGAGAATATCTTGTAGTCAAAGCGAGGAGTACGGCAGTCCCACCTTGGCTGAACAGGAAAGATCAGCTGGAGATGAGCGGGAACAGCAGCGTGAAGGGCCTCTGCGTAAGGCTCCGATCTTGAGGCTGAGTGCGGTGACCCCACGGCTGTTGAAAAGAAGGTAGGCTTGATGTGTTGAGGTTCCTGGAATTAAAGTTGGTTTGTTGTAGTACGCGTGAGATCGTTTCTTCTTCCAGTCGTCGCCAAGTGTAATGAAGTAGGCACGGCAGCATGTAAAGGATGAAGTAAGGTTTAGGTTTATTGAGTACAAGGACGTAAAGAAAACCTCATCCAACATCAAACCCTGCAGCTGCCAACTGACAAGCTGCTTACAATCTATCCAGAAGATGCCCATTCTACATTCTAGGCTGCGTAGCCTAGGAACAGCAATAACATTCCACATGCTCAGAGAAGAGAGAAGACTACAGATAGGTTTACAGGAGTTAGCATAGTCCCACCATTGCAGACTGAAGGTCCTTGCTGCACTCCTTCCAAAAATCTGTGATCTTGAGTTCAGCAGGCCAAAACACTTACAGACTGTTTCTTTTCTCTCTACCTCCCTTACACTTTTCCTCCCTACGCTGTTCGTTCAGATTCTGAAGTTTATTACAGAACTTATGTGACTGAAAGGTGAATTAGAGTGGTTAGAATTGGAGTCCCTGACTTGAATTCCAGTAAATCCTGACAGCTCTACTGACTTGCTGAAAACTGACTTAGAAGTAGTTAATCAGAAAAACATAAATTAAATATATTCCATAATATCAACTAACCTAATATCATGAAGATAAATATGTTTAGGTAGGTTTACATTTACTATTCTTAACTTTGAATATATATATGCATCTTAACCAGACCTGGGTGAAATGTTAACTATTCCGGAGTAATTGGAGTAATTTTGATAATTTTATGTAAAATATGTGAAGCAAAATTACTGAAAATTACCCAATTACACCCACTCATGCAATTTAGAGCACTATGGGTCAAAAATGCCTACCGCAAGAGCACAGGAACAGACAAGGAGTGGCTGTTGGTTGTTGCTATTTGTGCTCTGTTGCAATTAGCTCTATTTTCTTAACACAAAATGCATCTCTGGGTCCATTTTGAACACAAGGATGCATTTTACAATAGTCATCAAAGAATGCTTTATTCGACAATTTGTGCCATAAAAGCGTTACAGATAAAAAGTTAAAATAGATCTAAAAAGTTAAAAGACTTGAATAAAAACACTTTGTGCAAAATAGCAAAGAAGGCATCAGAATGTCCCGACATAATATCAATACATTGGTTCATGATAAAACAAACATATAAGTATAGGATTCAGATGATCTCAATTAATCTCAGAGAAGCGTGAAAGGGCTTAGTAGAGCCCAAACATAACTTTAGTCTGAATACTTGATCGTAGATGGAAGCAAGTTACAGTTTCATTTTTCGGCCGTAATGTATTGCGAACGGATACACCACATCCACCTTAAGAATTTTGCCATAGGAAGAGCGTACCTGGGAGATGGGTCTGTACAAAGAATTCAGAGAGCAGTGCTGCATAATCTAGTGCCCAAATTCCTGCACATTTGCACCAACCAGACCTTACGCGGACCAGAATAGGCAGGGCAGACAAACACCACATCTGCTAAGGTTTCTACATGATCTGCACATATTATACATTTGTTGGTATTTGTGGTGGACCATTTAGCTGTGAAACTCTTTAGTGGTAAAGTTCCTGCTCTAAATTGGAAATACAATTTCCGATCGAGGGGCTTTGTGATAATGTCCCAATATGGCTTGAGGTTCGGGTGTGGTTTAATCTGTAAATGGAGCCCTGAGAGTGAAGAGGGATCGTGACGCCTACACTCTTCATGTGCAATCAACTCCCAGTACTTATCTTTAAGTGTGTCTTTCGACGGGAACTGGGAGCTGGAGGGACTATCCCAAAGGTATGCGAGGCCCAGTTTGTTAAAGAGGCCCTTTAAATTTCGCAGCCAGCTAATTTTGTGGAATTGGTCCCTGTCAATAATGTCCCTTAAGCCCTCAGCATACACAGTCAATTCCGGTGTGGTCCATATCCTGCACCAGTATAAAATGGGTCGTAACCTGGCATGGTCCACCATAGCATTCCTACCCAGATCACTCCTTAAGGGGACTGTAGGTGTGCTTTGTGGTAGACCAGTTATTGCACGCAGGAACTTGTTCTTAGCGATAGTTAGCTGTGTCATATCCTCTAAACCCCATAGCTCGGCACCATAAAGGGCCGAGCTCACCACTTTGCTATTATAAATTTGAAGTACCGGGCAGAGTGGTTTTGTCGGGGAGATTTTGAATTCCTTTCTTAGGGCACGCGCTAACTGTCGATGCTTTAGTGCCATGGCATCGATGTGCGATTTCCATCTCATATCCTTCTGCAGTTTGATGCCCAGATAGACAAACGCATCAAGCTGCTCAAGGGGAAACCCATCCATTATTATTTTACCCTTGAAGGATCTATGTTGATTAAAAGCCATGAACTGGGTCTTGTCAGCGTTAATTTTTAAGCCTCATAAGAGACAGAATTCTTCATACCGTCCCAACGCAAGTTGCAGACCACTTGGGGTTTTAGAGATGATCAGAGTGTCATCTGCAAACATTAAAATCGGGATCTTTCTGCCAGCTAAAAGGGGAGCATCAGTTTGAATAGCAGCAAGAAAATTCGCCACTCCATTTATAAAAAGGGAAAACAGTGTGGGAGCTAACACGCATCCCTGGCGAACGCCCTTGCGCACCGGAAAGGGATCTGTCTTGTTTCCCTGCGCTCCCCATCGGATCTGTGCAAAATTTCCCTCGTGGAGGCGGGCAATAAGGGAGAGTAAGTCCAGTGGCATCCCCAATTCTTTCAGTACCTCCCATAATTTGGGCAGAGAGACCAGGTTTAAATTAGTGCTAAATGCAGGGTTACATTCTTTGTGTAATTCTAGTGGTCTGGCTACCCCTACTCTAGAGAGTGAGGAGGCTTTTAGCCATAGTGGAATGCCTAAATCTGTTGTCTTAAGATCTAGGCATACACACAGTCAGGCTGCTGATTTAGAAGTGGATATATTGCCTATTGACCTAGAGGCCCACTCCCAGGAAATGAAGAAGGAGCCATTGAATGAATGTTTCGTGAAATACAAAAGCAACATTTATTTTGTAACAATAATGTGCATTTCCAAAATGTTATGAAAAACAAACAAATTATGCAGTCCCTTTTGTGACTCTTCATAATTCCTGTGAATAAACATGGAAATAAAAATTACTTTTCACCATTTTGACTGTGACTACCTCATTATACATTCAATGGTTTAATTTTAATACTCTTATCTCGGAAATAATTGTTGGTAATGTAACTGCATCTTTCCCCTCCATCTGCTGCTCTGCTGGCAGGTTGGGATGTATTTGTGGGGTTGTCTTCCTCTTCATCAGAGCTATTTTACTAAGTCCCTTACGTGAGGCTATATTGTGCAGCATAGCACACACTGCCACAATCTTGCATGCCACTGTAGGTGAATACTGAAGGGATCCCTAATGCTTATGAAGGAAGCAAAACCTCGTCTTAAGCAGGCAAAACCTCGTCTTAAGCAGGCCAAAAATGCGCTCTGCAATTGCCCTTGTTCGTTAGTGGGAAATATTATAACAGCTTTTACTCTTTGTACTTGCATTGAGGTATGTGGTTAAGATTAATGTGCATAGTGCATAAGCACTGTCACTTAACATAAATGAAAAAATATAATTAAAAATACAACTATTTAGTATATGGTATGGTTGTGTAATAAAGACACAATTCCATATCTGGCCCAGTCAAGTTAGTTCAGTTCCGGATGAATGTGCTTTATCAAAGGCGAAAGTATAAAGCATTACAAGTATCAAAACAGTTGAGAAAAAAGGAAACACAACACAGTAATAATCCAACACCAATTATAAAACTAGTTTGTATTTTTCTCTTTAAAGAGACACCTCAATGACAGAAATTCAGCAGATGGTTTTGGAGATATGAATTTTCAAAGTAACAGTAAATCACTGGTGTTTACTAGATGCAATACATCTTTGTAATCCACTGAGACTTGCGGTTAAGGGTTTGCCACAACAAGCAAGTTGAAAACAGCCATATGGCATTCTTGGGTGTGCCAACTTCGATAGTGAGCCAATCACAGGGACTAGTCAGATCCAGTTGGACAGTTACCCATCAGATTAAGCATCCCCAAATCTTCTTTTGCAGGCCAGTTATATAGGGCATAGTGCCTAAAGATATAGGAGTCGTGGGTAGAACCTGAAAATTTAGGCTCATAGTTAGTAATTAAAAAGCCAGCATTGAAAACTATTTGAATGTTTAAGGAGAGCTGGTTCATCTGATTCCTATACAAACAAGCATTGGCATAGCCAATAGGTCTCGCCTTTGGGGCCTTATAAGTATTTAGTTATGCAGCACAATATCCTTGGTGCAACAACAGCAACTGTTGCATGGCTAAACACTTATAAGGTCCCAAAGGCGAGACCTATTGGCTATGCCAATGCTTGTTGTATTTAGCAGCCTAAGTGTGTTGGGGAATGCATGTGTATGTCTGTATGACTGTCTTTGTGTGTGTGCCTGCAACTGTGTGTGTATGTATGTTTGTATGTATGTTTGTATGCCTGAGCACCTGTTTAAGTGCATGTCTGTGCGTGCAGTTTGAAAGCCTGTGAGGTATTTGGCCCGGGGATTGGCAAGGCCCGAGGTCAGGTGCTCCAGAGGCCAGCAGTTAGCTGTCCTCTTAGATGTCAAATGAGACTGCTGCTCATTGCTGTATTTCATGCTGTGCTTTTTTATTGCAAGAGCAACCCTAGCAAGTGCTTTAAAGCTGGGCCTCGAAAAATCTACTCACCGACTCGCTATGGCGAGTCAGATTTAATCAGGTTGAGCTATTTTTAAGGCTCACTGGCCCGTTCTGGCAAGCTGACAAATAATAGGTGTTCTGTTCACTCACAAAGTGAATGAGGTATAAAGATGCCTTTAAATTGTGTTTTTGTCTCATCACATTTCCTATGCATTCAGAGACACAGGTCAAAAGTCAATTTGTCTTCTGCCATTTACTTTTCTTTCTCCGACTGAATTTAGAGGAGTTTGTAAAGTGAACTGTCTGACAATCCTGCTGTGCAAAGCAGATGTTAGGCTTTTTATCTAACACAACCTTTAAATAGCTAATAGGCGAACTGCACAAACATTTCAAATATATTTCAGTAGCTATGAAAGCACATTTTTGTAATTCTGTGTGGAGAAAAAAGATTTATTATAGGATGAAAATACTTTCCTTTGTGATGTGCAAATACTAAATATTTTTACTGAAACCCAATTTCCAAACATTGTTTATGCACTACATAATTTTATCAGTTAAACTGAATGTTAATGGGAAGGCTTGTGGCCCTTTCAATGTGCTGTCTATAAATGACAGTGCACTACTGCATCATCCTTAAGTAATATATTTATTAAAAGTGAGCTTTTGAACATGAACTGAGAAATATTGGTGCCCCTCACCCTGATGACAATGCTATTAATAAACCATGAGGCAGGTCAGGGGTCATGTGTGCCCTATATATGGGCCAGATTCGTATAATACATGGAGCAAACTTTTAGTCTAATAAATCATAAAAGAGGTTTTTTGTCCAGCAGAAATGCTGAGATTGCATATTATGTAATGAAGAAAAAGGCAGCTCATGGAGAAAAAAATATTTGCCTAGGATCACACAATTTGACACCGGTTTACGGGTCAAGTACATTACAGTTTGGTCAAGTAGATTATTCAAGTTACTAGACCTGCAGGTCTAGTAACATTTTTAGGATTTTTCGAGGCCTGCTCAAAGCCCAAAAGCACTGTTTATTTACAATACCATCAACTATGGGAGCAGATCAGAGGTCGCAGCCTCTTGCTGACTCTGCTCAATGCTATCTTTGAAAACCCTGCCACATTTATGCAGTGGCATTTTTTCCAGACTTTTATTCTTTCAACTCTTCCAAAGTTCAACAGTCATCACAGGAAATGCATATGCTCACTCTGGAGAACGTCCACACTTCTCATAAAACGTAAATGCTTAGACTGAAATGAAAGGGACAGAGGTGACTGGACATGTTGATAGGACCCTGTGGAGGCTGAAGACTCCAAAATATGTAACTTAAGCATGCCTAATCAATGTCTTAGTCACAAAGTGTGAAACTCCCGTAACTGTATGCAAGACGAGTACGCACTTATGTGAACACTACACTGATGCAGTTTTTGCAACTATGGACAGATGAACTGAAAGACTGACCACAAAATGTGGTCACAAATTGCGAACCAACTCTCTGTGACAACTCTTTAATTTTGTGATGCAACTAATGTACTTATAGGCAGTGGCATAGCTAGACCTTTGGCCGCCCGGTGCGGCCCTAGTGTTTGCCGCCCCCGCCGGCATTTAAGAGGGAGGGGCTGACGGATTCCCGCGCCGGCAGAGGGAGGGGGTGTGCTGGCGATTCCTGTGCGGCTGCTGCCCCGCGACGGCCGGAGGTATGAGCGGCAGGGTGGGTGAAGGCCGCCGCCTCCAAAACTCGTGTCGCCCAGGGTGGTCCGCACCTTTCCATTGCTACGCCACTGCTTATAGATCTCATCGCAAAAACTCCCCAGTCACAGGGGATGTCAGATCGACCTGCCTAATGAATAATACCTAGGCAGGTCACTACAAACACAGGATAGGTGGCCTGCATGGAACAGCAGACCATCATCCTTGTGTTTCCATTTCCAAAAGTGTTTTCTACTTTTTAAAAGCAGTTCATGTTCTTCATAGAAACCGTGCTAGTTAAAAAAAAAAATCCTTTTGGGAAAACCGGGGAATAGGCAGTGGTACCCTTCCACAGTACCTCCTGGCTTCCAAAAAGCCCTTTTGTGGTCGCAAACCTGTGATTTTACAAATTTTCAGGGTTTGTACTGCAAAGGGACTTTTAAAATTTAGCTCTTAGATAGCTAAATAAATATTGCAATTCTCTGGCAACACGTATCTACAAATATAACTGCCACATAAAAACGTAGGTGAGAGTTCACAAGAACATGGGTGAAAGTGGTTCAAATTGTGAACAACTCACCCAATTGATGCTGAAACGGGTGATACTTATGAAACAAAGTTAATAAAAAAATACTTAAATTGAATACATTTGTCTCCCCGTAAATGCGTACTGTAGGCAATATGTAAAGCATGGACCTCCACAGATAGGAACACAGATTTGAGTCAGCATTTCTGTGAATTTCAAGCACTTAAAATGGTAATTTGAAAAATGAGTCAATTACACATCAACCAAACAATCACAAAAGTTATAAGGGGGCGTGACATAATTTAAAACTGTTTTTGAGAATGCTGTTACTTGTAATCCTGAATAAAATAGGAATAACGAGGACTGCTGCTAATATCAGAATGTTTCTCTTCCATATTTCGAATCCTTCTAGATTCTCATACAACTCATCTTTTGGAATAATACCTACTTTTCAAAGATGGCACCATTTGATTATGGTGCACGCTAAAAAATATTGAACGGTTAACTCACTAAGAAACACACTTGCACGGTGACACCAGGGCAAGTAATTGCACAGTGACACAAGGACTAGTGGTTGCACGGTGACGCAAGGACTAGTGATTGCACGGTGACGCAAGGACTAGTGATTGCACACGTTGGCTCGCGAGGTAGCTTCTTGGTTTTCTAAATAAATATTATCATATTCCATTCCAGGTGCTACTCAAAAGTCATTTGCATAGATTAATCTTGTGTGCTGGGAAGGAAGCCCGCTTTCAAACATTTCAGGCACTCACAAACAATTTCTTTCACGTGTATGCCATTATTTTGGCCCAGATGCATTCTGGTCTTAGTAGTCCCAATATAATTTTTTTATAGTCAAGTTTAATTTTATTTTCTTCCACTGCGTTTAAGGAAAGTTTTTACAGAGAGTTCAATCTTGTGTAGAGGGAAAGAGCACTAGGCACCGTGCAACTGTTTATTCCTGATGCGTGCCATCATTATGGCCGAGATAAATCCAGGTGTTAGAAGTACCACTACTTTTACGTATTTTTCACTACAGAGCAAATAGTTGTGGTACTTCTAAGAGCAGAATGCATCTGGGCTATAATAAATAAATAAATTGTTCTCTGGGCCTAGTGGCTTGATAATTTCCCTTCTCCCAAACAGTTATGTCTCTAATAAGCAAGTTGAGCAACAGGACACAAAGTTAGACACTCTGGGCCTCATTTATGAGGGATTGGCGTAGGGCAGCACCGCAAGTTTTCTTGCCGAACTGCCCCACACCAATATGAAAGGGCAGGAATGCACCCTACTTATGAAATACTGTGCATTCCTGTCCTTTCCCTCTGCGCTAGCACACTATTTGCTTCCTAGCGCCAATGTAGGCACCTTCAAGGGTGCCTCAGTTGCAGGCAGGATTGTTTTTGTGCAGGAAGGGGCACCTTCCTGCACAAAAATCCTGAGAAGCTTTTTCCCCTTTCGATGTGTGCTGCAGAATGGAATGGAATAAAATATTTCTCCTCGTTACGCAAGCTCTGGGGAGGCATAAGGTATTGGCGCTGTCCCAGGATTACATGATTAAGTAAGTCTGCGGCAGCGTCAAAATCCATGGGTTTTGCATGGGTACACCCACCACAACGCCCATGGACACCTCCTTAACGCAGACTAAGGCAACGCCGCGACTTGCGCTGCTTTGTCTTACTCCATATGTATGAGGCCATGCAAAGTCACGCAGAGTAGCTCGCGTGGCTCATAGATATGATTGAGAGGCTTGCGCCACCGGAGCGTAAAAGAGTGACTCTCCTGCGGCGCAAGCCTCTCATAAATAAGCCCTTCTGACTCTGCACAAAATAGTCGCCATGCGGCAGTCAGCAGGGGTTAGATAGCGCGGGAGTGGGGTGGATATTTTGCCAGTGATGGATGTATCTCTCTGCATATAGCAAAGCGTGAGCATTCTCCGAGTGATACTCATAAATTACAGCCAATTTTAGGCATAAATTGTCATTTATGATTTATTATCATGATAGCGAGAATCTAGGTTTACAGGTGATTTACAGCTACTTACAGGTGATATTCGACCAATGAGTGATACCAGACATCCAAAGAGAGCTTCTCTGAACTGTGCAGTTTTCCTAGGCGCAAGGCAGTTTCAGGAGTAGCTCATCCATTGGAGCGGAGGAGTGTCGCCCCACTTACATGCCCCCAAAAGCCCCAGAGGTGAAAAATAAAATGTTAATTTATTATCATTTTATTTTCCATGCCCAGTACCGAACAGAGAGTCAGGACAGGGCCGCTGCTGAGTGACAGCGGCATGTCACTCAGCAGGGAGGAGGGTGGGCTGTCTGTGCGCTGTTTAATATGTGCGCATGTCTTTTTAGCTGGCCGTCTTACGACAGCCAGCCACACATGCGCACTTTAGACAGCGCTAACCCAGCTGTCTCAAGACAGCTGGGTTACAACAAGCCAAAGCCTCCAGAGCGCTGTGGAGTGCAGAGTGAGGCTGCTCCCTCCAATCAGGGCGCTGCTCTCATGCTGGTGAGAGTAGCGCCAGGATTGGCCAAGGGAGTTGCTGCATCCAGTTCCAGTTCCTGCCAAAGAAGAGGTCCGGACCGGTAAGGTAAGTTGGGTTTTTAATAATTTATTTGCGCATGCTTGTTTTTAATATATCATTTGTACCCCGCCATCCCCCACTTCCCATAGATGCCAGTCGCCACAAGGCAGTTTAGTTGGTGGCTCAGAAGACTGCTGCCTTCAGTGCTGAGATCTGTATTTGACCTCAGGGGCACAGGGACGAATCTCAAATCCCTGTGGGCTGTTTCAGCCTTTCATCCTTCCAAGGTTGATAAAATTAATAGGCCATTGGGTTGGCTAACTGTAAGCCTCTACTTTTAGAGCCAAGATATCACTGAGAGCGTATGCGCACTTTATAAATGTAAATTTGTTGTTATATTTTGTTCTTTTTCCCTTCTGTGATTGCTATGAAACGCAATTTCGGAAACAGTGAGTTTTTTTCATGGACGAAATGTTCAGATTGCAGTGTTTGGCCTTAAGCACGTTTTTCTGTTACTGAGAAAATACGATTTTAAATGTCAGTTGAAACATTTCTTTGAAGAATGTGATTTCTTTATACGTGGCCCTGCATTTCATTATTGTTGTACATAAAAACGGACCCTGAATCTAAACCCCCTCTTTTGTTCTCGTTCAACATGTACATTTTCCCAGGACAAAATATCTGTGGTTGGGCTAAGAGTCTGATTGTATGTTAAAGAACAGCTGTGAGAACGCATTAAAGGGCTCCATGCAGCATATTATTATCACTGTGGTGAATGTGGGGGGCTGGCAGGGCTGATCCAAGTCCAAGCAGAATCTGTTAAGTTCAACTAAGAGCTGCCATTAGGGTTTCTTAGCAGAACAGCAGACTGTAGTGCAGATTTAATAAAGGACTTTGCACGCCCAGTGCAAAGCAAAATACCTCGCAAAATGCCCATTTGCGACTCAAGAACCTGCCACTGCGTTCCACAAATGGCTTGCGGAAAGTCAGTACCCATGCTGCGAAATCTTGTGTGCACAAGGTAAAGGAGTGTTGCCCATTCCCTCCTTACAACTTAAAGGTATCAATGCTCTGCAACAGATCCTGTGGTCGAAAAGGTGGGCTGGTTACTAATTGCTGAGGCCGGGTGACCATATTTTCAGAACCAAAAACCGGGAGAGCCACTGACATCGAAGTAGGACTAAATGTTGTTAAAAAACACACTGCTCCCTCTCCAGTGATGTTTTTGGCCCTCTAGGCAGGCTTGTCCTTGGCTGATGGGCTCTTGTAATAATGACTCACCCCATGATCAAATCTGCCTTGGTGCTTAAATGAGACGAGGCAGCACAGCAGGTGACTTTTTAAAGAAGTGAACTTTTGTTCATGGTATGATGAGAGGAGTAAGCGTGAGAACGCATACCACTATAATTAGTGTGCTGCTCACCAGACCCCCTCTCGAACACCACGCCGGAACAGTCCTTTAACAAACATTCACAATGCCAATGTGGTATGGTAATGTGCAGCAATACAAGTAGATAGCATGGGAATAGATATGTATTTGTGTGGAAGCAAAGAGACTATAGAATAATATTGGTGTAGGTTAAAAGGACCACACTAAGGCGGAAGATGTTTCTAGGCATCAGCTATCACTAGCACCATTCCTGCAGGGCGATGATCCACCATCCCCACTGGAAACAAAATCTAGCTGCAAATCTATTCCTTCAGGAGTTGATCAATTCTGTGCTCAAAGAACAGATATCCCGCTGACATTCTCACCTTGACAAGCGTCTATTTTCATACAAGACAAGTTAACTTTCCACCTTTTGTGATGACTCTACGCCAGTGGTTCTAAACCTGGGGACCGGTCTGCAACAACCTACTCAGGCGACTGTTCAGAGCCTAGTATAGACAATTAGTGGTCTCAACTGAAGCACTGATGTGCCCCGACGGAAAGAGAGCATGAACTGGGGGTAAAGAAAAGACAGTTATATATTAGTGTCTTCCATAACGATTTATCTTTTAGAACTAGCTCTACCTTGCTTTCGCAGACTATCTGTGAAGAAGTCATGGAAGACCTCAATGTCCAGTGCCTGGCAAAACAAAATGGCTGCAAAGAAACACCACTAGATCAGGGGATTATGAATGATGCCCCGAAGTGCAATTATGTTACTCTTAAAATACCATATTTTAATACTCCATATTTAAAACGAGGAAGATTCCTCTTATATCCAATCCTGATCATTTGTGGATTTCGCCAATTTTGTTTGCGTTTTTAGGATTTTTAAGGAGCACGATGACCCCCATACGGTTTAACTTTAAGCAGTTTCATTAGTCTAATTTGCAAAAGTGCTTGCTCGTGTCAAGAATTCAGGAAGAGAGTTGGTCTAGGAGGTCAGTGCTCAAGAGCATGTAGCATGCTTTGCCATCACCATTGTAACTGGAGGTCAAGGAGCAGGCATCCCACGTCAACGAGCTACACAATTATGGTAGAAGAATACGATTATTCCAGCAAAAATCAGGAGTCGAATGTGCGTTTGAAAGAGTGACCAGAACAGCTCTCCGGAGGTGAACAATGTAAATGTTGGGACTACTTAAAGAAAGCGCAAAGATGTCAGTTAGGGAAGCAGCGCGGGCAGTGTTGTTCATGCCTCATTTAGCGGCTGAAAATTCCCGCGCTTGTTAACTCTGGCATATGAAATCTTTGATTTCTAACTAATTACGGTCTTGGGTGAATGCTAAATGACTTTCCTCTTTCCAGGTATTCTAGCAGACGCACATTGGAGATGCTTTTGAGTAGGGAAGGATGTGTAGAGAAGGGTACTGAGTACTGAAAACGTACTGGCTGTAGTTTAGTATTTGTTAATGGCCGCCCCTGAATTCATACAGGCAACCAGGGCCAGGTTTAACCTCATGTGCAGAAGTCCTCAATGCATTAGCTGCATAACTGATGGCGTATTGAACCTTTTTGCCCCACATGTAATTAGGGGATAGGCAAAAATGGTACACAGTGGATCTCGCGCTGCATCTTTTTTGCGGTATCCACGTCTGCCTACCAAACACTAACAAAAGTACAAACAGTGGGCATTCCGCAGTGATCATCGAAAATCTGAAAATTTGCTGGCCCACATACGAAGACTCTGGCAGTTTGTGGCAGCAGCTAAAGAAAATTATCATAACGCAGAGCCCTGGTCTGCCAGTCTAATTGTTTGACATGGTGGCCTATCAGATTGCTGAGGCAACATGCTGCATCAGCAAAAGGTGAGGGATCGCAGCAATACCGGTCAGATCACAACCATGACTAATGTACTCTCCCAAAAACACAAAGCTGATCATGTAAAAATGCCCCGATATTCACTGCCATTCTTGCATTAGGGAATATATAATTCTCAAGTCTGTATTTATTACGTATTATAAACACAACCTTAAAATGCAACGGTACATATCAATTCATAAAATTTACATAATCATGAAACATTGCATGGAAAAATTAGACATGAAATCTCCTACCAATTTTCCATCCCTCAGGCTACTGTGGCATTCACCAATTGACTTGGGACTGAGGGAAAACCCAGTGGGTCCCTCCATCAATTCTTCTTTACAAGTTGAACTCACCCACTCGTTCAGAAGAGAGAGAGTTTAGGGCAGCATGTAAGATGGTTCTTCGCACTACCATGCCAGTGCCAAACCATCAGAGGGATTTCCCCTAGCACCCTTTGAGCGATGGTCCTGGGTAACCGGGTTGCCCCTTGGCGCAGCCACAAATCCCAGAGCATCCCTAGCTCTGTGTAACAGAGAATCCTGAAAGGCTAAGGGCAATCGCTGTAGTTCATGTCCCTGGCCCTTCACTACAGACTGTAAAACCACTGCCCCTGCTTGAGCTAAGGCTTAAAACCAAATCCATCTTGAATTTGCCTGCAGTTATATTCCTATAGCGAATGTTGTCTATCTGTTTTGTGTCTAAACAAGACTCCTCCCCCGTCCACGTCCCGACATGCTCAGCCATGTATAAACCTCTAATCACGAACCAACCCCCTACTGGATTTGCTTCCTGAGTAAAGAGGCAACACTGTAATAATCTCTCTCAATAGTGCTAACTACAGGGACGAGAGGGTGGGAAAAGAGGTCCTTCGGGTAGATATGCATCACCGGGTTCGCGTCACAGTCACCATGTACAGCGAAGCAGCAATGTGGTGAAAAGGTATATTTAAACCTGTCCTGGCACCGCTGCCGGCCACCCAGGCGACCCCACGCGCTCCTGGCAACCAATGGTTGCTGCCCACAGCAGCGGGTAAGCCTGCAAATTTTAAACAAGGAGGCGGCAGCTGGCCATGTTTGTGATCTCATGGACGCGCGGGCAGTCTGCATAAAGCTGATTTCTGTGATGGGGCACAAATCCTGTCCTTTTATTCAAAGCGCCCGCGGACCAGAATTTGTCTGTCCGCAAAGGAAATTACTCTTGGCAGGGGGCATAAATGGGTGTATTTGGCCATGTTCACATTTCAGCAAATAATAGAATTCACAGCTACTACAGAACATTAAAAAGCAAGCGCGCGCGCCTCGCGCAAGTAGGGGGTGGGGGGGAGTGCGGCCGAGAGCAGGCAGCGTTTCCCTTGCGGGAGCGAGCACGATAATTGCTACCACATGGCGCCGCTCGCTCCCGCAAGGGAATCGCCAAACGTGCACGCGATGCCATTCAAAGCAATGCAACGCGTGCACGTTTTTGCCTGCAAAACCGGGTCGATTTCTAAAGGTCTTTTTCCTATGCAGCGCATGCGCGCTGCGTAGGCAAGACCTAAAAAACACTAGGAGAGCAAGTTAAGTCATGTGTCCTATCAACACACTCTATAACCTGTGGAAAATATGCCACAAAAATGTTTGCTGTACGCCTTGTTGGGAGCGGGGGAAAAAAGAATACTGTGAATGTTTGCCAGCATTGCACCTAAAACGTTGTGAAAAAAATGACAAAGAGCACTTTGGGAACACCGTTCTGCTGTGACAGCAACCCCCTGAAAGTTTCCTGAGGCTTACAGGTGTAGGCAGTAAAGTACCTAAATGTGGGCTGGCATGGAAACTCTCCTGTGTGTGTCCATACACAACACAGAGTCTAAATCAGCAATCAAATCTAAAATTACAGCTCTGCTCAGCTTATACTTGCTATATATCTCCTCCTCAGTCAGCTGGAGCAAAGTCAACCTGGTTCTAATATGCACTCCTATCTTTGCCTTCTCCTGTGTTATGTGGAGCAAACAGCCTCATTCTCTCCACCAAAGACTACAGAATAGTCATTATGAAAAAAAACAAAATTTCCACCCCTTTTATAGTTTGCACTTGATTAGCACCTGCTTCCACTTGATGCTAATTTGCGAGTGCAAAAACCTTTATGCAACCATTCCTGGCCCTTTGTAATCTAGCCCTAGATCTGTTACGAGAAAGGGGTCAGAAGATTCTGTTTTGCAGACACCCTCTTCGCCTGAGAGGTTATTGTAGTCAATATTGAATTCATCAGTGTCACATTTTCTCTGATCTTTTTATTCCAAACTGGGAAAAATGACAATTTTAGCAAAATATGTGATAATATAATACTGTTATGGTACTAGATTTTATCTTAATCAACTCTTGCCCCTCGTGTTTATCAGGCACCACATAGTTCATCATTTAAAACCGTTCCATTGTTTGCCAAGTTAAATTCCTTATGGCCCGAATACAAGCTTTCTTCCACTGTAAAACTGACTTTTACCATTTCTATCTAAGGGCCTGATTTAGATCCTGTCCGCCGGAATATAAATCCCATTGGATATAATGGGATTTATATTTCGGCGGACCAGATATCCGTCACCGTTGTGATGGAGTAATCCATTCCTGAAGATCTAAATCAGGCCCAAAGTTATAAACATGTACATGGGTTTAGGAGAACCGTACAGACCTGGTAATAAGAAATAGATTTCCGAATTAATCAGGCACATTGTTTCCATAGAGGTATACTTAGATTGCCTTTAGTAGGTCTCATTTAAAGGTCTGCCACATTCAAATCTAAATTACTTGCTGTCAAAACAACACAACATTCTGTATTTGTCTCTGCTGGTATCTACATTTCTATACATTTAGTCACAAGCACTTCAGTGGGAACTAAGGGCCCCATTAGGATGGCCCGCCACCCTAGCGGTGCTGGGACCTGCCGCCAGCGGTGCGGCGGTCCCGCACCACCAATTAGGATGCAACTGCCACCCTGGCGGTCGCATCCCGCATCTCTAACATTGCGGCAGGTGCTGCTGTAAGCAGCACCCGCCGCAATGCCAAAGAGGCATGTCGTGCATTGCCATGCACAACATGACAGGCACCGCGCAGTGCCTGCCACCTTGAGCATGGCAATGTAGGGGGGTACCATAGGTACCCCCAAGTGCGGCCCCCCACCCCCCCACCCCCCCGGGGGCCCGCAACGGGCCCCCAAAGCAATTCCCGCTAGGCATCGCCGCCATGGAAAGGCCAGAACTACCAGGCATCATAATATGGATGGCGGTGCCTTCCAGGCACCGCCACCATATTATGCCCGAGTTCTGCCCGGCCGGCAATCGTGACGATTGCCGACCGGCGGAAAAGCGACGGACAGACTTTCCGTCCGCCGCGGTACCCCCGCCATGGTAATATGGCGGGGGTAAATGTGGTTGTGATGGAGGGCGGATCGCCGCCCGCCATCATAATCAACCCCTTAGTTTCACTGAAGCAAAAAAACATATTTGGTTTTGGCTTCGGTGAAGCCACGTAATAAATGACTGGCAGGCAGTTATCTACCAGACCAAGCAAAAATCCCAGTGAGAAGCCAAAACATATTCTTGTTTTGTGGGTTTGGGGCATGAACCATTCTAACCAATTATGCCATGTCTGCTACTATCCCCTTCTTGTATGTCTTTCATGTTTGCAGACCTTTATGAAATAGAACTAATGTGCTCCACTTTCCTCACTGACATTCTACCTTTTTATCATACTTGAAGGTTTTTAATCATCTAACATTTAAGTTACTTTGGAATTTTCTAATCATAGAGTCTGAAATATATTTTGCCATCTTAATTTAGTTTGTGAATATATTGTGGGTGACTCTATCTAATAAAAAGAAGGAAAGCTTGAGCAATTATTTTGTGTGCGAAATTGTACCATGTATATTAATACTTTTTTGAATGGTAGTACTTCATATGTTCTACTGCCAAATTATAATGCATTTAATTATATTAGTAACAAAATCATTTAATTCATTTTACAGTGTAATTAGCCAGACGTGACCCCCTCAGTTAGAGTATGGTTGTCAGTATGTACAAATCGAGTACTCGGAATCCAATGAGAGAGATGTGCTATACCGTCTCTCACTGTATCACCAAGCGACCAAATACACAGGTATATGAGGGCCAGTGGTAGAATTGGGGAAAGGGGAATGTGATAACAGAGAAAAAAAGCCAGTGGACTCGAACACTCTGTCTCGTCACTTTTGTTGATCAAGGATGGCTGCAGGATATAGTGGTATCTACAAGGCAAAGCGATGTATTAAGTAACTTGTAGAAGGTTCGCTGTTTAACAGTAATAGTGATTGAGCTACCTTAACGAAAGGCCTGTGTAACAAATTCATTGTACTCAATGTACAACTTGAAATTCCTAAAAACTATACACTCCGAAAATTGTCATTTTAGATATATATTCACTATACCTCTCAATAGGACATGAATAACTCCCTTAAGCTTCGTCACTATGAACTCTCTGTGAAAGAGGAATTATAGTTTCTACTTCACTCTTGTAGAACTGGAAGGTATCCAACACTATTAATATACTATTGTTTCCTAGTCTTGCCAATTCATATGCACATACTAGAACGCTAAAACCTTATGCTTGAAATGTATATATAACATGAGTGTGAAAAAGTGGATTATTATTATTTGGAGTGGCTGTGAGACCTCACCAAGTAATAATGTCACTATTCTGTATCAGGGCCAGTTAGGTTTCTTTAAATTAACCTCAGCTTAGTTGTGGGTAGCTGTGGCACAGTGCAGTCAGGCTTAACTCAAACGAAAACTAGTGTAAATCATTTATCAGTACCAAAACAGTCAATAATTAAGAAACACCGCACAATAAAAATCCCAATCATCGGTGGAGTCCTCTGCAGCTTGAGGCTGGTGTTGGGTTCAACATCAGCAGACAAGTGAAATGTAGCAATCCGGTGAAAGCTTTAGTTCTTGACAGCGTTCGAGGCAAACACCGAACCAGCAAGCAACAGTGTCTATGAGCCTTGGACTTTAGGTCCAAAAAACCTTATCTTTTGATATAGGCTGTCAAGTTGCAGCTCTGTGGGGAGAGAAATTATACTCTAGCACCAGCCCAAGAGCTGAGGGGTACCTCTTGGGGTTGAGGACTTGATCTCACGGGTTACACCAGTGGATTCCAGGGCAAGCCGAGTGCCAACTAGTCAGCTGGGCACTGTGCACGTGCAGGTCTTCTTCAGCTATTGTGTCACTGACGCTTAACTTGAAAGTATCTAACTAGCCTGTCAAGTCTCCTCACTGGACATTGGCACAGGTGGGAGCAGGTTCTGCCCTTGGGGTCTCTTGCCACAGGTTTAACAGCAGGAGCAGGAGGAGCAAGCCTTCTCTTTCTGAAGTCCTGTCGTGGTTCAGCAGGTGCAATCTTTCATCTGTTCCTTCTGAGTCCAGGGGTCTTCTGAGGCTGAATTCCCACTGGGCAACCATACCTACTCTTGCATCACTTTCTGTGGGATTGGCACTAAAAATCCTGCATTGCATCTATCTGTCCAAATCCAAAATATTGGGACCTGTCTTCCCTGGGTTAGAGCTAAGGCCACACCCCTGAGGTGTGTCCAATACAGAGCCGCCCCTCCTTGAATACTGGTTCTGGAATGGGTTTCTCCCCTTAAGGAGATGCCTGTCTACCTACACAAAAGATCAGGCATGCTAAGGTGTGATTTGTATTAGCTTATCAGAGGTCGTAAGGTGTTTCAAGCTGGGCGATGTGTGGCCACAGGTCTCTGACCATCCTGTCAGGGCAAGGTCGCACCTCCTTCCTGCAGCAGGCCTTTGTTCCTCTTTTCTGAGAGCCATTCGCACCTCCTGGCAGGGGGGGCAGCAGGATGTCTTGCATGATAAAAGCTAAGCTGTAGTGAATCAGAAATGGCTACTACAACTTTGGGGCAAGAAAGTGGTGACTTTCCAAAGTCACATTTATATTAAAAGTTACTTTAAATTCAACCTCAGCATTAATTCGGATTTAATGTAACAAGTAAGCTGATATATTGGAGTACTGTTTTTGGTGGTCCCAAAAGGAAACTAGCACCTAGTGGATTTGGTTAGTGAAACCCTAAGTTAGCCAATGGGACTGCGAGCCGTGCTACAGTCTAAACAACAATTGCAACTTTTCACTATCAGGACGTGTGACCTTATATTTCTCCCCTAGGGGGAAATATAAATATTAAAAAGAAGGTTTTTACTTAGCAAAAGGGCTTATATTGCCATGTCTGGCTGGTAGTTTAAAAGCTGCCAAACTAGTGGCAGATCAAGAGCCATGTTTTCAATTTGTGACTGACGTGGGGTCACAATAAGTGCTACAGTGCACTAGTGACATTTAAATTACTAGCCTTGGATACCCTCTGACCATATACTAGGGACTTATAGGTAAGCTAAATATGCCAATTACACATATTAGCCCATTGCACATACACTTTGAGGGGTCAGAGCGCATGCACTGCGCCTGGTGAGCAGGTCTTAGTTCACTTCAGGGTAAAAAACAGGGTAAAAAAACAGTAACATCAGTCCAGATATTTAGGGATGCTCATGCAAAAAGAGTCCTTTCCTTACAATGAGCAATATAGTCCAGTCTAAGAATCCTCCCTGTTCCATCACAGGGTCACCCTAAGAAAATGTTTAAAAAAAACAGTCTTAGAAAAGTTCTAATGCATTTTTAAAATAGTTCAAAGACTGTTTGCAACACAACATAACTTTTTGAATACTTATCTGTATTCCAAATACTCTTCAATACAAATCCTTAGGAAAGCAATTTATCATAGCAACGAAATCTCAAATCCATGATGCGAGAGCCACACTGTATCCCAATTGCCTAGCAAAGATGCTGTGGCCCACAAGTTTTATCCAAGATGATTGCCTCTCCCCAAAATACTCAATAGTTCATGCTATGCTGGGAATTGTAGTTCATTATCGAAATCCTTAGCCATCCTCCATGCATGTGTGGCCTCAGTCGAGACAGCACCTACACTGTGATGACTGCCTACCTTTCTTTTCTGAAAAAACTCAATGGAGGGGGTTTGGGTTTGAGAAATTGCACCCCACATTCATTCAATATTAAGTGGCAAGCAATGCCTCCAGCCCTACTTCCCAACAATTGCAGAGCAGTTGAACTACCATATATTAGTGGTTAACTGCCCTGCCAAACTTATGGTTCTCCCTCCTCTTTCAGAGCCCTGAAACTGCAGATATTCTGATGGCTGAGTCCTCGGCCTGTACTGTTGGAAACATTTGAACTAGCAACCAGGGTGAGTTCAGACTAATGGTTGCTCTGTCCTTTTTAGGGTGAGGCGGCCATCACTCTCTCCATGTCATGGTCATTGCTATTTTGTGTTTCACAGGTAAACTCCTGCTTTGCTAGTTTGCTTGTGAGAAACAAAATAAATTCCAAGCAGGCCAAAACACCAAAAAAGCCCCGCTAGTCATGCATTTTAGCCTTAAGTGCATCCACCACACCAGCCCTCAATCTATTCTTTAAACACAACTGGGCTAATTTAAAAGCCCTGTGCGCAGCCAGACTGTCAATTTTTTTGATGCTCCGGCAGCGCAGAGTACAGGCCTATATCTATGAGGCCACACAAAGCCACCCTGTATAGCTTTTCATGGCCTCATAGATATGGTGTAATGCAACGCAACCCCAGTCACTGCTTTGCCTCACACTGCGTCAGGGAGGTGTGCCATGGGTGTTGCGGTGGGTGTTCCCATTCAACGCCCATGGATTTTGACACATTCCCAGATTTACAACATAGCGTAAATCTATGAATGTGTCAAAAACATGTGCCTCCCCAGGGGTGGCCTAGAAAGGAAAAATAACTTTATTTCTCCTTGTTTTTTCCTCTATCTATGAGTGCTGTATTTTGTAGCACACATAGAAAATGCCTCCATTGATTATTTTTTGTGCAGGAAGATGCCCCTTCCTGCACAAAAACAGTTGTGCCAACAATGCAGACACCCTGGCACCATGGTGCAAGGGTGCCTGCGTTGGCGTTCGGCTTCAAATTGTGTACCGGCTTAAAGGAGAGGAATGCACTGTATCTTGTAAATACAGTACATTCCTGCCCTTTCGAATTGGCATAGGGCAGCCCAGCAAGAAGATGTAAGGCTTCTTGCCAATTTCTTGTAAATTATGGCCAACATTTATAGTCATTAAACTCTTAGTGGTGATATGCAAGTGCATGTCTTTAATGTTTGTTAATAGTTAAAGTGCTATATATTACTTACATCAGATCATTCATTCTATTGATAACTCTGATATATATTCTAGCCAGCATAATTATGTTTTTATTTAGATTTTCAGATTTGGATTGGGAGTACAGTTGGTGAAAAACTGCTACTACTATTACAGCTCCTTGTGCCAGCTCACATGTAGGGCAGCGAGAAATTACCTCCATTTCTTTTCATCTTAAGCAAATTTCTAAATAGTGCCTCAGCTGTGGTTCAGGGTCTTCATTTCTGTATCCACAGTACACCTCATTGTGTTCTTTGGCCTGCCTGGCTTTTGTTTGCCTTCTGAGGTCCTGTTAAAAGATGGTAGCAGAGGAGTATCTCAGAGAATGACTGAATCAGAAAGAGAGGGGCCTCTTTCACTCATAGGACAGAACCTTCCTCCTCCATGACAAGGTCATGCATGTCTAGTTGGTGTTCAGTTGCTGGTTAATATTCGGCCATTCTTGAGTAAAATGTATCTCAGGATAATGGATCTTGTAGCCCATAAGTACAAGCTTAGGCTGCAAAGTTTGATCTATGCAGGAAAGCTGCCTTTTATGTTCTTCTCCGTGGAACTTGAGGAGGGATTGATTCTCCAGGATTTTTAGCATGAGCCACTCTCTGTGTCAAATGTGATTCATCATAAGAGGACACCGACATGGTAGGTGCCAATCATACTTAAACTCCTTCTGTTGGTTTCACAAGTTGGATCATCAACTTTTATCAAACCAACTTAAAAACATTTTTTTCTTATCTATTCATACTTATAACCTAATTTCAGAATAATGGGTTTGATGAGAAACATTTTGCAAGCCCTGCCATGGAGTAGGA
This sequence comes from Calotriton arnoldi, assembly GCA_963921515.1. Classification (NCBI taxonomy): domain Eukaryota; kingdom Metazoa; phylum Chordata; class Amphibia; order Caudata; family Salamandridae; genus Calotriton; species Calotriton arnoldi. Next base: position 145,347 of record CAWUFW010012581.1, on the reverse strand, counting down.
GAATGAACTTTCCCAGGTGTTCAAGTATTTTGTAGATGCCCTGTTATGTAGGAAAGAAGCCCTCATTGTCTTTTCCAATACACAAGTGGATTGGCTGGATACTATGGTGCAATTTTACAGCATAGCCCAATTTCCCCTAAGTCACTGGCTGTGTAAATGATACCCAAGTATTGATATGTCTCCCATCAGTCATGTAAAAAGGACCATTTCCTGAATATACAGGTAGTATGCAATTGTCATTTCCTAATAACAGGCCTTCTTGCCCTGTAGCCTGGCAGTACACACAATGGGCCCAATTCACAAACTTCATGTTGTAGCACGTAAAGTAGTACTACAGTAGTACTACAAACTGCAAATCACAAAAGTATGCTGTAAATCTCCATCTCTCCTATATTTATTCTATGGGGAGATCTCTGCAGATGTAAGTTTACTACTTTTTAGTGAATGTTTGAAGGACTCGTTTGAGTGGTGTGAAAATGGGGAATATCTAGTACTATATGGGAGGGGTTTTTGAAGGGATAAGGAGGAGTTTAAGGAAGGGCATTGTAATACAAACAAACACTAACAAAAGAGTAAGACCATTGCTATTCACAAACTACCTCTCTGCAAAGTTCCTACTGCCCTAAAGGTGACAACACAGTAGTAAATATGCTTGAGCCCAGCTTTGGAGTCCTAAATTAATTAAAGGTAAAATTGCTAAGTTAGGTGTTTTTATTTAATTCCATTTAAAATATAATATTTATAAAAGAAATGAATATACTTAAATTATTTAATTATATAGTAAACATTTATTTTGAAGAGGAAACGTGGTTTAACTTTAAAAATGGTTTACCTCTGGGGTAAAAATAATTATTTTAATTTAGTTTATATTTATATCGTACAGTAAAATAAATATTAAAAAATAACAAACTTTAATAATTTTCTCAATTTTTCCCATGGAAAGATCTCAACACAGTGCCGGAGATCTAAACCTACATGTGAAAAAGTTATAAGTTGTAACTTTACCCTTGTAAATTTGGCTCCACCCCTTTGGTTTCAGGGGTTAGAGGCATGTAAGTCTATGCTTTGGCACAAATTTACACTTAGGCACAGTGACTGGCCAAAAGTAGTTAATTTACTCCAAAGTGCAAGAGTAAATTTACACACATAGATTTATTCATAGGTAAATTTACCTTTCTGAGTGGGCCCCTCCATGTACATGTTCCACCATTGTGCCATTTACGACCATTTAGCAACTAGAGAGGGGTGCCTGTTAGATAAGTTACAACACTGTGGCCAGTCAACATGATCTACCTCCACATCTTATACATCTTATACATGCCTAAAAATACAATAACTCTTGAAGCTGACAGTGCATATATCATTCAGCCCAGACATTTGACACTGTATCTGCATCCATAAGTCACAAAGTGGAAGGACTTACATCATTGTGAACAAGAAAACACTGTCTGTAGTGAACTATAACTTTGGCCTTCTCGAAGGCGAATTCTGGAGTGTTCACACTGCAGTAAGTGGCTAAGAGCTGTTACATCACCCTCTGATGTTGCAATGAAGAGAGGCCTCCCCATACCCAGACAATGAGGATTTTGGAAATGAGGATCCACCCACTCCCGTCATGCCACCACAACAGAATGCTACCACAGCAGAAAAGGGAAGGGCATGACGAACAGACATCACCATCAAACATTTCTAAAGTAAGTGTTGTACATTTCATTCAGTTATATTTACTACATATGTACAGAGTTTGAATGACTGACAAATAAATCTTGTTTATTGACAGGTTCGATTCCAAAAAACAACTAAAATCTAAGCCAGTCCTGGATAATATTGTAGGATGAATAGTACTGAGAGTACACAAAATTAACTGAGAACATGACACGTGGGTCAACAATTAAATTTATAATCTCACTCCTTCAATTCTCTTCTTCCTTCTGCCTACACTGTCCCTCTCTGCATCTGATACTGCACCTACTCGATCTTCCTCTGTAGTGTGGCTCCTCCTGTGCTGTTCACCTGTCATTTAAGGCACAGACACAATGCTGAGACTCAATACCTTCTTTCTTTCTGGAGCACCTGCCTGCTCCCCATTTGCAACATGACCTATCCCCATTTCCACCTGTAAATTGATTGTGTTATGGGACAGCACACCTGTAGCCTAACTAAAGCTCTACCAAATACATCTAACCTGACTATGGGATGTTTTTGCCAGCATCTCTGGGAGAGGGAACCTTCATGATGTGATCTTCATAGTGCAATCACTTCTCTGCCTCTATCATTGCATCTATTTGTATGGCCAGCGACTTATGTCCCTGAGACTATGATGTCCATGATGGGACATCATCGTCATCTCCACTTGTGACCCTTGCTCTTACTACAGCTCTACATCTTCTCATTGTTTTTGTTGCAAGTTATGCAACATCACTGCTGTCTGTGGTAATGCAGGTGAAAGTTTCTGGGGTGGTTGTCTTGCTCTGGGTCTGTGCTGAAACCCAAAGGGGGACAGTAGAAGTTTCATGTGGGGTTTGTTTTCGACCTTAATGCCACCTGATTCTTCCATCTTCTGTACTGTGTCCTCTGTAGGAAAAACCAGTAAATAGTGTAAATTAATGGGGGCAGCCTTTAATATATCCTTATTGCCCACTGCTGAGGGCAATGCCAGTTGTTAAACGCCCTGAACCCGAGTTATAACGAGGGTTCAGGGCGTTTAACAACTGTTAAACGCTGTTAAAGGGCCTTTAACAACTGGTATAGCCAGAGATATAAAGCTATCAGAACATTCCATCCACTAACTGTAGAATGTTCAAAATTAAAAAGAGAGAAACAGAAAGACAAACATTGGAATGTTGGAGCTCTGGGCTTATATTACCAGTCATTATGAACCCAGAGCTACTCCAATGTCTTCAATGGAGCTCTCAACATTGTAATGTTCTGAAACACGTTTGTGTTTCATACATGGAGTTCCTAAATTGGGATGTGAAGACTTCTTCAATCTTAGTGACAGTATATGTGATCCCTACCAGCCCATGTATCTTTTTCCTAAGGATGTGGAGGAGACAGCTACAAGTCTCGCAATGAATTTCTCCAATATCATGCTTGGCAGGTATGACTCTGCTGGTTAAGCAGTATCTCCTCTCCTACTTACAATTTGTTCCTGTTAATGTGATCTTAGGTCATACCACTGTTTTCACATCTGTTTGATGATCTGAGTCACACCTACAGCCTTTTCTCCTCTGATGACCTGCCATATTATGTTGTTACTTCACAAACTGAGTAAGACCTTTTGTGAAACAATTTATATGGCACAAATTGCTCCATCAGGATTTCGAGGTCCATGTATAAAACATGTATTTTTCTCTTCCTAACACACTCCTCTTTCTGCAACTGGAGTTGTGTAAACTGCTTCTTTGCACCTTTTCTGTGTGCTCTTCTGTCCAGCGATGTGCTCCAGGAGAAATATTTTCAGTTTGTGATATCATAAGCAACTACCAATGCAACATCCACATTTTGTAACAATCTGAGATTTTCACAAATTTGCCTTTGTGGGATCAGGAAAATATGATTGGGAATTTTAAGGAATCACTGATTGCTATAGGTAAAGTTTTTTATGTATGATTTCGCAATTCAGAAATTGTGATTCAGTGATTTTTGCAATTTTAAATAGTTAAATCATATTATCGTACATCAGGCCCTATATCCTTATATAGGCTATCTATTTGGTTCAATTGTACCAATTCATGTACCCCACACTATATTCTAAAACAAAATATATATTAGAGTTTAAGATGATTTGACAGATGTCGTTGTACTATCAGATTTTATTGCCTCTCGTAGCCATTTTTACAGGATAGCATTCTGATTACTGATTACAGAATGCATATTCTGGTCTCTAATTGTGATGGTTTGTTTCTTACCCCGTACACCAAACATAATACTATATATTATTCAGTGGATTTATTTATGTGTGGAATTATTAAATATAGCAATATATTTTTAATGCAGTAACACTTTTGAAGTTTCATCATCAAATTATAATTAATGTCTCTCTAACTGCATAGACATGGCAGTGTAATTAGCCGGACTTAATTTATTTGTCAAACATAAAATTTATAAGCCTTGTACCCTTTGTGGTTAAATGCAAACAAATGCATCCAATGATTATTCAGTGTCACCACTGTAATCATGTAACGTTGCCTCCAATCTTCAGCATAACACAGCATCTTAAACATGAAAGTTACACTAATTAGTGCCAGGAGTCAACGCATCAATTCTGCTTATAATTTCCCTATATTAATTATGTCATTATTCATCGAACCACCTGAGAGACCTGTTTGTATTTATGCATACTTGTAATCGAATTTCTGAATTCCATCTTTATATAGGTCATCAACAAGTACAGTTGCACCATTACATTTGCCTCACACCATGTTCTAATAGGCACTGGGAAAGCTAATGAGTCTCGATTTAATCAAGAAAGGGGTGAGCTGTTGACTTTGTCAATGTTTCATTATAAAGTATTTGTAGTAACCAGGCACAATTCTTGTCGCCTTTCTCTTCACGTTATTTCCAGTTAAAAGTACACCAAGAGTAACCTCCATCAGATTCCAGCAGAATCACCACCAGCTTAGAACCCACACACCTTCCCATTTCAACAGCATCATCCTTTACATCACAGCATGTTCCATATTCTAAAGTATCTCCACACATCTCCCCTTTTTCATATACATGACAAAAAAAACGAAAATGAACATTTTCCTACTACAAGGCATGAAATATTCTACAGAGCACAAGTCAAATACAGGAAAGGTATGAACAGTGCAACAGGAAAACAAAGAAAATATAGCAGTGCAGTTGATATACAGAAATCATCCTAGATAAAATAAATAAATAAATAAATTCTTGCTCCACAATTCTCGGACCATTGACCTTACATAGATTCCCAAAACTCCAATCTCGCCCATCATCTAACCTCGCAAACGACCTCTTCACTTGTATCACCTTCTGTGGTTGGAAAAACTTGCTCTAACCTTTTCTCACAAAACCCGTTTTCCTTACCACCACCCAACCTTTTGATCTACAACCCTTCGCTAAGTGCCATTTCTTTCCACAAGTTCTACATGTCACATTTCTTGCTCCACAAGTAATACTAGAGGTAATGTATCCTGGACACCCACACCTATAGCATGTTACAGTCCTACATTCCTCAGGCTTGGGATCATAAGAACTTTCATACTTGATAGGTTTCTTTAAATTTTCTTTTCTGACCTCTTTCACCTCTTTCGCAGTTTCTTTCTCTGTGCTTCCTATGTTGTTTTCCCCCATATCAATTTCCCTCATCCACACAGCAGTGTGCTCCATGCTCCTTGCAATCTGTATGAATTCCTCTAAGGTGGTATCTTTAGATAGCAGTTTTTCTTTTACCTTTGTATTGTTGGTGCACCTAATGATCTGATCACAAATTAAAGAGTCAATTAAGTACTGGAAATCACAACTTACTGCCAAACCACGCAAAGTGGCAAAATAGCTCATTATGTCTTTAGCCTATCCCTGCATCCTACATAAGAACCTTTGTCTCTTGAAGACTACATTAACTTTGGGCGTGAAGTGCTTCTCCAACATTTGTAGTGCATACAGATTCATTGGCTGGCCATTTCCCATTCCTAATGAAATCTCTGGAAGATCATCATAAATTCTTCTACCTTCCTCCCCAATATGGTGCAAGAAAATGGCTTGTTTTTGTACCGGACCGTATTTATCTTCATCTATACCTAACATATAGGTGAAGAAAATGTTCCTCGATCTTTTCCAAGGAATTGCAGGCTCCCCAGGCACTGGTATGAAACTAAGAGGTGCTGCCATACTTTGTTCTGCCATACCTGCAAGAATTATAAATTAACAAACGACAATAAAATACAAAAATAATAGGCCAACATAATAAACTGAAATAACTAACTAAAATAATTATCTAAAATAATTATCCAAAATAATTATCTAAAATAATAGTAGTGGCGTTCCAGTTTTCAAAATCTTCTCTTTAAGTTTGTTCTTTGTATAGTCTTTCTTTTCTTATTTGCTTAGCAGTTGAAAGTCTCTTTTCTATTCCTCACTTTTGTTTTTCAAAAGCAATGTCGGTGTGAAGATAACACAGACAGGATACCCATGTGGATCAAAGTAAGTACCTCCTTATTCATTATGATTACCACTTTGTAGGCGACTTTCTGGTCGGCCATAGCGCATGTGTTTACAAAACAACAATGTGTGTTGGCATTCATTAGGCTAAAACATGGCCTTTGTGATGTGCACTACTAGAGGCAGTAGCACGTGACCAGCCGTGGCTCTCGGCCCTTTTGAAGTGCCGACGCGCACTACAGAAGGCAGTAGCACATGACAAGCTTCAGCACGCGGCCTGCGTGGTGTATCTTAGCAATGCGGCCTTTCCAATGCACTAGGAGAATGATTGTTTCCTAATGCGCATTGCTAAGCAGCAGCGTGTTGGGCCTAGCAACGCGGCTTAGAAAGAGCAGTTTTGAATTTCAAGTGCTTCGCGTGGCAATCCGTTGATCCACCGTCCCAAATAATAAATTACCCAAATTTAGCGGTGATGAGCAGACCCTTAAATGCGACCAGTGTAGTGCTAAAATATGAAAAAAAAAAAAAACTTACAGTTCACCGGTTACAGCCTTGATTACTCGCATTTAACATGTCCATGTAGCGCTATTTCCCCAACATGTAAATAGCGCTTTTCCTGATGTTGAGGTTATGTCATCAATCTCTGCCGTCTGCGCAGAGCTGCTTGTCGCCAAATATTGTAGTAACCAGGAGCGATCCCTGTTGCCTTTCTCTTCACTTCCAGTTCAAAGTACACCAACAGCAAACTCCAGCAGATTCACCACCAGCTTAGAATCCACACACATTCCCGTTCCAACAGCATCATCCCATACATCACGGTATGTTCCATATTCTAATGTATCTCCACAGTAGTGTTTAAAAAAGTTTTTAAAAAAATTCAAAATACTCTTTGACAAACAAAGCTGTATTGCATCTCAAGTCTGTACATTGAATTCAATGTTTTCAATTTATATAAATGGCAAGGTTTATTATTCAAATACTGTTCAATAAGGAAATTCCGAACAGAATTAAAAAACAATAAGGACGTATCAAAGTGTAAAGGAAATGCTTTTAACTGCCTAATTTACTTTGCAAAGGAATCAGCCATTTGGTCCTCTGTAGTAGCCCAAGGAGCAGATTTATGGTCCTTCAGGAGAAGAGTCATGTTAAGTACAACTTCTGCCTCAGAGGCAATTTGAGCGAGCGCAGCAGATGACCTAATACCATTTTAGAAGGACTTATCGGCTGTAATAGGACAGTCCTAGGTAATACACTTAACATGAGTAGTAGTACACCTATTTTCCCGAGATCATTTTCCACAAATACATTTTCTCATTTTTGTATTAGTGATATCCAGCTACCAGTGCTATCACAAATTTACAACCAGCCTTAGATGTACCTCTCTTTCTGAGATGTGGCTCGCACTATTTTGGCCTAGACGTGCCTATTGATATCTTCAGCAGGTCTTAATGGATGCTACAGGTCTTCTGGCTTTAGCCTCATCCCAGTTGTAACACCACGAAAAAGCCTTCTGAAGGCACACCTAAATGCATCCCACATCACTTAAATAAATCTTTTGAAGCTTACCAGTGGTGTCTAACAACCCATGCCTAAGTTCCTATTTCTCAGCAGCGAAAAGTGGAATTATTCAATATAAAGTAATATATTTTTAACGTAGTAACACTATTAAAGTTCCATTATCAAAATATAATTAATGTCTTACTAACTGCAATTACATGACAGTGTAATTAGCTGCACTTAATTTATTTGCAAAACACAATATTCATATGCCTTCTACTCTTTGTGGTTAAATGCAAGCAAATGCATTAAATAATTATTCAAAATGTCATTTCCGCAATCACTTAACGTTGTCTCCGATCTTCAGCATAACTCAACATTTTGAGCATAACGGGCAGTCCACCAGCTTGCCAAATTGGCAGCCATCATTTCCACCCTCACTGCAGAAGACTTCCACTCCCAGGCTTTAAAAGCTGATCCGTGTTACTGGGGATAATTGTGATGAAGGTGCTCCTACTGCTGTGGCAGAAACACTCTCAGAAAAACTGCAAATGCATACTGTTGGAAAATGGCCATCTCTGAAGCGTCACCCCAAACTTTTATGCCTTCTTCCTCCTATTTTTCTGCACTTTTCCACTGCTGATCAGTGCTAAAGTGCATATGCTCTCTCCTCTAAACCTAGTATAATTGATTTACACCTATTTGGCATATTTAATTTACTTGTAAGTCCATTGTAAAGTGGTATACCATATACCCAGGGCCTGTAATTTAAATGCTACTAGTGTGCCTGAAGCATTCACTGTGCCACACACACCAGTAGCCCTGTACACATGTCTCAGGCCTGCCACTGCAGAGCCTGTGTGTGCAGTTATACTGCCACTTCGACCTGACATTTAAACCCTGTGCCTAGCCTTAAGCTCCCCTTTCATGACACATAAGTCACCTCTAAGGTAGGCCCTCGGTAGCCCACTGAGCAGGGTGCTGTGTAAGTAAAAGGTAGGACATGTACTTTTAAGGTTTGCATGTCCAGGTAGTGAAAAAACCATAAATTTGTTTTTCACTACTCGGAGGCCTACTGTTCTCATAGGTTAACATTGGGAATTCTTTAATACACTTTTAAGCTGTAATTCCTGACTAGAGAGGTGTAGCTGTATCATGTTTTATATCTTTGGATTGGTAATGCTAAAGCATCTTTACTGCTGTGCTGCATGAAGGCTTGACACTCTGTTGGACTGCTGATCTGGAAGGCCTACTTGTCTCTTGACTGCCCTGCTGTTATCTGACCCTGCTGAGGAGAGCTGGACGCAGACTTGCACAAAAGTGATCCCCAAGGGCTTGTTGGCTTGCCTCCTGTTACTTGAGACTCTATCAAAGTCTCTACCCCTGCTCATGTGCCTGGTTCACTGGAAGTGGACCCAGATACTTGCACCAGAGAAATCAACACATCTCCAGTCTGCATGTAGCAGAACCGGCACATCAACTCTGTTGAGGGAGCAGAATTGGCGCATCGCACTCAGAACTGCTGTATCGCACTCGGAACTGCCGCATCGGACCTGGAACCACCTCGAAACAACCCATCGCTGATACTGCGTGGTGAAGATCGACACATCACCCCTCCAGCATGGATTAACCCTGCACATCGCCTTCCCTCAATGGACCCTCCAAATTGCCGCCACTGTGTGAAGAAATTTGATGCATCACCTCGACTGTGGGCCTGACATCAACGCATTGCTCGTCTACACCATGCATCTTGCTTTTGCGACCAGGTACTCTGTTCACCGGACCTGCGTGGCTTTTATTCCTGGCCTGCGCTTCATTGCAGTTGGCTTGAACTTTGCCCCGGTCAAGCACAACCAGAAAACCCCTATAGGCGCTTATTATGTCTAAGCGCTCAAACTCTTTTTATTCTTTAGAAATTCATAACTCAACTTCTACTTATTGGATTTTTTTCGTTTTGGTCTTGATTTATTTGTACAATTATTGTCTATTTATTTTCATATTCCAGTGTGGAGTCTTTTGTGATGTTTTCATTGTGTTACTGTTTGTGTGTGTTGCACAAATACTTTGTACATTGCCTCTTTAGATAAGCCTGACTGCTATGTGCCAAACTACCAGAGGGTGAGCACAGGTTATTTTTAGTGTGTATCTAGCTTGCCTTGACTAGAGTGGTAGTCCCTACTTGGACAAGGTGCATACCTCTGCCAACTAGAGACCACATTTTTATCACATAAAAGCTGCCATTTCACAGCAGCTGGAAAGTTTTCTGTTTTATTTGCAGAAACAAACGCTGAAAGTGAGGATCCGTTTCTGCAAAACAAAAAATTAACGGTCCTGATATGGAGAGAGTTTCATTCTTATATGTGCGAGTGGAGACCTATTGTTGACCAGGGCAGCAAAAATAAAACTCATGGTGACCACAGTGCATAGTGGGAAACTTCTGGGTCCATATTACACAAAGTGTCGTTGGGGGCGTATCTGGTGTGTGTGCCCGCTTTGTGAGCCCCTAGGGCACTTAGGTATTACAGAACAGGCCACAGATGCCTGTGTGCCTACTTCTGTAATAGTGATAGCACTGAAACACATGTAGCGCCAGGCCTATCTCAAAAGGGCATGCCCTCATTTGCATGGTGTCGGGACCACATGAAAATGAGGAAATCTGTTTGCCTCTGCTCCCATGCCATGTTATGAATGTGGCAAAACCAAAGGGGATGATGGACGGAGTGTTGACATTACAAGCACTCACCCCCAGTCAACTGATCTGGGTTTAATTCATCATCATTCTTTAGCTCACTCCGCCACCCCAGTTCAGACATAGCCATATGCAAATCAGTCTGACCCTGTGCCTCATGGGAACAGTCCAGCCCGAACTGCCAAGCCATGTCTTCCCTGGACCGGAAACAGGCATCCTGGGACCGGTTTCGGGCTCACAGCCCTCATCAGCCAGGCTATCTTGAATCCAGTGGCAAAGTGAGCAAGGGACCCACGTCTGGGCATACCCTGCCAACTTAGGGCGAACAAAGCAAAACCAAAGGGGATGATGGACGGAGTGTTGACATTACAAGCACTCACCCCCAGTCAACTGATCTGGGTTTAATCCATCATCATTCTTTAGCTCACTCCGCCACCCCAGTTCAGACATGGCCATATGCAAATCAGTCTGACCCTGTGCCTCATGGGAACAGTCCAGCCTGAACTGCCAAGCCATGTCTTCCCTGGACCGGAAACAAGCATCCTGGGACCGGTTTTGGGCTCACAGCCCTCATCAGCCAGGCTATCTTGAATCCAGTGGCAAAGTGAGCAAGGGACCCATGTCTGGGCATACACTGCCAACTTAGGGCGAACAAAGCAAAACCAAAGGGGATGATGGACGGAGTGTTGACATTACAAGCACTCACCCCCAGTCAACTGATCTGGGTTTAATCCATCATCATTCTTTAGCTCACTCCGCCACCCCAGTTCAGACATGGCCATATGCAAATCAGTCTGACCCTGTGCCTCATGGGAACAGTCCAGCCCGAACTGCCAAACCATGTCTTCCCTGGACCGGAAACAAGCATCCTGGGACTGGTTTCGGGCCCACAGCCCTCATCAGCCAGGCTATCTTGAATCCAGTGGCAAAGTGAGCAAGGGACCCACGTCTGGGCATACCCTGCCAATTTAGGGCCAACAAAGCAAAACCAAAGGGGATGATGGACGGAGTGTTGACATTACAAGCACTCACCCCCAGTCAACTGATCTGGGTTTAATCCATCATCATTCTTTAGCTCACTCCGCCACCCCAGTTCAGACATGGCCATATGCAAATCAGTCTGACCCTGTGCCTCATGGGAACAGTCCAGCCCGAACTGCCAAGCCATGTCTTCCCTGGACCGGAAACAAGCATCCTGGGACCGGTTTCGGGCTCACAGCCCTCATCAGCCAGGCTATCTTGAATCCAGTGGCAAAGTGAGCAAGGGACCCACGTCTGGGCATACCCTGCCAACTTAGGGCGAACAAAGCAAAACCAAAGGGGATGATGGACGGAGTATTGACATTACAAGCACTCACCCCCAGTCAACTGATCTGGGTTTAATCCATCATCATTCTTTAGCTCACTCCGCCACCCCAGTTCAGACATGGCCATATGCAAATCAGTCTGACCCTGTGCCTCATGGGAACAGTCCAGCCCGAACTGCCAAGCCATGTCTTCCCTGGACCGGAAACAAGCATCCTGGGACCGGCTTCGGGCTCACAGCCCTCATCAGCCAGGCTATCTTGAATCCAGTGGCAAAGTGAGCAAGGGACCCAAGTCTGGGCATACCCTGCCAACTTAGGGCGAACAAAGCAAAACCAAAGGGGATGATGGACGGAGTGTTGACATTACAAGCACTCACCCCAGTCAACTGATCTGGGTTTAATCCATCATCATTCTTTAGCTCACTCGCCACCCCAGTTCAGACATGGCCATATGCAAATCAGTCTGACCCTGTGTCTCATGGGAACAGTCCAGCCCGAACTGCCAAGCCATGTCTTCCTGGACCGGAAACAAGCATCCTGGGACCGGTTTCGGGCTCACAGCCCTCATCAGCCAGGCTATCTTGAATCCAGTGGCAAAGTGAGCAAGGGACCCACGTCTGGGCATACCCTGCCAACTTAGGGCGAACAAAGCAAAACCAAAGGGGATGATGGACGGAGTGCTGACATTACAAGCACTCACTCCCAGTCAACTGATCTGGGTTTAATCCATCATCATTCTTTAGCTTACTCCTCCACCCCAGTTCAGACATGGCCATATGCAAATCAGTCTGACCCTGTGCCTCATGGGAACAGTCCAGCCCGAACTGCCAAGCCATGTCTTCCCTGGACCGGAAACAAGCATCCTGGGACCGGTTTCGGGCTCACAGCCCTCATCAGCCAGGCTATCTTGAATCCAGTGGCTGGACTGTTCCCATGAGGCACAGGGTCAGACTGATTTGCATATGGCCATGTCTGAACTGGGGTGGTGGAGTGAGCTAAAGAATGATGATGGATTAAACCCAGATCAGTTGACTGGGGGTGAGTGTTTGATTTGCTCTAACGCTCCGTCCATCATCCCCTTTGGTATCGCTTTGTTCGCCCTAAGTTGGCAGGGTATGCCCAGACGTGGGTCCCTTGCTCACTTTGCCACTGGATTCAAGATATCCTGGCTGATGAGGGTTTTGAACCCGAAACCGGTCCCAGGATGCTTGTTTCCGGTCCAGGGAAGACATGGCTTGGCAGTTCGGGCTGGACTGTTCCCATGAGGCACAGGGTCAGACTGATTTGCATATGGCCATGTCTGAACTGGGGTGGTGGAGTGAGCTAAAGAATGATGATGGATTAAACCCAGATCAGTTGACTGGGGGTGAGTGTTTGATTTGCTCTAACGCTCCGTCCATCATCCCCTTTGGTATCGCTTTGTTCGCCCTAAGTTGGCAGGGTATGCCCAGACGTGGGTCCCTTGCTCACTTTGCCACTGGATTCAAGATAGCCTGGCTGATGAAGGTTTTGAACCCGAAAACGGTCCCAGGATGCTTGTTTCCGGTCCAGGGAAGACATGGCTTGGCAGTTCGGGCTGGACTGTTCCCATGAGGCACAGGGTCAGACTGATTTGCATATGGCCATATCTGAACTGGGGTGGTGGAGTGAGCTAAAGAATGATGATGGATTAAACCCAGATCAGTTGACTGGGGGTGAGTGTTTGATTTGCTCTAACGCTCCGTCCATCATCCCCTTTGATATCGCTATGTTAGGAATGTGGGCGCACAGGTAAAGAAGACATCAGGAGGCGCACTGACAGTCCGCCTTCTGAAGACACATCCCCTGCAGGTGGATGCAGTCGCTGACTGCACCCATCTGGAGGTGAATCTCTGTTCCCTCTCTAAAGTGCAGGTGGGTGCCTGCCACCTGCACAGTGAAACATGGAGTAGCTGATTAAAATATCCCCTCCATATTTCACTGAACGCGCTACCCCCAGGGAAGCCTGAGTTGGCGGATGCCCTGAGGGCAGAACCTTCATTGTAATTGTGTGCACTGTTCACGTTTGCACCCTGCGCACATATTTAAAGGTGTGGGGCAAGTGCAAACATGAACAGTACGCCTGATGCCTAATACGGAGCCTGATGTATAAAAGGTGCTTTTGCATAGCTGACAGGCTGCAGGCTCTGATGGAGCAATGGTTCCACCAGTGTTCAATCAGAGGTGCCACCACCAGTACATGAGAGGGAGCTGTAAGCAATTAAAGCAGTACTCTTTGATGCCAAACGGGCATGAGAAAAAGATAGCGACTGATAGGGACTGAATTGCACAATGTGAAACCAGATAACCTGGGATCAATTCTGCCTTCCATGCTTGACCAAATTGTGAGACCCTGAGCAAATAATTTATTTCACTGAGCCTCCTTTCTCTTAGATATCATATATGAGAGCACCTTCAAATACATAAGTTCAGAATGCACACTGTACAAAAAACCTTGGGGCATATTCTCTAGGACTCATCGCCGAATTAGCGGCACTTTACCGCCACGAAAGTGGCAATAGATTTATCGCCCTATCCACAAGCCTGCGCTAACAGCCGACATCGTCAGTTTACCTGCGATAGCTGGCGCTAAAAAATCACCAAGGCTGACAGCGACAACTAACGCTAATAATATGCAGAGTAGGCGTTCCTGTGCAAAAACTCACAAAAACACCACTTCGTGATATTCTCAACAACCAGCCAGAACGGCGATGCGGCCCAAAAACAGGCGATAAGGCACGTTAGCAGCAGGGACTTAAGACCTGTTTTTTTCTGGTCTTAAGTAGGACGAAAACCTGCAGTGAAAGGAAGCCCAGCCCAGAGCCACAACTGAAGACCAACAGATGCCATGGAGCTACTAATCATGCAGCTTGGAGACTCAAGAGGGCCACAACACCCACCGCCACCACCCCCAGGACCACCCCCACCCCCAGGACCACCCCCCCCGGACTGCCAGCGAGGCAGCGCAGAACAAGACAGCGGACCTTCCGAAAACACACCAGCCCCAGAGACTTAACGCCAGAGGATGTCATTGCCCACTACAGGCTCAAAAGGACAACCATCCTCCGCATCCTGACCCACATTGCCCACAGGCTGATGGTGCCAACACAGCGGACAATGAACATCCCTCCGCAGACAAAGCTGCTGGCTGTGCTGCACTTGTTGGCCTCTGGTACCTTCCAACCAACAACTGCTGAGTCGGAGGAGTCTCACAGCCAGCCCTATCAAAGTTCCTCACACCTGTCTTGGATGCCATCATCAGCTTCATACCCCAGCACCTTCACTTCCCCCACACTGCGCAGGAACAGCTGGAGACCAAGCAAGGCTTCTACGCCATGGCTGACTTCCCGCACGTGTTGGGGGCAATTGACTGCACACATGTCCTACTTGTGCCCCCTGCCGACACTGCACACAATTACCGCAACAGAAAGCACACGCATTCCATCAATGTGCAGGCAATAGTGGACCACCGGGGACTGTTCACCAATGTCGTCGCCAACTTCCCAGGCAGTGTGCATGATTCCTACATCTTCCCACAGTCCATCATCAACCAGCGCTTTCAGGATGGCACCTATGGAAATGCACTGCTCGTTGGTAAGTACCAACGGAGCACACCACACACCTCAACTCCACAATCACAACTGTGGGAATCCACACGTAACAAAATGACATATAACATGCCAACCAACATGGCCACCTACCAGACACGACAACACAAGGAACTGTGGTAACAGGGGCCAGACATGTAGACAAACCATCCACAAAGGCATAGCCACTCTGCCACACAATTGCAGAATGTGGGGAGAGGTGGGAACCAAGAATGTGCGAAGGAGGTAATGGACCCATGAATAAAAATGTACACAATGCCAAGTGTGGCGGTGATGTGCTGGACAGTCTTGAGTATGCAGAGCACAGACATGTCCATGTGGACATATACTGCTGGTGTTTGTAGTGTTGTGGACAGTGGACGCAACCATGTTACCTCAGGCAGTGGGGAAGACCTTGGACATGTAGCCATGTCGCCCCCCCTGTAAGCGTAAGCGTAGTGGGTTGGGCCGGCATACGCCAGTCCAGCGTAGGAGTGTGAATAAATAGCCCGGGGCCCTGGGCGTGGTTCACCTCCGGGATGGCCACCAAAGTAACTACTGCGTGTGTCTCTGTGTCCGCCATATCCTGACCATAGGCCTACACACACGTGGCTGACCACCTTCCACGGCCAAATTTACACTGGCGACGAGGTGGCTATGTCACACACCACCCGGCACACATCTCGTCATCGCCTGCAGGGGCGTGTCTGCCAGGGCGGTGCCCCTCACCCTGCCACGAGGCCGCTGCCGTGACCGGTGGTGCCTGCGCGATCCTGTGCGCCTGCTGCACCCCAGCCCACTGTGCCCCAGACCCTTCCGGCGCCCAGCGCTGATTGCCCGCCCCTGCGCACCCAGGCCTCACTGCTCACCTGCCGCCACCGGCGTGTCTCCAAGAGGGCCCACCACGTGCCGGTGCAATCTTCAAGGCTGAGGCCCGCGAGCTTGGCAGCCTCCTCAGCCGATCGCTGGCTTCCGCGCAACAGGCCCCCAGCGCACCCTGCGGCACCGCACCGCGGAGTTCTGTATGTGCTGACTGCTCCCTCCAGCATACACTGCGGTCCAGCAGGTCTCACATAAATCAAATCCAGTCCTGACCTGCAGGCCTACTGCATCATCGCAGGCTGCACACCTGCTTAGCTCTTCAGGTGGGCCTACCGCAGTGCACCGCAAGTCATCGCCACGTGGCGGTAGGCCCGTGCCGGATGCAGTGCCTTAGGTGCCACTACCTCTGTGCACCACAAGTCACCGTCCAGCCTCCAGGCCGACTGCATCATCGCAGGCTGCACACCCGCTCAGCTCTTCAGGTGGGCCTACCTCAGTGCACCGCAAATCATTGCCACGTGGCGGTAGGCCCGTGCCGGATGCAGTGCCTCAGGTGCCACTACCTCTGTGCACCACAAGTCACCATCCAGCCTCCAGGCCAACTGCATCATCGCAGGCTGCACACCCGCTCAGCTCCTCAGGTGGGCCTACCTCAGTGCACCGCAAGTCATCGTCCCGTGGGGCTACCCCCACAAGTCCGCCTCCAGCAGCCAACAGCATGTTCTCGGTAACGCCACTGGAGCCCTTCACAGTCACGGGGCCACCCCCGTCCCAGGCAGGCCGCTGGAAAGCCTGGGCAGAACGTCTGGAGACGTTCTCCGAAGCGCATGACATCCCAGCGCCGCGGCGGCGGCACACGCGTAGGCGTGTGAGGTGTGTGAAGAATTGGCCCGGGGCTCTGGTTGTAGTTCAGTTCTGGGCTCTGGGCGTGGTTCAGTTCCGGGCTCTGGGCGTGGTTCAGTTCCGGGCTGGCCACAAAAGTAACTATGGCATGTGTCTCTGTTGTAGTGTCGGTGCCACCCGGCCCTTAATCGACAATTTTGCAATGTAGCATGCACCCGGCGGGCGGGCTCGCCCGAATGGTAAATAAAGGAGTGCAAGACCGCTCAGGGTCTTGGCTCATACATGCCAACTGTCATGTGTGTATCTTCATTGCCGCAGCATAAGCCAAAGGCCTAGCATCAATCACAGCGCAAGTTCAGCCAGGCCTGAACTCCACATCTGTGTCCGCCCTATCCTTACCATAGGCCTACACACACGTGGCCGCCCACCTTCAACGGCCAACATTACAGTGTTGTTGTCAGGCTTGCGGACATGTGCAGAAAGGCATGATAATGGTGTGCCGTAGGAGTGCAATTGATGCAACCGCGCAGCGCACACAAGTAAATAGGCTCGGGGGAGGGAGGAGCAGCTGTGAGGCTACGTAATACACATTGATCCCGCACATTTGCCAGAAGCAATACATGGCAAACATGAATCCCAAAGTCACACAAATCACACACCACAAAACTTGTAAGTCTGCCAACACAGCATGCAGATCCACCAATTTACACTAATCTCACTTACCTCTCACAGGTGATCAAGGATATGCACTCTGCCCGTGGATGATGACACCCCTCCGAGCCCTGAACACCCCGGCCCAGAGGCAGTACAATGTGGCCCACAAACGCACCAGGGGCATTGTTGAGCGCACATTTGGCGTGTTAAAGTCCCGTTTCAGGTGCCTGGGCATCACAGGTGGAAGACTTCTGTACAGCCCAGAAATAGTGTGCAAGATGATCATTGCATGTTGTGTATTGCACAACATATGTGTACGCACCAATGCCCCATGGATCCGAGTGCCAGATGCACCGGACGATGATGAGGAAGATGAGGCAGGTGGACCACACTCCACTGCAGCTGCAGCAGGAATAGCCCGAAGGAGCACAATCATTAACAATTTCTTCGCATGAGCACGTCACATTGTGACTGTCCTCAGCAATCATGGAACAGTACAAAATGACCACATGAACAGCATGTGCTAATAAATTCATTGCAACACACATTCCCTGTGTGCATGTCAGTCCTCTGCATTGGCACATCGCTCTGACAAGTGTAAGTGCAACATTAAGTGCTAACAATCTCACAAATAGCAGATAGATGGTGGGTATGTCACCTCTGCACAGAGAGGCTGTTCAGGGTGTCACGTATTCGGAATGCCATTTCAGGGTGTCAAATGTAGTACGTAATCCCACTCATCAGCGTATCACATGTGTACAATAACATGACATGAAGGCTGTCATTGGTGCTCAAAAAAAGAAAACAGGGTGTCATTTGGGGTCAAATATGACATTTCGGGTGTCATTTGGGGTCAGATATGAATTTTGGGTGTTATTTGGGGTCAAATATGGAATTGCGGGTGTCATTTGGGTCAAATATGAACCACCCTGATGCAGAGATGCACCCTGTGACTCAAGTCCCACAACATGAGCAACATGGACGTAAGGGGGATGGGGGCCCAGGGAACACCTCAGCAACATGGGAGGTGCACGCCAGCCAAAAAGCCAGCAGGAATACCTTGCGTGGAACACACCAAGGTGTCCCCTGGACATATGTGCCATGTACAGATCACATGTGTACACGGATGTCATCCATCAATAGTAGTGAACAGTGTCAGCTAATAGGTGCAAGGTGAGAAGTCACGCGCCTCCTCACAGCTACCTGTACCCATCACTGTCAGACTGCAGCAAAACACCACTGCTACATCAGAGCATGCAAAATTGACCGTGAGGGCACGTACATGGCTGATTAGGGTTCAACCGTGCCAGAAGGCGAAGCAGTGACACCCACCCCCCCAAAATCCACCTCACTTTTCCAGAATGCAAGCAGATGACAAACTAACATTAGGGATGTAAGCACCTTTGTCTGAACTAGAAGGCAGTAGCACATCTGCACCTCCGACCTTGGAATTGCATGCGCCCGGCAGCTGATGACGACTCCCACACTACGCACAGCGCTAACCAAAGACCAACGTATACACTCCCCACATACAGAAGTCCTTGCTCCCAGTTCTCTTGCATGGAATGACCTTCACACTTACGCACAGACCATCCCATGAGTCCAACCGCTGCACACTCCAAAAAATCATTGCTCCGAGCTTGGCATCCACATAACTTAGACTTAGGCTTTTTTACACACAGCCCTATTTCCTACATTGACGTGGGGCTAAGTTGGGAAATTGCGAGATTGTTGTTTAGGAGCAATGAGGCCACAGGTAGTTCACACATTCCCAGTCATCTCACTGCCTGTCTGGGTCACGGTCAAACATGCGCATTGATATCAGTTCCCAGGGAGTACCTTTTTTTGGAATCACTGCCCCTACATTAATCCATGATTTCATACTTGCTTGATCATAGACATGACACATCTGTGTGAATTAGAATGTTTTGGTCACATTCGGTGGAGTGTTGAAGCTGGACCAGTACATGGCCATGCAAACCCCACTTTACATTGTTGCCCCTTGGAGGGCCAGCCTTGTGCATGTGCATGGGTTTGCACGTGCATAGTTTTTTTTGTGAGATTGGTTATGTGTGGGGAGGGACCCTTCTGTGCACATTGTCGACGGGGGCCTACTTGCTGTTTCTATGTGTGCTGCAGTATGCCAAGGAGATCAGGGACATGATCCAGAGTCATTGTGGGTGTGCACTGTGCTATACTTGATTGTGCATGTGTGCCATTGTGCCCATCTCCCCCCGTCCCCCCAGTCCCTGGTCGTTACTCACCCTGTTGCTGTTGGGTCAGGTCATGTTGAGCAGTGTCCGGTCCCCAAACTCCTGCCACCGTCTCCCCACTGATGACTGTAGACACCATTTCCTCCATCTCATCCAGCTCCTGCTGGGGCGCTGGACTCCCACCTCCAGTCTGCATTGCTGCTTTCCGGTTGTTGGCGAGTTTCAGCTTGGTTTTGCGCTTCACATCATTCCAGCGCTTCTTGCAGTCATCCACTTCCCTTCTCTTCACTCCGACTGCATTCACCTTGGCCAAGATGGACTGCCATATTGCATTTTTAGTTGCCAATGACACAGTGGAGGTGATGAACAGTTGTTGGTGGTGTTCTATCACCTCCGTAATCAGGATCTTGTTTTCCTGCTGACTGAATCGTGGGTTCCTCTTCTTCTTCTCCTTGCCCTTCTCCTTCCCCGAGGTCCCTGGCTGGTCCTCCGGGGGGTTTGTGGGGTTCTGGTTGGCCTCTGTAGTTGCTCCAGCTTCCTCCATGTTGCTTCTCAGTTGTTTGTGTGTTTTTATTTTTTTTTGCAGCTTTTATGGTGATTTTTCCCGCCTGACGTGGGAATAGCAAGCCTGGCGCTGCTTATCGCTGATGTTTTTATCGCTGTTGGGCCCATCGCCACTTTTTTCACGTTCGGGTTTGCTTTTTTATCGCCGTCCCGGTAATTTTAACGCGGACATTTGACGCGTTATCGGGACACTATTGCCTGTTGCCGGCGTGTTGAGAATACGCCGTTAACACGGCGTTAGTTTCCCGCGCTAGACGGCGTTATGTAAAGTTGCGTTAACATAGGTTGGCGATGATTATCGCCCGTTCTTGAGAATATCGCCCCTTGTTTGATTAATATACTTTGAAGTTGCTCCATCTTTAAAAAGGATCTAGGTCACATATAGGGTTCACGTAACAAGTGACTTTTCACTAATGAGATTGTCGATCGGGGGGGACGGAAGTTGTTTTGAAGTTTGTATTTAAAAAGCTATTTAAAAAACCTCTCAATACAGTGGACTAAGAAATACACTTTTTGAACTTTTAAGAGATTTAATCATAATTTTACCTGACGTTTGTTGAATGATTTATATTACACATATTTCCAAGGCTCAGCTCTTGCACGTGCTCTTAGAGCCAACCCAGACCCTTGGCTCGGCTCTCCCTGGTAATTTGTTAGCTTGCCCTCCTTTACTCCTTGCACCTTGTAGCATTCCATTTCAAAGTTTGTTCAAGCTTTAGTCCAACAGTTTCTATGACAGAACCCCTGCGCCCTTGCTCTATTTCTTAATCAAATAAAATAGACATATTGGGGGCGGATCACGATGAGCTGAGCAGGCTCAGCCTGAAGCCCAGCACTTGTTTTCATGTGCCTGCAGTATGTAAAGCGAATTCATTTTTAACCCAATATTTTTCTGAGTTAAGTCTTAATTTTCAGACAGCACAGCTAGGAAGCAGTCAGTGGTGGTTGCCTCTATATGTGTCTGAGCGGTGCTGTCTAAAATTATGCTTTAACTCGGAGAAATATTGGTGCGTTAAATGAATTCACTTTACACACTGCAGGTGCAGAAAAACAAGCACTCTGCTGCTCTATGCTGAGTCAGCACAGCCGATGGCATGGCCCTACCTATCTAGGAAGAAAAAAAAGTTGATGGGCAAGGGTAGTCTTCGCCCCAAGTGTCTGTGCTATGCAGCTGCCTAGTTGCTTCTGGTATCAAGTAAAAAGAGTTGAATATATTCAAGTGGTAATAAAACGAAGACGTTCTTTTAAATACAAGAGAGCATGAAGCAACACGAAAGTATCAGACTGAAAAATAAAACTGTTACAGGACTAGTTTCCGATTTGAAAGTGTGTCCATTACTTTTTGTGTTTCTAAGGAGTGCTCCTGGCAAGTTGCTTGTCCCACAGACCACCATAATACAGTCCCTTGTCTTGCTACAGTCAGAAATTCGACCTTGTACCTCAATTTAGCAACGGTTTAATTTTTTTTCATTGCATCCCAAGGGTCATAAATAGCGATTTGGGGCATTAATATTACAAGCCTTTGTTCATAGAGCTCTTACGTTTTTGGATCTGTTATTGAAGGCATAATATATTTCAGGTTCACGGCTTATGGCCGGCAATGCAGGGATGGAGTGGGCTAGAACGCAGGTGTATTGATTTCGGGTGGTTCATTGCACACGCCTTCTTGATTGTCCGCATCCTGCGTGAGAGTGTTGGGTTGATGGTGAGAGCTCTCTCAGTGATCAATAATTAGATGGAAGAAAAGATTGCTAGCCAAATACTTTAACTTGATCTGCCAGGTAAGAGCTGGTGCTAGAGGGCAGTAGAAGGGGCATAGCTTCCATTGGATCAAGCAGGTGCAGTGGCACCAGAGGCCTGACGCGCTCACTGAGCCTTGATTATTGCTATATTTTATCATTCAAACAGCATCCTGGGTGCCTATTTCCTTCCATGCTCTAGGGCCCAAGACACACTGGCTGCGCTACTGGGCATTAGTTCAGCATTAGAGGATAGCACTTTGTTGAGGGTTATCCTTAATTATTCATAGCCTCCACGGTGCTGTGAGTCTTGGAGTTGGCCAGGATAGTCTGAGTTGCACCGCTTCCATGCCCCTTGATAATGAGGATGGAGGTATTCGCCTAGAAATTTTCTTTTGCTTCTTCGGTGGTTTAGCAATTTGCACCTTTTGCAGTTTTATTAGGGCTTTTAGACCATCTGCAATGGACTCAGTTGGCTAGAACTGGATTTTTTTATTTTCTGATGTTGTAAGACTAGGAAGTAGAAATCCGGATGCATTTGACATTTCTCCCACCCCATCTGCTCTCAACGATATGAGGGTTTTTTGCAGCTCTTCTTTCTTTCCATAGCAGGGTCAATGACATACAAATCAACAATGCAATACTCTAGCCCTTGAGCCATTCCTTCTCTTCTCAGTCTCTCTTCTGCTGTTGTCAAGTATCATTTGATTCTGTGTTCTCTCAGCTCCGAGACTGAGGCAAAGAAGTCAGGCGTGATTGTTCGGAACGTTATTTTTGGAAATATTCTCCAACCCTGTGCTTCCTCTTGACTGTTTAGAGACTTTGAAAGATTCAGAATTCACTTTTCTCAGATGCTCTTCACTTTGGGCTCATTGTAATGGGCACATTTTTGCTCATTTTCTTTCTTAATGCCTCCATGACACTGTAAGCACCCAAATTATTGGTGGGTGCTTTAACTGTGATACGGTATGGGAAACAGACACAAGGGGGATAAATGAACATTTTTATTTGATGACCTATATAAATGACATCTGTTGATAAAAGCTGAACTGATCTAAGAATTAGAGCATCTGGTTGCTTTTTAAGAGGCTAAATACATGCTATAATACTACCAAATGATAATACTCCCAAGATGGTGATCAAAATGGGCTGGAAAAGTCAGAAAGAAAACAGTAAGGTGGCAAGAGTTAGGGGACAGAAATGTTGTATGCCACATAAGCACAAACATCTCTCATTCTGATAGTATTGGAATGAATTCCTTTGCATGGTTTTGGGAACGAGTGTTTCCTTGCTCTTGTCTGTTTCTGGACAGCCCTGAGCATGTGTTGCCTTAGTGAGCGGCTATTCTTACATGCCCACTGAAGAGTCTCCTCTGTTAAGGTTGTGTGACATCAGAGAAGAAGTTCTGAGTAGCAGATGGCCTTATTGGCCAGACCTGCCCATAGGTTTTGGCCTCTGTGACCAGTACAGGGTGCACGGTTATCACAACATACAAAGAGGAGCCTTACTCTGAAGAACAACTGTCCAGGAGCAAGGCCAGGACATAGGGCCAGACCTACTAATATTTTTTACCGGTCGCTAACCCTCTGACTAGTAAAATGGGTTAAGAAATCATTATGGTATTTGGAAGAGGTTTGTTTCAGGCCTCCCAAATACCGAATAGGTACCCTATGTATCAATGGTTTGCTACCGGTTTCAAACCACTTATAAGTTAAGGACTTCCAAGGGGGGGTGGTAACTCATTTGCATAGGGGAAGGTGTCACCTTGGGGTCTCTTCCCCTTTGAAAATTGAGGTAGCAGCTTCAGGGGAAGTTTTTTAAAACGGAAATTTTATTTTTATTTTTAAAGCCGGTGTGTTCCCTTTAATGAAATAGGTCTGCTTTAAGAAAAACGTTTTCAGTTTTAAAAAGCAAAGCCAGGCATGGTCGTCTGATGTTCTTGCTGGCCACTATCTCTATCTTGGCAACTGATCAAAGGAAGACGCAATTTTCAACCTCGCCAATGAATATTAATTAGACAGGTCGTTCTGCTACTATGTTTGGCATTGAAGTTTAATTTCCTTTGGATATTCTTTTGGATTATTTGTTTGGCTCTTTCCTCTTCTCTGATATCATGGATAAGTTGCTGGGTAGCTTGTCTACATCTCCATTACTATTCATCTTCAATCAAGAACTATAAGATTGTCGAGAAGATTTTTTACCCTTGTGTTTTTTCCACCCGGACACCTTTAACGAGGGTGTTTTTTCCACCAGGATACCCATAAGTAGAAACTTGACACCTTTCACTATTAAGTGCAAGGATGGTGGCACAGTGGCTATTGAGAGGAATCACCCTTTCCTCGGGCAATCAAGCAGGAAACTTAACAGATCTTCTCAACATCCAGGCGATGAGAAATGTTTGGGTTATTTTAATATTTTAGTTTCCCCACATTTTTATCAGTACTTAGTTGTGATGTTTGTACTTTACCTTAGACTTGCTTAGGAAAGAATGTTCTTTTTTCTATTAATTGTAATATAGAGGTCGGGGGCGATAGCACATCTGCCAAAAATGATAGACGGTCCACCCACCACTCAACTTCCTCCCTCATTTTTAGTGCACAAGAAATACATGTACTTGGTAGTGGAACTTGCAACTGGGCCAAGGATTGGACAGACCTGCCGGGTAGGTCTGATGTTGGCAGAAATTGACTCTTGCCTGCTTCCCAATTTAGGGTCAGCTTTCCACAACAATTTTCATTGTAAATGATTCTGGTCTTTCACAGAAAGCTTGGGAAATGTCACTGATTTGCGAGGACACAAATCTCAGAATTATGCAGGCATTTTATTTGTGGTTTCTGAAAATGCAATACTGGTGTGAGGGCTCATTTCTAGCATCCGTAATTGCTCAGGAATGGGATGGCTGCAAAAGAAAGGGGTAATGTCAGGAAATGGCGTGGGGTCTGTGGAAGTACATCATTAAATGAAGGTAGACCCATGAGAACACATCTTGAACGGTGAAATGGAGCGAGCAAACCACCACACAATTGTTCCATAAAGAAGCTTCCACCATTCAAGTGTGAGCGACTTCATGGAAAAAAGTCTCATCTCAAAAACATGAAATTCAAAAATATTTGAACTGTTTTTAACCAGTGTAGCAGCAATGTTTCCTCAACTACAATGGTAAATAGGTGTCACTGTAAAAAGCTAAATCAGACTCTTTGGTCCAAATTCTGCCAGGAGAAGACAAGCTTTTCACTAGTGCCCATCTATCATCAGAGAGGGTATTCATAAGGTAGACCGATTAACAAATCCTCAGCACAGATATGATATTGTTAGAGTGTTGTTCTACAATAGAGATACAGTTATAGGGTTGATGGCAATGGAATGCTCTCACAATTTCCAATGCTCTCACATCCATTGCAATTAGGTACAGACTACCCGAACATGATTAACATCTAGCCCAGGATTTGGGAAATGGGTCCCAACATAGTGAGAGACTGGACGAGGCTTTGTCTCTGATCAAAGTTGATTGATTAACCTATAATAAAATAGAAGCTGACTCCTGTCTTTCAACAGGAATTGACCCTGAATTGAACGAGGGAATGGGAAATGCTACCAGAGAGTTATTCCTGTCATTGCAGAGGTAGAGGAATGTCCTTTTATACGTTTGGATAGCTTCCCTACTCAATCAACTCAGATTGCTGATCACTTAACTATTGCACACTCTAATAAAGAATCTAGTATTAATTTTGACAACCAGCCAGCAGTACGTTCCTGCGACAGGATGATGAGATTAGAATAACTTCAACCCAGCAGGAATGAATTGATAGTCAATCTGCATCACCCACATTTATAAAATTCCTTTAATGGAATGTTGCAGGTATAGGGGCCAAAATGGTGGAGCCAGATTGGGGATCCTTTATAGATACACATGATACATGCCTTTTCCAGGAAACTTGGAGTTTGGGGCCTGTTTATCATTCAGGGTATACTTGTTTTTATAAAGCTGTAATATGTGAAGGGAAGGGAAGACTGTCATGAGGTTTAGCTAGTTGGGTTAAAACCTCCCTTAACTGCAGAATTAAATCGATCAATGTTGAATCCAATGACATTATGGCAGTTGTCCTTGAACTGTGGAAGTTCCATGCGATAAGGGTGTATAATATCTATAACCGAATATCAGGTCGGAATGCAGAATCCAAAACGATTCTGAAGTTAGAGGCAAGCCTGTATGTCAGTTCAGGAAAGGGGAAATTGATCATCACAATAAACTTTAATACCATCTTTAAGCCCCTTTCAAGTAATTCTCAAGACCTAATTACTAATCTGGCCATGAAATGAGGGCTACCAGCACTGGAATTGTTGGCTATCAAATGGTGAGCTAAAGCCACCCAAGTGACAACCATGACTCTAAATTGGGCCTTAAGAGCATGTAATGGTAGATGTAATTCAGATAGAACATACAAACTTAAGTTTAACAGGCCTGGCTGTACAAGCAGAATTGACTATATCCTAGTCGAACTAGGCCTTTGGAATCTGATGGATGATATGACCATCTTAGATCATATGGATGGTGATCATAACCTTGTTCTGTCTATGGATTGCTTTTGTGATTCCCCAATGGAGGTTCCATCTATAATGATATAGATGTGTACTAACAACAGGAAATCTACAAAATCAGATTGGCTATAGAGAAACCCTGAAGTCTTGGAAAGGGTACATGTAATGGTGGAAGACATGTTTAAGAGCATTCAATTACATCATGGTGCAAGGGAATTATCTATGAAAATGACCAGCATAATACTCTCTTGATAGTATAAGAGAGTTGCTATCCCGTGAAGTAAAGCTAAATGCAATGAATTTCCCGACCGCAACATGGTTCAATAACGCCCGTAGGGTAGCTAAAAATAATCTATTCCAAGCTCTGAAAAGTAACAATAGAGCTCTATTACAGCCTGCTAGGAAAGCTTACAAATGTGCCTTATCAAAGGCCAAAAGGGGTTGGGAGAATTTAATATGGGAGGTTCTGATTGATGCTGCCGCATCCAATAACAACATACTGTTCTGGAATACAATTGCTCACTGAACTGCTAAAGCCCCTAAAGAACTTGAATATATTGTTCAGTCTCAAGACCGGGTTGACCATTTCAGCAGCTTATATAAGTTGCACGATGGTGCACTGAAGGATGAATTGGAACCCAAACTGCATAATAAAATTGATAAAAGCTCCATACTGACTTTGACCATAAAAGACACACAAGATGCCATAAGAGGGAAGAAGTGCAGTAAAGAACCATGCAGGACAAGATCTCAGGAGATCTTTATCTTACAAACTTTGATGTCCGGGTGCCTTACATCAGTTATATCTCCAATCTTATTTTAAATAAGGGGCAAGTTTACAAACATCCTGGAACGCTACTGA
Organism: Calotriton arnoldi; assembly: GCA_963921515.1. Lineage (NCBI taxonomy): Eukaryota > Metazoa > Chordata > Amphibia > Caudata > Salamandridae > Calotriton > Calotriton arnoldi. Next base: position 117,887 of record CAWUFW010012581.1, on the reverse strand, counting down.
GAGCATTCCGATTTTTAAAAAGGGATCTGGTGTATCTCCATAAAATTACAGACCAATCACCCTTATAGAGAGCCTGCAGAGGTTTTCAACAGGCAAATACTCAGCAAGATCCAGGACTGGATTGTGGAAAAAAGATATTTTTTTCACCTTACCGGGCTGGGTTTAGAGCCCAGATGAGCATGCTAGAACACGTCTTCCATTTTTTAAAATATTTATTGTAAGACTTCGTTAATCAACTGGGGCCATTTGTATGTGGCCTTCATCAATTTACATGTGACATTTGATTTGATTCCAAGGAACAAGCTTTGGGCAGCCCTGAATTATATGTTTTCCTTCTAACATTTTGTCCATATTTATTCAATTGCATGGTAATAACTATTAACAGGTAACATAGAACAGTGGAAGACAACTCACAGATAAATTTCCAACTGAAAAGGGAGTCAGACTGGGGTGTGTCCTTGCTCTCATGCTCTTTTCCTTGTATATAAAAAAACATGGTGTCGTGAATGGGCAAAGACGGATGTGACACACCGAAAATGGTAAGCCCGAGGGTGCCCGCACTCCTATTTGAGGATGACACACTTCTATTGTCCAAGACCCCTCGTGTCTGTCAGCAACTTTTATATGCTTTTGAGTTATTTTGCAAAGAGGGAGGGATGGAGCTGAACACCAGCAAGACTAAATATATGACTTTCAACCCCCCTAGGTAAAAGGCCCACTTATTAGCATGAGAGTAGGCACAGATGAAGTTGAGTGAGTCTCTAATTTTGACTACTTGGGAATAAAATTGCCTCACAACTTTTCTTAATTTCCGGAGTGACAGCAAAGCCAAGCAATTTTGCAGCAATATAGCTCAACATAATTCAATTGTATAGTACCTCAGTCTCAAGGGCAATTTCACTTTTTTGTTTTGGAAATTTATATTAAGGCACTGGGGGCTGCCTTATATGGAGCAGAACTATGGGGGCAAATGAACTGTGATACGCTTTCCATTATTGTGCATTGAGTCTTTAGATCTTTGTTAGCCCTTCCCCAGAGCATTCCACTGATTCCAAAGATTTTGGCCACAACTGCATTGCACAAAAAGTTCATAGCCATCCAGTCTTATTCTGGCATCACCTTTGGTCTTCGGACGAATTGGCCCCTTTTAGATTTGGCCTAAAGGAACTGTTCGGTTGCAACGATATTGCAAGGATTTCTCGGAGCAAATATGTAAAATCTATACTGTCTAGGTTAAAAATGTGAATATTCTGGGAACACCCCAAGAGTTGGTTATGATTTCCAGGTCATCAATTAAAGAAAAGTATTGGACTTTTGTGATTGAGGAAAGCTTTTGGAATTGTAAAAGTGGTGGTATTGTGGACAATTTTATTGACTTTAAAATGGTATCATCATTTAAAAACGTTATGGATTATTCTTTACCTCCCTTAGGTAAGAAATCACATCTCCAATTTAGATAAGGAACCTAGTACACTAAGGGGCCGATTGCGACTTTTCGGCAGAGCGGCGCACCGCCGTGCCACCGCTCTGCCGAAGGTCACCCTGCCCGCCTCCCAGATTATGACTTACAAGTAGTCTGACAGGCAGGTGGCGTGGCGGTCTCATGGCGGTGCCTCTTTTAAAGGCGGCGGTGCCTTTGGAAAAGGCATTGCGATGGGACCGCACTACAAGGTTCCTGCACAGCATGGACTCGAAAGTCCATGCCATGCAGGAACCCTATGTGCAAGCACACATGAGGGCACATGTAATGCCCTGTAGGGCCTCTTTTGTTTCCTCTGCGCCAGGGTTTTCATAGCGGTGGAACGGCCATGAAAACCCTGGCAGAGAGGAATCTCGTAATATGCTTGGCTGGACTGTGGCGGTCCGCCAAGCATATTGCGGCCTCTGACCACTGCTCCAATCCCAGGGAACGGCAGTTCCCTGGCGAAGCCGTGGTTCCAGGGCAGTCCAACTGCCCAGGTCATAATCGGGTGGTCAGACCCTGGTGCGTGGTGGCTGGATCCACCACCGCTGTGCCACCACAAGATTGTCGGTACTTGGACCTCCAGACTCGTAATAGGGCCCTAAGAGTTTTACCAAAAATTGGAGTCACCAAGCTGAATCTCTTGATAAATGTCTCGCTTGTCTAACAGAGACGGAGACAATGGCCCATTTTATCCTCTTCTGTAAGGAATATACCCCTCAATGGAAAAAATGGATAGTACCGCAAGAGCATTGGCTGCAACTGATACAGCAATGCATTAGTAATACTGAGATCGGATACTAGCTTCATATGTGTACATTGTATGTCCAAATATCTGCTGTCTGGTTTGTTGCTTGGAGCACAATTTTTAATGGAAAAGTAGAGTTGATGAACTATTGCTTTAAATTTTTTGCTATGATATTTTTAACTTGTATAGCAGTTTTTTAATTTGTATTTGACTGAAGTGTTTATATTTGATTTTAAGTATTCATGTATTATGCAAAAGGTCTCATTAGATATAGATTTGGCGATTGAACGCTAGGTGGATAGTTGTAAAATCAATTATTTATATATGTCAAATTGTGTTTTTAAGGAATTAATTTTCTGAAATAAATTATTTGATGAAGATGATCATAATACAAAGTGTATGTATAGTAATCATGAGCTTTGTATGCCAGAAAAACAGATGTGATGTTTGTGAGATCCTACTTTGTAGTAACAAAATCAGGTGCCACTTTTGATCTTATGACCATTAACAAGATCTGACTTCTCTCTTAATGTAAAAGATTGGGATTCTGGTTTGACCCACATTCGGTGTGGAGAAGCATTTCAACATGTTGACTAAAACCTGTGGGTTCCATGTGAAAACATTTGCCAAGCTAAGTATCCTGTTGGCTGAACAGGAGAGAGCCACTAAAGAACGATCATGTGGTGGATTGCTGAAATTCTCTTCATATAGGAACCTCACAGATACTTGAAGAACATTTACATAGAATTCAAAGCTATGCATTCATAGCAGTGGTTAATGCACTATAAAACCATGCCACTGCTGTATTTTATGGGAGTATGTTGCAGTACTTGCAAGTGGCCATATGTGGTGCTAGACTTACTACAAGGCTGGGCTGGAGTACATTTCCAATGGCTTTGTGGCCTTTTGGGGTGTAGTAACTAGTAGTGTAGTTTGTAAATAGCAGCTGACTAACTCTTTTGTGGGTGGGTGTTTGTAGTAGTATATCCCATCGAAAAACCCAGCTTACCACTCCCTAAACTCCTCCTTATTCCTCCCTAGACCACTCCCATTTGTATTAGATATACCCCATTTTCCAACCACCATTACTCCTCCTGGTTCCTCCAACATAGATTACTAAGTAGTAAAGTTACAAGTGTTGAGATCTCCCCATCGAAAATATTGAAGAGGTACAGGTAGAGATTTCCACTCATCGGTTTGTGAATTGCAATTTATAGTAAGTGAGTAGTACTATCGTACTAAAAAAATGCAGTTTGTGAATCTGTCCCATCACTTCGGACTTCAAGCTAACATGATGGAGAGGTGAGATGGAACTTTTTGAGCTTTGTCAGCATCAAGCTGACAGAAGTGGTGGTGACCCTACACAATGCTTGACTGCTGTGACAAAATGCATGGAGTGTATAGGGCATCTGAGGATGGGCGAACTGGTGGTGTGCCTGCTTTAGGAAATGGCCCACGCAGGAGAAGGCTCAGAAGTGCATAAGATGAAGACAACTGATTTCAGGTAGTTGGGCTACTGCATACGGAGGCATGCATTGGGGTGCATAAGGTGAAGGTTGAGTCGGAGAACCCGAGTGAGTTGCATGGGGGGGCATGGAGTTGTGGCATATGGACCATGATGGAAGATGTGGACTGAATTCTAAAACTTTTATACATAATAAGATGATTTGAATTGGAGCTTCTCATATGTACCCAGGAAGGAGAGGAGAATGAGACAGGATATGGGTTGGTTCTGCATAATGTACTTTTTTGGATAGCCGTGGATTAAACTGCACAGTAGCGGCTCGTGGAGGGAGTGCTGCGGGGCGGGGGAGGAGCAGGGTGGGGGGTAGTAAACTATGGCATACGGCCGAACAGAGGTAAGTAAACAAATAAAGAAATAAAACGAATTTCGTTGCGCGCGCTGCATCGCATTTGGCAATGCAGCGCGCGCATTGAAATTCGTTTTATTTCTTTATTTGTTTACTTACCTCTGTTCGGCCGTATGCCGTAGTTTACTACCCCCACCCTGCTCCTCTCCCGCCCTGCAGCACTCCCTCCACGAGCCGCTACTGAAACTTCACTGTAGTTGTGTACTGTTTGCTCCCTTCCTATACAGAACAAGAAAAAGCAATGGATTGGGTGAGTACTACTAACTCCATAAATCGCTTTACATATACTCTGTTCTAAAATGCAATGCCTGTCCATTCTTGAATTTAATTTACCATTCCTACTGCGTTAAGGTGGTGAGTGAGCTCTTTCTTTAAATGTCCATTCTAATTTAAGATTAAGGGCCGATCATCATTGGGCTGCCAATACCCATTCTGGGGAAACTTCTGTTTCTATTTGTGCATTTAATGGGATTATTATATGCGCTCGAAACATGGGTATTTGCAGAGGAAAGACCTGACCAAAATGCAGAAGTAAATCATACAAATTGGCAATTTGCAAGTATGGTAATAAGGAAGAGCATACACTATTTGCATGTTAAAAAAAGATCCACGTAATTGGTTGCAAATTGAGCACCCAGTAATTTTACAAGTGCACAATTTATTCTGACAATTTGCTTCCCAAACATGAGCGAATCCTCAGTGACCACGTGGTCTTTGTAATAAAGGTTTCTGCCCTTTTCTAAATCAAAAATCCGCTTCTCACCAGTAAATAGGTGATAAACATGTTTTCCTTCTCCCATTCCCATGTTAAGATGAAGTAACATAGAAAATTCTATTTGACTTGCCACCCGCAAAGCCCAAAAGAATCAACTTTGGATGCCAAAATGTGCACCAATGTGTCAGCCTAACATTTGTAGAACGATGAACCTTTTCAAGTATCTCCTTCAATTATGAACTGTACTGTTGCTTCTTTGGGAAAGTTGCAATGTTTTCCATTTGCAAACAAGCCCAATAGGTTTCGACTTTGTGACTTATTGGCTTTGCCAATGGTTTTTAGCCATGCTGCACAGCATCCACGATGAAGGTGCCTAAAAAGTGATGTAGCCACTTTTTTTTCTTTTTAGTTACAGTTCTAAGTCGGATCGGTTAAACAGAAAAGAAAACTTCTGCAAAAGTGTATGTTTGTTCTTTAAAGCTGGTGGGCAGGTGAGTGGGAACAATACGGGGTGGTGGGAGGAACGTCGAAGCAACAAAGGGAAAGGTGGGGAACGAATGGCAAGGCAACACGAGAGGTATAAAATCGAGAGCACGATTTACCATTACCTGAGGCTTCCAGTCCAGCTAATAGAGGGAAATAGTAATCTCTGTGACCTTCTCAAAATGAGCACTTTGGATGGGGTGCACGAGCAGTGGATGCTAAGGGCTTCAGTTGCAAGACTAATGGCCGAAGGGTGAATGCAGGTAATCAGCTCACCAGTTAAGTGAATAGTTTACAAAACAAGGTGGAGAAATGCAAACACATGTACTGTAATTGATTACATTTATGCCTCCATTTTCCGGGATTGATGAAAATTTTACCAAGATTTTTAAGAATGTGTAGGCCAGTTTTGCAATCACTGGGTCAGTGCATTAGTGTGATAAGCATGGGGGTTGTTTTTACTGTTGTGTTATAATTGGGAAGAGGCTGTATGTATCGAATATATGTCTATTTCTATGGTATTACACAGCGCTTAGGATATTATGGTCTGCTGTGTGTTTTCATAAAGCGCACAATCTGTCATTTCTTTGTTACCCTTCCTCCGTCTTCAAATCAGTGTCGACTTCCTCTATGTTTGTGTCAGCATCTCTCAGCCTTAGGGGTCGATTCCGATCTCGGCCGGAAGCGCACCTAACACTATTCGTCCGGAAAAAAACCAAGCCGAACGCGTGTTTCCCGACCGATTCGAACATTCGTCCGAACGAGCAAGTACGATGCGCATAACTGCCTAGATCCCGACCCAGCCGTACGTACCCATTCCAGCTCCTGTTCCCCGCCCGAGCCGGATCCGTAAACGCCGAATCGAGTCGCACGGAAGCAAATATACAGCACCTTCCGGCCGGACTAGTACGATGCGCCTTCCGTACGCGCCGAACCCGTTCCTACGTCCGGCACGTCAGAGCATCCGGGAGAGCTGCACATAAGCTCCGATTCGCGCCACAAGACGATCCACGGCTACGAGACGAACAAGCCAGCGACGAGTACGAGTCAAAGCCACGAGAAACACGAACGAGACGACCCAACCATGAATCCCATCGCGCAGGTCCTACCAATACTCTACATCTATTACCGGAACCGGTACGGACGCGTACGGCGCAGACGGTAAGTCAAACACCCACAACACAAACAAACGACACGTACCCGACATATGTCACACACACATAGGGATGCAGAAATGACGTACACTAGCAACAGCAGAACCATAGGGGCGGGATGTCTATCACCAATGCCATACACACCCATAGGGGCCTGATGGCTACCACTACCACCACCCCTACTCAGGGGGGGCTGGATGCCTGTCCACTACCACCATCCCCACTCATGGGGGGCTGGATGCCTACCACTACCACCACCCCTACTCATGGGGGGCTGGATGCCTACCACTACCACCACCCTTACTCAGGGGGGGCTGGATGCCTGTCACTACCACCATCCCCACTCATGGGGGGCTGGATGCCTACCACAACCACCACCCCTACTCATGTGGGCCTGGATGCCTGTCACTACTACCATCCCCACTCATAGGGGGATGGATGCCTACCACTAACACCACCCCTACTCATGTGGGCCTGGATGCCTACCACCAACACCAACCCTACTCATGGTGGCCTGGATGCCTACCACTACTACCATCCCCATTCATAGGGGAATTGATGCCTACCACTACCACCACCCCTACTCAGGGGGGGCTGGATGCCTGTCACTACCACCATCCCCACTCATGGGGGGCTGGATGCCTACCACTACCACCACCCCTACTCATGGGGGCCTGGATGCCTACCACAACCACCACCCCTACTCATGGGGGCCTGGATGCCTACCACCACCCCTACTCAGGGGGGGCTGGATGCCTGTCACTACCACCATCCCCACTCATGGGGGGCTGGATGCCTACCACTACCACCACCCCTACTTATGGGGGGCTGGATGCCTACCACAACCACCACCCCTACTCATGTGGGCCTGGATGCCTGTCACTACTACCATCCCCACTCATAGGGGGGATGGATGCCTACCACTAACACCACCCCTACTCATGTGGGCCTGGATGCCAACCACCAACACCACCCCTACTCATGGGGGCCTGGATGCCTACCACTACTACCAGCCCCACTCATAGGGGAATTGATGCCTACCACTACCACCACCCCTACTCAGGGGGGCTGGATGCCTACCACTATCACCACCCCTACTCATGGGGGGCTGGATGCCTACCACAACCACCACCCCTACTCATGTGGGCCTGGATGCCTGTCACTACTACCATCCCCACGCATAGGGGGATGGATGCCTACCACTAACACCACCCCTACTCATGTGGGCCTGGATGCCTACCACCAACACCACCCCTACTCATGGGGGCCTGGATGCCTACCACTACCACCACCCCTACTCATGGGGGCCTGAATGCCTACCACCACCCCTACTCAGGGGGGGCTGGATGCCTGTCACTACCACCATCCCCACTCATGGGGGGCTGGATGCCTACCACTACCACCAGTCCTACTCATGGGGGCCTGGATGCCTACCACTACCACCACCCCTTCTCATAGGACGGGTAATGCATGACACAACCAGCATACTCCAACATAAGGAATGTCAGAAAAAGACATCCGCCCAACATCATGACAAGCGTGTGTAGTCTGTGTCAAATGCCTACAACACTGAACATGACATTGAACATACTATGTGACCCCCTATCACATGTGTCACACATAAATGTGTGTGGCCTCCACAATGCAAGCAGACCATGACCACTGTGGCAATGGAGTCTAAACCCCCATCATCACAGTGACCAAATTGTAAGTGTGGGGTCCATAGCTGAAGCCCAATTGAACATTGTGGCAATGGGGTCTAAACCCCCATCATCACAGTGACCAAAAGGTAAGTGTGGGGTCCATAGCTGAAGCACATTTTGAACATTGTGGCAATGGGGTCTAAACCCCCATCATCACAGTGACCAAAATGTAAGTGTGGGGTCCATAGCTGAAGCCCAATTGAACATTGTGGCAATGGGGTCTAAACCCCCATCATCACAGTGACCAAAAGGTAAGTGTGGGGTCCATAGCTGAAGCACATTTTGAACAATGTGGCAATGGGGTCTAAACCCCCATCATCACAGTGACCAAAATGTAAGTGTGGGGTCCATAGCTGAAGCACATTTTGAACATTGTGGCAATGGGGTCTAAACCCACATCATCACAGTGACCAAAAGGTAAGTGTTGTCATGGAAAAAGCTGCAACTGCCAAACAGCATGGATGATTCCTGGTCACAGAACAACAAACACATCAGTGGCAAAGTAGTGCTTGTGTCCCACAGCAACATAGATTGGGTGAGGCAAACAGTGCAGTGCAAATAAGACATACCTTTGGCCATGTGCAGAAAAACATCACCCATGGGGGCTGAAATTGTCAACATTCATCAATTACACAATGACAGAAGTGACCATCATAATGCAGACCCACATACCTGCACCAATGGACACACAAATGTAGATATCCTGTGGAGACTGTAGATGTGAGGTGAACAAATACCATACCATGGCAGCAATGGGACATACAAACCATGATCATTGTGCTGACTGATGACCTAGGAGTCCCAGGGACAGCAGGGGAAATCCACCAAACAACATACAGCCAATGGCACACTAAAGATATCCCAATGCAGTGGTGCAGATGCACAAACAGGCAGCCTCACACTGCATATCAAACACAACAGGTGATGGGGGGGTGCCAGTGTCCCCAGGCAACCACACAACACATGAGGAGGCCTGAATCCCAATTACACAGATGTGTATACAGTGCCACACAAAAGTAACTCATGGATCGGATTCCCCTATGTGGGCAATCAGGCATTGTTAGATGAGAGGGAGCCCAAATTACACATGTCACACAAGCTTGTAGGAACAGCAACTAACACAGCAAGAGCCAGACCCACCACAGCACTACCCCCAGGGACCCCACATTGTGGTGACACTGGCCTGCATAATAATCCCACTGTGATGACAAAGCTAGATGTCGTTCACACTGTGAACCACAGTCATGTGTCCTGAGCAACAAACTACCATCACACCTACACAAGCACAAATCAATCAGCACGGCCTGTCAGCCAAGGCCAATATGGAGGTAGGGGTCTAGCCGTGCAACAACTCTCATTTGCACACACTCAACACCACACACCTTGATCTCCACCAATGTGCAGCAGTGAAGCTCACATGGACTGGTGACATTGCACATGCACCCATGACAATCCCAGGGGTGGTGGTGGGAACTAAGGTGCAGAAACCCATCACACATGGCCAGTCAACAAGACTCGTGAATGTCTGACACACTGCACAGTACGCCGTACATGGGCATGACGTGAAATCCACCCCAATCAATGGGATCCCGGCCACAGTCACACACCAATGAAGAAGCCAAGGTGACCCACAAAGAACACACATAGACAACTTCCAACATTGCAGCTCTGATCCTGAGGAGTGGCAGCAGTCACACACACAACGTGTCACAATCACTGAAAGCTACCACAAACTGTAAATTACATGACTTGTGTAACCAACAAGTGCCAAGGGGAATCCTGACTGTGTCCCATCTGCGTTTGCCCACATCCCCAGCCCTGACAACAAAGACAACTAGGGATGACAACCTGATGAACATTAGTTTGCCATGCACCCACATCCCGGAGAAACCAGGTCCAAGATGCTGGATGAACACAGGACAACTCAGCAAGCATCACAAACAGGAACATCCCTAGGGACACAGCCTGTGCAGGAAAAGGGAAGGGAACACACACAGACATGCTCACACAACACACAACACGGGCCCAGCCAATGTCACAGGATTACACACTGCCATGAGGGCACTCCACTCCTGTGGAAGGTCCGCTGTGCCAAACCTTGTCTGTGCACGACTCAAACATGTCAGCAGAACACTCGGTCAGTGAGTCAACAACTACAACACACTGAAGGTTCTGCTCACATCAGCCTGGGTACGGGAGTGTCACGTCAGTCATCTGCATACACCCAAAACACGTGTCAAGCAAGTTGCACTGTATCCACAGATGAGTCCTTCAACATTGATGTGCTAAACTGCATGTCCAGTGGAGATGGGCACACAGTCAGGGAAATAGAAACATTGAACAGTGGTAAGCCCACCAGATGTGATCAGTGTAAGCCAAAGATGTTAATTTACAAATGCAAAACGTACATCCCTGTGTCAAATGCTGAACATTACACCCTCAGACTGCAGCAAAGGATGCTATAGATCCAGACTACATTAGGACACATATCCCATGGACCACATGGAGTCCATCACAGCAACACTTCATTTTCATGATCTGAACACTATTACAACTGCAAATGCATGATGATACTCATCTACATCATGTACATCCAAAGAAAAACAACAAGTAAACAAAAAGAGGCTTTATTCAGCAAATGTTAAACTAAAAATTCAAGTCCAAAAGAAACTAAGGCCAATGGCCAGTCCAAATACACAGTCCCAACAGGGTGATATGTGACAACTTGTCACCCATTGCTTTCCTGCACTGGTACGGACAGGGGACATCCCCCTCGGAGGGGCATACAAGGGGCAGGCAAGGCACCGCAGGGACAGGATCAGGGGATGCCAGAAGGAGGCAGTGAAGGGGTGGTGGGTGCAGGAGTGTCACCGGCAACTGCAGTGGAGGTGTCTGACTCAGTGGGGGCCGGCACCACTGTAGGGCACAAGTCAGATGGTGTGGGTGCTGCAACCACTGCAGTGGGACGGTCAGATGGAGTGGACTGGGTCCCCACTGCAGTGCCCGAGTCAGACGGGGTGGTTGTGGACTCCACTGCAGTGCATGACTCCAAGGGAGTGGAAGGGGGGCAGATGAGGTGGGCAGGACAGAGGGGGGACCCGGTCTCCACACCAGTGGCACAAACAGGCAGAGCGTCTGGTTTGGGGGTGGAAGAGCAAGTGGTAGGGGGGACGGCCTAAGCAGTTTGGGGATGCGGTATCGGTGTGTGGGGGAACCTGGGGCAGGGTGTGGCGGTGGAACCTGTGGAGTGGTGGGCTGGGGGATGGAGGAGAGAGACTGTGTGGTGGAGCTGCGTGGTGGTGGTGGTGGGGTCTTGCCCTTCCTGGTCCGGGGGGACTTTCAAATGGGGTCCTCAGCCTGCCTGTGCCTGGGGGAGGGTGTCCGGGTGTGAGGGGCACTCCCCTCTGTGTGTGGTGGTCGCCTCTTCTGCCTGGACTTCGTGTCAGATGTATCTGTGGGGAAGAGGCCAACCTCACAGAGGAAGAGCTTCTGGGAGGGGGGGTTGCAGGTGAGGCAAGGGAAGGGGTTTTGGAGGGAGAGGCATCTGAGGACTGCGGAGTGCTCGTGGATGCGTTTTGGTTGCGGTTGCGATTGTGTTTGCGACTTAGCAAAAGGCTTGACTCCCAGGCTATTACGGCCAATGGTTTTGTAAGCCTGTGCAATAAGTTTCGGTAATTCGCACGGCCTGTCCGGTTCTGGGACTAAAGCCAAAGCATTGGCTACTTGGAAGTTAACTGCGTCGCCCTTGACATTCGCAAGGATCAAATCAGCTACTACGTCGAACACTCCCACCAGTCTCATCCCTAATTCCACAGCCACCTCAGGGCCATGCTCATACTGTACTCGTTTAATCACAGAGGGGAGAACCGTCATGGAAGGAGTGCCGAAACTCTTCGCATATACTGCTGCGAATACCTTACCCCAGTTGTTGCAATCTGCCAACTCGGGAACTAGGTCTTTTGGCAAACTAATCGTCAATATCCTGTGTTTTTCCACAGGAGAAGTATTTGGAAAAACTGCCTCCAGCTGGTCAAATTTCTCTGCAAGCCAATAAGGAAAATCGTCCTTATTTTGTGGGCGCTTGCCCATCACCGAATTAACCATGACGGGACTTATGGTTACACCGCCCGGTCCAGCTGGATGCGCTGCAACTCCAGGCGGGGCAGCCTGTATGTTGCCTGTAACATACTGTACTAAAGCTCTATGCACTCGTATCAAAGACGAATGTAAATTACGCAGGTCAGCGACCGGCAGCGTCATATAACGCGGATGTGGGGTATACCCGGCCAAAACAGGCCAAGTGGCCCCTTCAATCGATAAGGGGCCTAAACGAACCGTGGTAACCGGTTGGGGGAGGGTGCCATCAAACCAAACACGGTGTTGCCATGCCGTGAGCGGTACTTCAATATTCCTGTAAGGCCTATAGACATTAGGAAGTGCGGTTTCTGTATATTCATGGAACAAATTATCAGTCCCATCCACCGCCGTAAAGGTGATCCAAGAGTAAAACACCTCAAAGTGGTAAGCTGGATCTGCTTGTACCACAAAGATCAAATCGACACCCGCGTCAGGCACTCCATACACTGTCAAGTGAGCTCGGAGCGCTGCGCGGCTATGTGCCGCAATTTGGACAGCCATTTAAGGCTAAAAGTATCCTACAACCTAGTAAGAGGCAGCACAATATAGGGTTTTGTTTAAACACCTTTTAACAACTTCAAGCTTGAAAGAACCTATAAAAACATCAATATAGGAGGTATCGCCCTCACACACGCCTCCGGAGGCGTCTGTGAAGGGGGTTGTGGACAAGTACAAGAACTACTCAAGCGTCTTGCAGATAAGCGGCCCACTCGTTGGTCGCGCCATGTTGTAGGGATTCTGCACATACACAGAGCTATGCACAGGATAATAGGACCTCGGAGTATAGTGGTGAGCCAACCATACACCTTAGCACCCACAATCCGAACCCGACTAGCATTAGCGTCTCATTAGCAACGATGCTACCAATGATTAGACTCCCCAGAACACGGTCTCTCTCTCTCAGGACTCGCGGGAGCAAGAACACCCTTTCATAACTCACTCATACCTGTCCACAACGTGCGTAATAAGAGTCACTGTATAGTTTAAAATGTTTATTTCAACTACCGTGCTCTAAGATGCAGTACATGTGCCAGTACTATCAGCATAATGCATAAGAATAAAACAATAAGCATAGTTACAATTCCATAGAATATAAACGGGGAAAGCATTTCATAAAGCAGTGGATATAGGGCTAAATGACCATACCACCCTCCCCGTGCTAGTAGCTAGATTATTATAAAAATAGAAGACCTCTAGGCTTTGTCAGGCGAACCCCCATACCTCAATATCTAGATGCAATGTTTACATCATCAGACAAGCACAGCTCTTCTCTCTGGAAAGGTTATTCTCCAAGTGTCTCTAACAGTGAAAAACACAATATTAAAAGCACACGAATTTCTCCAGTGCAGCTGCATACAGTGTTATGTCTAAGTGCGAGGGGCTGACCAGATCAGCAAGAACAAGTGACATTGTTTTTCGACCTTGTACATGATGTGCAGACGAAACCCAAAGGGAATAGGAAGAAAGGTGAAAGGCAGACAGTACCAAAATAGCAGAGGCTGGAAAAACAAAGGCACAAAGTAACGTGCGCAAAGAGGCATCATGGCAGCCAGGCCTAAGCTAACTTAGCAATGCAGACCATGAGTCCACAAACCACATGACAGGGCCCCATCCCCTGTGAGTGAGATATCAGTCCCCTGACTGTGCGTGCGTGTGCGTCTGGAGTTTGGCTTGTGTGTCTGTGTGCTGCTTGTGTCTGTGCTGGTGCGTGCCCGTGCCGGTGTGTGTGTGTCTTGGGACAGGTAGGGTGCTGGGGATTGTGGATGGGGCAGAGGTAGGAGGGGTGAGGGACTGTTGCAGGAGGGACATTGCTGCCGTCAGTGAGGAGGCCATGGACTGATTGGTCCGATGTAGGGCAGACATGCCAGATGACATGCCCTCCATGAATGACACCAGTTGTGTCAAAAGACCCGTGTGTGCATGGAGGACACTCAGCATTGATGTCTGCCCTACATGGATCTGTTTCAGCAATTCCACAGACTCCACACTCAGGGCAGCAGGGGGGACAGAGGCAGGGGGTGCGATGCCTGGCATGAAGGAGACACGCTCCCCTACACGGGAGCCTCCACGGACATGTGGGATAGGAGCAGATGGGAGGATGGAGATGGTGGTGGTGGCGGGGACAGACTTGCTTCACGTTGCCTCTGGTCTGCTGACACCCGCCTCCACAAGGGAGTCCTCACTGGAAGTGCTGTTTTCCCCAGCCGAGGTGGTCGTAGCTGAGGTCTCCTCAGTGTGGCTCCCTCACCCTCCGTGCCACTGGGTCCCTCGGTCTCCCTGCAGTGGACCCAGTCTGGCTCTGCCGCTCCTCTTGGTCCGTGGAGCTGTCTCCTCCTGTGGCCGTGGATGTATCTGCAAACAATCAGGATAAACAGAGCAACATTAGTCACCTGTACTGACCACACACACCACAGTAAGTACAGCACATCACAGAGCAAGCCCTGCCATCATTTGCTAGACATTGCAATAAGTGCTGACACTGATTTGAAGAAGCCCATTGTCTGCCTGACAGTCAGTCATGCCACACATATCCTACCTGTCCATGCACCCATCTGTCTGCTGCCTGTTGTATGCGACTAATCATATGTGCACACATGCACCACATACACAGTTGTTGGACATCCAAGAGAACATATGGAAATGTGTCACTCCAAACACATGCCATCTCCTGCCACTGACTGAGTACATGTGTCAGGAGAAGTGATGGGCAAAGTCTCTGTTGATATGCGGGTTGTCCTGATAGACAATGCAACAATGGTGTGCATGCAGGACATGTCACACCACTGCTAGATCACCCTTTGCGATTGGAATGTCATGGCACAGGCCTGTCTGGCAAGTCAGTCATAACTGTCTCCTGTCACAGGGGCAGTGCATACACACAACACCGGTCTGCACTGTGTCACAATCATGGAAGTTTCTGAAAAGTAAGCCCTGTAGCTGACAGGTGCACATGTGCACCCCTGGCCAGCCACATCATGAGGACTGAGATGATCCCACGTCAATCAAATGAGACATTTGAGTGACTGCAAACACAAATCCATACACATGAGCACTTCAACGTTTGATGAGAATGAACCAAAGCTGCCTGCACCCCAATGTTTCATACAAAATTGTGCACAGTCAAGGGATTAGAGACCTATGCATTGACCTATGTGCAGATCCCATAGTCATAACTCAGATGGCTGGCCACCCCAAATTGTTAAACACTCCAGGAGTCCAAATAGCAAGGCCACACCACGGTGACACAGAGGCATACACCTGAGTGCCCTCTTCACAATGCCCAATATGTATGCTGACACACGGGAGTGGGAGAACAGAGTGCCTTCGATGTCCAGAGTAGGCATTACAGTCCTGGTCCATGTGCAACATGGTATTACCCTGAACACTAGGCAGGTGGCTATGCATGTGTCACACACATGATGTACATACTACTGAGGCTCCTACCTTGGTCTCTGCAGCAGCATGGGTGTGTGGCACATACCCCAGACATGTGGTGAGTCAGAGCAGCAATTGGAACACATGTTAAAGCCATACCCAGAGTACATGTCAGATCACAGGCATTGTGAGCAATTGTACCACCCATGCAGCCCACCACAAAGTTCCTGTAACTGATGCTGTCCCCAACTTGAACCACAGGTAACTGCAAGTACACAGTACCCAAGTGACCTAAGTCACAGACTGTAAGGGCCACACCTGTGTATCAGATGAGGAGGGGGCATGACACAAGTGAGGGACATGAGTCCAGGACGACATGACAGTTGTACTGTGGAAGTGGAACCAGGCTAAAGGAGTGCATAGAGCATGTCAGTCATAGTACAGAGTTGAGGCTAGCACTTACCCCCTCCTTGCTGCTGTCTGGCCTTCAGCTGCCCATCCAGGTCAGGGAAGACCACCGCCAGGATCCGGAGCATGTGGGGGGTCAGGGTCCGGTGTCCGCCCCTCCTGAGAGGAGGCGACAGCTTCAGCTGGACCCTTGCGATCCTCCGGGTCCAGCCCCGAAGGTCCTGCCACCTCTTCTAGCAGTTGCGGATCCTGCACCTGTAGACCCCCACCGATCGTACTGCCCGGACGATGGTCAGCCAGATCTCCTGCTTCTGGTGGGCATCAACCTGTGAGGATGACAAAGTGAAAAGGCCATTACTACACATGCAACATTTCCGTGCATCACACAGTTGGATATACATGTCTCAATCACAGGGGCATATGATGTACACAGGCAGTGCAACTATGGCTATGAACAGTTTGCCAGCAGTTACCAAATGGTATCATTGCCTGGGAAGTCAAACCTTGTTGGAATGCACTGTTACTGCACTATACCTGTTCAGTGCATGTAACTACACACTTTGGGGGTGCCAAGTACTCAGTGAGCATGCTAGCCAGTGGTGTGCACACTGTAAGTCTTGCTAGTCAGACAACATGCACATTTAGTAAGGCAGTGGACAGCACACTCACCTGCTCCCCTGGTTTCCCATACAGCTTGCTGTACTGTGGAAGGAGGCTATCCAGCAGGGCCTGGTTCTCCTCAGTGCTGAAGGCTGGGGCTCTCTCCACAGTACGTGCATTGCAGTAGCCAGAGGATGCAGAGACAGCAGCAGTGGTGGTGGCAGATGTCGCCTGGAGCATGTAGTGCAGGCAAGTGAGCTCCCAGGGGAACAACCAGCATTATATGTGTGCTGCAGAGGCAGATACTGTCCCATGTGTCCAAAGTGATAGGTCCAAGTCGTTTGCATCTTCTGAATCTGGCCAATCCATGGAATTGCACCACTTATACACGCCCACAGCATCCTTCAAAAGTTCAACTTCATGACACCCATGAATTTGCAACATTGTTGTGGGTGGCCAACTGAATTCACTGCATCAGACTCGTTACAGCTTCAAAAACGCGTCCGTTACCATGTCAGGCCATAGCCAATGCGTGCGCACCGATCAGACCATTGCTGTACAACGCGTATTTTGAAAAACAACACGCATCCGTCCACATCAAATGCAATGGCCAATGCGTGCGCACCGATCGGTCCATTGCTGTACAACGTGTATTTCGGATGACAACACGCATCCGTCCACATCAAATGCAATGGCCACGCGCGTGCGCACCGATCGGTCCATTGCTGTACAACGCGTATTTCGATGACAACACGCATCCGCCCACATCAAATGCAATGGCCAATGCGTCCGCACCGATTGGTCCATTGCTGTACAACGCTGCATTTCAAAAACAACACGCATCCGTCCACATCATATGCAATGGCCAATGCGTGCGCACCGATCGGTCCATTGCTGTACAACGCGTATTTCGGATGACAACACGCATCCGTCTCACATCATATGCAATGGCCAATGCGTGCGCACCGATCGGTCCATTGCTGTACAACGCGTATTTCGGATGACAACACGCATCCGTCCACATCAAATGCAATGGCCAATGCGTGCGCACCGATCGGTCCATTGCTGTACAACGAGTATTTCGGATGACAACACGCATCCGTCCACATCATATGCAATGGCCAATGCGTGCGCACCGATCGGTCCATTGCTGTACAACGCGTATTTCGGATAACAACATGCATCCGTCTACATCATATGCAATGGCCAATGCGTGCGCACCGATCGGTCCATTGCTGTACAACGCGTATTTCGGATGACAACACGCATCCGTCCACATCAAATGCAATGGCCAATGCGTGCGCACCGATCGGTCCATTGCTGTACAACGCGTATTTCGGATGACAACACGCATCCGTCCACATCATATGCAATGGCCAATGCGTGCGCACCGATCGGTCCATTGCTGTACAACGCGTATTTCGGATGACAACACGCATCCGTCCACATCATATGCAATGGCCAATGCATGCGCACCGATCGGTCCATTGCTGTACAACGCGTATTTCGGATGACAACACACATCCGTCCACATCAAATGCAATGGCCAATGCGTGCGCACCGATCGGTCCATTGCTGTACAACGCGTATTTCGAAAAACAACACGCATCCGTCCACATCATATGCAATGGCCAATGCGTGCGCACCGATCGGTCCATTGCTGTACAACGCATATTTCAGATGACAACACGCATCCGTCCACATCATATGCAATGGCCAATGCGCGCGCACCGATCGGTCCATTGCTGTACAACGCGTATTTCGGATGACAACACGCATCCGTCCACATCATATGCAATGGCCAATGCGTGCGCACCGATCGGTCCATTGCTGTACAACGCGTATTTCGGATGACAACACGCATCCGTCCACATCATATGCAATGGCTAATGCGTGCGCACCGATCGGTCCATTGCTGTACGACGCGTCACTGTACAAGTCACTCGCAAATGTCACCATGGTTGTCACTGGTGAATGTATGCCAGCCACAATTACTTGCCAGGGACTCAGGGGCACACCTACAACACCACAGCCTGTCCACACTGTATCCTAAGGCATGTAAGGCTGCATTACCTGTGTGTGTATGGGGGTCAACATGTGGTTTTTTGGTGGCACTTGGGGGCAGCCACTCCCAGGCTGTGCACGTGTTCATGGGGACAGAATCCTTTGTGTGTTGTGCACATGACCACTGTGATGTGCAACTGTTCAGTTCAGGGCATGTGGCATGGTCACATTTCCAGGTTGTGTATGTGTATGTCATGTCACATACACCCTGAGTCCCATGTGGGAAGGTATGTACGTCACAGGGTGACCCATTGCCACAATAGTGATGGCCCTCCACAGTCTGTGTGCATGTTGTGTTTCAGATGTCTCTGATTCCATGTGCACAATGGGAGACAGTCTCCACATCCACGTTTTTTGTGCATCGACTTTGATGTTGTGCGTGTGTGTGTCACAGACGTCCATGTCTGTCCTGCAGAGGCAACAGGGGCCACTACCTGTGGGAGTCATGGTTGTTTTGCTGACATGTACATGATACGCCATGTCATGCCAGTGTCCATGTGGCAATACAGGGTCCCTGGGAATCTACCTGTCAATGAGCTGTGATGCCTGTGGCACATCTGTCCTCACTTGTCACTGTGGTGTGTGTTTGGAATGTGACAGCAGTACATGGGTACTATGACACAGCCTAATGATTTCCCATAGCACAACCTGGAACTTGTTGTCATCACATGTTGAACTGTGATGTTAGACGTTGGCCATGTAGGTGCAATATATGTCCATACAGAACGGCACACACATCAAGTACTTGTGTCTCGTAATGATGTATCATGTGATATTGAGTATGGTCAATGCCACATATGTGGGGTGACTGACAATCTTTCTTTGTTCACCTATGCACTGCAGGGCACCAGCTGTCCATAGACCATTCCCTGACCTTGCAACCATGGTTGAACGTGACTGCATCCGACGGTACCGCTTCAACAGGCCGCTGATTGAGGAATTGGCGGTGCGGTTGGCCCCACATTTGCAACCTGGCCGGCCATACCCTACAGCGCTGACCCCCAAGGTGAAGGTGATGGCAGCCCTACACTTCTTTGCCACCGGTACCTTTCAACACACTGTGGCGTCTGCTGGTGGGATGTCACAGACCATGTTCAGCCGTGTGCTATGCGATGTTTTGGAGGCAATGTTGAGATACCTGAACCAGTACATCTATTTCCCTAAACGTCAACAACTCACTGACGTCAAGAGTGACTTCTATGCCCTGGGGAGGATGCCACATGTCATTGGCTCCATTGATGGGACACAAGTGGCTTTGGTACCACCACAGGCATACAGGAACAGGAAACATTACCATTCTATCAATGCTCTGGTGGTATGTCTTGCAGATATGAGCATCTCACATGTGTGTGCACGTTTCCACGGTTCTGCACACGATGCCTACGTGATGAGGAGTACTCGCATCCCGAGGATGATGTCACAGATGCAGAACCAGCGTGCCTGGCTTGTCGGTGTGTACTGACTTTGTACCATTGTGTGTGTTCTGCAATGTTGTATTCCACCCTCTTTTCCAACTCAGCTAATGTGCAATTGTCTGTATGTAGGTGACTCCGGATACCCCAACATGCCGTGGTTGCTGACACCCCTCAGGAACCCTGTGACACCAGCCCAGATGCGCTACAATGAGGCACATGGTCGGACCAGGAGAGTGATCGAGCGGACATTTGGTCTCCTGAAGAGCCGCTTTCGCTGCCTGGACAAGACAGGAGGAGCCCTCCCATATGCCCCAGCAAAGGTGTGCAAGATTGTCATCGTCTGCTGCATGCTACACAACCTGGCAGTGCGGAAGGAGTTGCCTCTCATCCTGGATGACGATGACCAACATCCGCCACCTGTGGAGGATCCTGGCCTGGGACACGATGCCAGTGATGATGATGATGATGAGGGTGATGTCCGCACACAGCTCATCACCAACTTCTTCAGCTGAATGTGAGTATCCAGAGATGTCATGTCAATGATTTGAGTTTGCATGATATGTGTTGGTGGTGCTCTGTTGCTGTTTGAGTGTGGCCATGTGCTACTTGACTGGATGCGTGCAGCGATGTGTCCTTACAAGTAGTCTGTACTCCCCAACAGTGTTGACATGCTAACTTGGTTTTGTGTAGGTATCTTGTGACATGTATTGGGCATGAGTATTGCAGTTCTGTCCTGTTCTTCAGTGCTTTTGACTGTGTGTCATGTCTGTCCTTCACAGGGTGCTTTCAGAGTTGTTTGGTCAACTCGGATCCCCCGACACCATGATTCAACTTCCAGGGTGGAAACAGTTGTTTCCCTACAGGTGATGTGCCACACACCCCTGGACTTTATTTCTTCTACACTTGGTGACTGTGTGGCCACTGCCACGTGGGATCACCTTGCATCTGTAGTGGAAACAACATGTTGCAAATGTGTAATAAACCTGTGCTTCACTTTGGGATGTGCGTTGTCTGTGGTCACACATCTGACTGACATTTGCTTACTGCACCTGTGGGCTAGTTAACACAGACTGTGAATAGGTGTGGTGTCTGTGCTTTCCACTGTATTTCCTGGCAACATCAGTGTAGGCGATGAGTCAGATGGCCCTGGTGTGTATGTGTTGTGTAGCCCTAGTGGTGTGTCTCCCTCATATGTGTCACGTCGCCATGACTCACATGATGGTGTTGAACTTGCTGTAGCAGTTAGCATGCACAGTGTCATTTAGCAGATCATCATCTCCATGACAAAAACAACGTTGGAATCACAACAGAGGCAAGTATGGTGTATTAGTGAGTTTATTTACATACATGTGTGAGGATAGTGCACAGGATGGTGGGTGCTGTACATTGGGATTGGAATCCAAAGTTCCCAGATGAGTTGGAAGTGTTGGTAGCAGAAATGTCCTGAGTAAAGTCCACAGTCATCTGATACATTAGTCCAACTTAAACTCCCCATGTCATGTGGGAGAGTTGTGTTGCATTCAACAGGGTGAACAGTTTGCACACAAAGGAGAATTTCCAGAACAGGTGTTGGGTTCCTGGGGATGTACATGGCCATCGGCCTCTCAGTTGTCCTTCCTCGGACGGCCCCTCTTCTTTCTGGGGGACCCTCACGTGCAGGCCGCTGCGGTGCAGAGGACTCTCCACCAGAGTCATCCTCCCTCCCTGTGGCAGTTGCAGTTGTTGCGGCACCAGATGTTGTGGGCACACAGGGAGGTGTGGGCATGTTGGTGCTAATCTGGCGGAGGCATGTCAATATGTCCCTCTGCACCGCTGTCAGTTCTTCCAATGTGTCCCACTTGGACTCCATGCCAGACATGTGTGTCTCCACACGGGACATGTGTGTCTCCACACGGGACATGTGGGAGTCCAAGCGGGCATGATGGGCAGCCTGCTGCTGTTGAATGTCCTTGAGGATCCCCACTACCTGGCTGACCTCTCCGGTGCTATTCTGGTACGCATCAGCAATGCGTACCAGTTGTGGGTCATCATGCAGTCCAGACCCCTCTGCAAACAGCGACCTCTGCCTACCACCCCTCCCACCACCCCTGGCCACACGTGCGGGACCTGCGGTGGCACGCACAGGTGACCCTAGGCCCCCTTGGGGGTTGGTACTGGGGTTGTTGTCCGTTGCTTCACGGTGGGCTGGGGTCCCTGTGCTGTTGTCATTGAGTGTCCTTGGTCTGTCCGTGTCGGCGGGGGTGGTCTGTGTGTCGGCAGATGTTGGAGGAATGGGTGCAGGGGATGCAGATGGTGGTCCTGCTGGTGCTGCATGATGACTCACACCGGAGGTGCCAGGTTGGTCTTCGCCATCCGATGAGGGCAGAGGCTGTTCCACACCAGAGATCTCATGGGCCACCGGAGCCTGGGACAGGGACTCCTCCTCATCTGCTGCTGTGTCCCCATCATCACCTGTTTTTGGAAGAGACACACAATGTATGTTATGTTTCTGCAGGCATCAATGGTTCAAACACATGACAGTTGTGACTGTACCTCTGGATGCGGCCCTGTACATTGCATTGTCCTAAGTTGTCACAGTCAGAGGTTGATATTGGTGTGGCTCATTGTCCTGCCAACCTGATGCTTTGCAATGTGGATGTTGAGGTGTGTGCATGACCAGCATTGGTGGTATTTGGTTGACATCCGGACCTCCTTCTCCCCCAGCCCAGTTATCCCACCATGAAGCATGCCACCCTTGCAGTGGGTGCAGGTTAACTCTCAGGATGTCAGTCAGTGGTGTCCTGCTGTTGGTTGGTGCCCAGTTCCCAGCAGGGCCTGGTACTCCCACAACAGAGGACCATTGTCAGACATCTTAGAAGTGGCTTTTCACTCCCTGTGAGGTGTGCATGCTTCAGTGTGAGCTTGCTGGGCCATGTGGGTGGGGGATGTTGAGCTGTGACTACCACTCCCATCATTCTATTGCCTACACCCCCCTTCCCAGCATGCCCATACTTCCTTCCTTTTGACTCTGCTTCCCTGTGGGGTAGTGTGCCTGTGCTGACATGATGGCTGACAGTGTTGTCCTGGCGTTTGTTTGGCTACAAGTCCCAAGAGTGTCCCTGTGCTTCACACAGCATAACCCACGGTGGTGGTTCTTTGTGGGATATTTAATTAGAGTGTGAGGCATTGCATTCTCCCAGGTGAGTTGTGTGGAGTTTGTGTTAAGGGGGTGTGTGAGAAAAGCTGCTTGTGACTATGGTCAGAGCTGTCAGTCCTCCTTCCCACCCAGCCAGATATCCCACCATGGAACGTGCTTCCATTGCAGGGAGTGCAAGTTGGCTTTCAGGATGTCAGTCAGTGGTGTCCTGCTGTTGGTTGGTGCACAGTTCCCAGCAGGGCCTTGTGCTCCCCACAGCAGTACCCAGTGTCAGCCATCTTGTCAGTTCTTTTCCACTCCCTGTGATGTGAGCATGGTTCAGAGTGGTGTTGATGGGCCAATTGTGAGGGTGACCAATATCTGTGACTACAACTCCCATCATGCTATTGCCTACACCCCTTCCCAGCATGCCCATACTTCCTTCCTTTTGAGTCGACTTCACTGTGTGTGAGTGTGGCAGCAATGGCAAGATGGCTGACAGTGGTGTCCTGCTGTTTGTTGGTGCACAGTTCCCAGCAGGGCCTTGTGCTCCCCACAGCAGTACCCAGTGTCAGCCATCTTGTCAGTTCTTTTCCACTCCCTGTGATGTGAGCATGGTTCAGAATGGTGTTGATGGGCCAATTGTGAGGGTGACCAATATCTGTGACTACAACTCCCTTCATGCCATTGCCTACACCCCCCCACCCTTCCCAGCATGCCCATACTTCCTTCCTTTTGACTCTGCTTCCCTGTGGGGTAGTGTGCCTGTGCTGACAGGATGGCTGACAGTGTTGTCCTGGCGTTTGTTTGGCTACAAGTCCCAAGAGTGTCCCTGTGCTTCACACAGCATAACCCAGGGTGGTGGTTCTTTGTGGGATATTTAATTAGAGTGTGAGGCATTGCATTCTCCCAGGTGAGTTGTGTGGAGTTTGTGTTAAGGGGGTGTGTGAGAAAAGCTGCTTGTAACTATAGTCAGAGCTGTCAGTCCTCCTTCCCACCCAGCCAGATCTCCCACCATGGAACGTGCTTCAATTGCAGGGAGTGCAAGTTGGCTTTCAGGATGTCAGTCAGTGGTGTCCTGCTGTTGGTTGGTGCACAGTTCCCAGCAGGGCCTTGTGCTCCCCACAGCAGTGCCCAGTGTCAGCCATCTTGTCAGTTCTTTTCCACTCCCTGTGATGTGGGCATGGTTCAGAGTGGTGTTGATGGGCCAATTGTGAGGGTGACCAATATGTGTGACTACAACTCCCATCATGCTATTGGCTATACTCACTTCACCAGCATACACAGGATTCCTTCCTTTCAGTGAGCTTCCCTGTGAGGTGGTGTTCTAGTGGTGGCAAAATATCTGACAGTGTTTGTTGGTTAGATTTGTGCCCCTGCCTTGCTCTATTTGTTGTTAGGTTTGTACATGTCATGACACAGTTACATATCACTATGAGATGGCATGTATTGTGTTTATCTAACTAACATACACATCTTGGGATGATTATCTTTTGGTTGCTGTGGATTTGCTAAGGGTGCATGGTTTGACTATCCCCTTGACAGTGATGTGTGTGTATTGTCACACAATATTGGGTATATTGGTTGTGTACTCACCAGGCTCTGGGATGTTTGATAGTCCATATACGCTCACTGGTGGTAGGATGGCCCGCACCTTCTCCTCCCAGGGCCTGAAGTATACTGGTTTGGCAGGAGGGCCACTGCCGGTGCGATTACTCAAGGCGTAATCCTTCTTTAGTAGGTCCTTAACCCTCCTGCGCACATCATACCACCTGTTCTGGATGTCTTCCTTTGTGCGCAAACATGGTGATTGTGCATTCACCCTGTCGACGATCCTTTCCCACATCTTGGTTTTCTGCGACATGGGGGTCTGTTGGACCAATGTACCAAACAACTGTGGCTCTACCCTGAGGATCTCATCTACCAGGACTTCCAATTCACTGTCTAGGAACTTTGGATTCTTCTTTGGGGGCATGGTGATGGGTGGTGGTGGGGATTGATGTGTGTGTGAGTGTGCAAGTGAGGGTGGGTGAGTGTAGGTTTTGCTGGGTGTATGTGAGGGTGCTATTTGGGAGGTGCTAATAGTGTGTGGCTTGTGTGATGGATGAGTTGTGGGTGTGTCTGTGTTTGCTGTCTGATGGTGTTCTGTGCTGGCAAGTCAGTTGAATTTGCAAAGGATCATGGTAGTGATTTGTGGCCTTTATATGGGTGGGGTTGTGGGTGTGTCTTTGTTCCATGTTTTTTCACCCCTGTATTTATTTACTTTGTCATTGCTTGTTTGGCCCTTTTTTTTGTATTTTTCCTTTGTGGGTTTTGGGCATGTAGGAGACGTTCTTCTGACCGAGGAGGACGCTGAAGTTGGCTCGTGCGGGCTTCTCCGAGTCTTTCAAGCTGTGTTTCTGATGGGTTTCATGTGCGGCGTACTCGTCGGTCGCGGAGTATTGGGTTGCTTCGGCTCGGTTTTGTATGCGTGTCGGTCGTACGGCTTGGGCTCCGTGCGACTCGGTCTGGTTTTCCACGCATTGCATCGTACTGCGCGGGTCGGAGTTCGCGGGTACGTTTCTGTCGGGTTCATTCCTGGTGCGTGTCGGTCGGTTCTATTTGCGTAGTTTCCCGGCCGGATAGCTGGTTTCCGTGCGGTTCGGTCGTTCGGCTTGTGTTTTGTACGAGTCGGTCGTAATTCACATGCATTGCATCGTACTACGCGGATCGGGCAGCGCCGGTACGTGTCGGTCGGACAATATTCCCGTACCGAGTCGGTCGGTACGTTTTCCGGCCCGAATCGGAATCGGCCCCTTAGTGTCCAAATCCCTGTCTCCCTGCACCTGTGTCTCAATTTGTATCTTTTGTGCTCCAGAGTCTATGACACATCTGCCCACCCCACTGTCTTCCTTTGTGCCTCATCACCCGAAGGCCTTACTCTATCCCCTTGATCCTGTAAGCTATATTTGTGCCCTGGTATATGTGTCAGTGTCTTGCTGCCCCAATGCCCTTGTCCCTGACAGTATCAGCTGCTTTTTGTCCCTCTGGTGCAGTGGTTTGGCATTCTCAATAGTGCCAGGTTCGTCATGATGGCATCTGAGTCAACGTGGGGATCCAAGTGCGTGTGGTGTCATAGCCAGGGTTGGTTCGCAAGCTAGTGTAGGTTCAGTCCTCTTTTGCAGTGTGAGTGTGAGTGAGGAAGCTGCGTGAGTGAAAGGGTGTAGTGCGTCAGCCACAGGTTGATATCTAGGACATCCTGACTGAAAATAATCCTGGCTCTGCTACCCAAGTGGTTGGAGTGTAATTGGAGGGAATAAGATGAAGCATTAGACAATACAATTAAATATCAGGACAGGTATGGCAACTGAATACACTGGGTTCTGTATAATAGAGACTACATCACCAAAAAAGCGCATTGAAAGTTTAAGTTATGGCCAGTTGTTACATCGCCTTTAAAGTTACTTAGGGCAGAATTACGAGTTGCACAGTACTGGCAAGGTGGTAAATCAGCATGCAAAATTTACATAATTATGTGGTAACATTGCACCAGTGATGTGCAATTATGAATTGAACCCTAAGGAATGGGGAATTACCTCATGGAACAGGATGTACCAGTTGTTAAACCCCATGGAATTTCCAATTCTGTGAGATTTAATGCATACATTTAACAGCTGCACTGAGCAGGTGGTAAATGTATGCAGGACCTCTGCGTGGGAAGGAGGTAGGAGGAGGGGGGCATGGAGAACAGGGGAGAGATGGGGAAGATAAGGTCTGGTAAGAGAGAACACTGAATGCTCCTACCTGCCAGGAAGAAAACAGGGAGAGGAGGTTTGGCTGCTGCTGCAGCCGAAACATTATGCGATTTTAAAGGGTGAAATTACTGGCCAGTAAAATCGGGGCCAATGTTCCAACACCAAGGAAAACCAGTTGCAGGAACACAGCCCCCCTAATGTTCAGATGGAGCGGAATACAAGGTAATTCTGTTCCGTCTGTCTCACAATTGGGAAATTAGTGGGACATAGAGAGGTGTGAGACATTTGGAACAAGGTTTGAACATGATCCATGAGGGAGGAAGAGCTTAACAGCTTGGGCAGTGGCTATACATATCCTTTAGAAAAAGGCGCAAAGGAATTGGGCTGATGAGGTGAGCGGTTTCTGCTACAGTTGGAAGATGTAATAACTTTGCTGTACATAAGTGAAGAACTGCAATAAAATCCATATTGTGAAAGAAGATCACCCCATGGATTTTAGTCTGCATTTAGGGGCTCATTACCATGGCGGCATCATCGTTGCGGTGTTTGGGACCGCCCACCAGACATGGGGCGGTCCCACCACTGCAATTAGGATGCACCCGCCATACTGGCGGGCGCATCCAGGGCCTTTAACATTGCGGACGGTGCTGCTGGCTGCAGCACCGTATGCAATGCCAAAATGCCATGCTGTGCATTTCCCTGCACTACGTGGAAGGCACCATGCGGTGCCTGCCACGCAGTGCAGGGAAATGCAGGGGGTACCATGGGTACCCCCCCAGTGCACAGCTACCTCCCCCGCACACAAGGGGGGCCCGTTTCGGGCCCCCGAATCCGTTTCCGCCTGTCTTTTCGCGGTGGGATGTCCGCCGCGAAAAGACAGGCGGAAAGGCACCGCCGCAATGTTGCCCCTTAGTTTAGTTCCGCAAGGTGGGCGGAAAAGGACCGCCTTGCGGAACCGTGGCGGACGGTCTTTCCGTCCGCCGCGGACAGATTGGGATTTGCACCGCCATCCTAATTCGGCAGTGGGAAAATCGGGCTCCGATGGCGGAAGGAACGGCACCGCCGCCATCGTAATGAGCCCCTTAGAGCAGTGGCGGCTGGTGATCTTTGAAAGTGGGAGGGTTTAACATATGCTAAATTGTTGGGAGCAGGTGAGAAAAGCGTGCTAGCCCTACTGACATCAAAAGGGCCAGCACTGAGGTTCACCCTGAAATTTGAACAAAAAGGTGTCAAATAGAGCATTTTAAAGCACATTTTAACATACATTTGTTAAAATGCCATAAACTCTGAAAAGGCACTCATGAAATAATCCATCACTTTCATGGTTAGCCATAAAAGCCTGACCCTCAGAAGGAGTGTTGCAGGTGTGCGTGCCCTAAGAAACGTTTGAGAGAATGGCCAATGCTATGCATTTTTTAGCAAACGTTCCCTAACAAAACAATCTAAATAGCATAACTTTAAAACTACAACATTTATGCTATTTTGTATATTTTGCTCGAACATAATCCCAGGCAGAGCAAGGAAGAGGGAGATAGAGGGGTAGTCTTTAAGAAAGAAAAAAGAATGTTACTATTAGTCTTCAAGCTACACACACTCTGATACCCATACAACCTAGACTTTTACTGTTTGCTTGCAAAACAACTGGGAAGAAAATTAGAGGTCCATGCTGAAATAACCTACCTAGACAGTCACTTCTTCATTGGGAAAACTAACCCTCATGTGCACGTTTTTATACGACTTTCATAAGACATTCTGGGTTCAAAATCTAGTGTATGGGGATGTGCATGGTTTCCAATAAATGCATTTGAACAAATGCACTAGCACCTCTGGCAAAATCAAATTATACCATCGGAAGATGGAAGTGATCTGAATCAATCTATGTTTTCTTTCCTCTCTCGTGTAACTGTAGGGCAAGAAGGGAGTCTTTTAATATAGCACTAACCTGTCCTGAAGGCTTTAGAGCGCTTTACAAGAGAACCAATCATTAAATACATTTAGGCACGGGAGACTGTAGAGATCACCTACAAACACAATATCTTGAGCTGGACTTGGGATTCAAATCTGGTTCCCTGATTTCAGATTTGGCAGCTCCACGTGCTGAGCCAAATCGCCTCCATGTAAAAATGTCAAAAAAGAGTGTGTGTATGGGCACAATACATGCAAGCCTGGTTGAAAATATTTTATATTGGCGAGACTCCAATTTTAAAGACGAAAAACTTTAGTTATCCTGGTATCTTGTTCAAAGGTTTTACTCAAACAAAAGTCTGCTCTAAATTGTCATAAAACCGCAATTCATACGCACAAGCACTTTAGAAGTGAACTTGGACCAATGACAGTAAACGTGGCGCCTGCGGAGATCAGAAAGGAAGGAAGATTTGGTCAATCGATGAGCCAGATGGGTGACATCCTCCACCGGGTCCGGACGCAGAGCTATAGAAAAAAGTAATTATGAGAATAAGCCCCTGCGTCACATGATGGCACATAACATTTGCACTACAACAAACAAAAATCTGTTATAATTTCCCACAAAGTCGCAATGCACAATCACTTTTCAAGAGAACTAGTATCAACGAGGAGAACGGAAAGGGAAGAAGACCTGGAAAATGGAAGAGCCAGATGAGTGACACTCCCCCATGGGGCCGGTCGCAGAGAAACGGACAACTGTAAACATGAAAAAAAGCCCCGAGTCATATGATGGCATATAACAAATGCACCTTATCAGAACTGTTAATCTTCACAAACAATGCCTCCTTTTTAAATGTTATTTTATTGTAATGCAATGGTTTTAATTAACTTATGCAAATAAATTCAAATTTCAAATTTCTATTTCAAATTTCAAATTTTCAAATTTCACATTTCTTGTTCAATGACAACATGAAGTGGGAAAGATTATTATCCCTGAGGTCTCAGTGCATGGAGGCATTGTGCGAATCAATTATTAGGTTTGCCAAGAAATTAGGACATAAGCCCCTAAAAGAAATGATTATGCTCTATAAAAGCAAAAACCTCACTGCTGGCACATATGGGGCTGGCATTTGGGGGTATATGGCAGATAAACCTCTACAGGTGGTGGAGAACACATTTTTTAATAGGCTACTAGGAACTCCAAAATCTACCCCAAGCCTTATATTACATAATGAATTGGGTGTAAGCTACCTGGAAGATAGAGGAGGCCTGGCCCCTATTTCACTATGGATCCAAATCTGGTCCACTCCTGAATTGTTTTTTTCACACAGAATAATAGAGGGCTGTTTAATGCCAAGTAATTGGACAGCTGTTCCATTGCTTAAATATGTTAAAAATAGCTTTCAAGAGTTGGGGTTGAGTAGTCTTTTTGAAAATCCGGTAATATTAATGCACACTATATGGTCGAGGTCAAGAAAAAGGTCCTTTTAAATGAAAAGGATGCTAGGATCATGAAAGCACTCGATTCGGTAACAATTCCAATCATACGTGCCGCTTTCAAACACCCAAGACATGGATCCATACTTAACATGGATAAAGGCTCCGGAACTTAGGGCTCCATTACGATGGCGGGCGGACTTAGTCCACCCGCCACCGTAACGGAAAATGGGACAGACCGCCAGAGGTGCGGCGGTCCCACGAGGCCAATTAGGATGCGCCCGCCACACAGGCGGGCGCATTCTGGACTTTAACATTGCAGACGGTGCTGCTGGGTGCAGCTCTGTCCGCAATGTTAAAAGTGCATGCTTTGCATTGCCATGCACAACGTGACAGGCACCGCGTGGTGCCTGCCACATTGTGTATGGGAATGTAGGGGGGTACCATAGGTACCCCCCAAGTGCAGCCCCCCACTCCCCCGGGGGCCCGTAACGGGCCCCCAAAGCAATCTCCGCCGGCCTTTCCATGGCAGCATCACCTCCGTGGAAAGGCCTTTGAATTGGCACATCATAATATGGATGGCGGTGCCTGCTCGGCACCGCTGCCATATTATGCCCCAGATCCACACGGCAGGCAATCGTAACGATTGCCTGCTGGCGGAAATGCGGCGGACGGTCTTTCCGTCCGCCGCTGTCCCCCCCGCCATTGTAATATGGCGGGGGGTAAATGGAGGGCGGGCGGGGAAAGATGTCGGGCGGATCGGTGGCGATCCGCCCGACATCATAATGACCCCCTTAGATTTTATCTTACATGGTGAAGAGTCAATACAATTCATTACCTAGTGGCCTTCCCTATTGCTGGCACCTGGTTCGTGTCACTACCGTGTTGCCCATGCGATGAGAGGTCACACCAGTCAACTAAGCACTTTATGCTCTTTGCACCTTGTATACTTCTTTTAGAATACGGTTCCTTCACCCTATACTTAGCAGAGGTTCTTTTAATACTAATCAAGAGGGCTTAATACTCAAGCGCTGAGATTAAGGAAGAAATACACACTGTGATCCTTGTTTTTGACTTTGATGCAGGTTCGCCTTGAGAGCTTAGTATAGATTTGGTTGGCATTAAGGTATTCCTATAAGAAATGCGAAATTTGGGAGCTAACAATTTTGTAGGGCCGTTTGTATAACTTATTATTAAGGAGGGCAAAATAGTTTAGCTTAATCATGATATTTCATTATTATTTTAATGAAGTGTGAAATTTTTGTATGGATTACATGGTGCTTTCATGGTCAATACTGACCGAATAAAGAAGATGATGATGATGCTCAAGCCTGACAAGGTGCTAGTGCGAGCTGACATCACGTTTTCATCTTCATTACACTGTAATAGCACAAGCAAGCACTCTTTTAATTGTGGTCCTCAAAGACAAAGCAAAAGCCAATTGTACCAGAAACGTTTGCCGGCTCTAATACCCCAGTTTTCTCAGTAAGTACGAAAAGCTACCAAGAGTAAATTATTTTAGTCTCTTGTGCTGTTATTAGCCTATCCAGTTTCTATAACAAAAACATGTTAAAAATGTCCCTAGACAAAAAAAGGTGGCTTCTCGCCAAAAGTGGAATAAGATATGAAATCACAGATTCTGCAGTGGAACAGAGGGAGTGTTCCTGGGCACACTATGTTGTAATCCCCTTACCACAGTTCTCTTACCTGATGGGTAGGGCATTTAAAAAGCAGTATTCAATGCTGGCCACATATGTAAAGCCCTAGAGAATAGCATTTTTTGAACTTATTTGTCAGACAACTCAAGTTAGTCTGAGTTCAAGTGCAATGAATTAAGACTAATATGCCACAGTCAGCAGACTCAAACACACACACACAATCACACAGGCACACATGAACACACACACACACTCACACATACACAGCCACACATACACACACACACACACCTTTTATTACTTAACATGATTACATAATTTTCTTATTTACCATTCTTTTAATCTCCACGGTAGGCAAATCCAGAAATTCTGCACTGAGTCAAAAAGCAGGTGCCATGAAAGCGGGTTGAACAGCATGGGTTGTATTATGAAGAGGAATGTTCTCGTCAAGCCTTCTAACAGCTTCTGGTAGGGCTGAAAGTTAGAGCCCTATCAGAAGTTTGGAAAGAGCTTCGGGGCCCCACCCATGATCTTGTCTTTGGATTTCTATTGGTGTTAGGGACCTATTGATGAGCCCCCTTGACTGACCCATTTTGGCAGGTGAACTGCACTCCCCGAGGCATGCACAGTACATCTGCTAAATAATATGGATTGTGCCTGTGTGAGGGGGATAAAGTTGAATGGCGCAATCTAGACATCCATTTACAATCTTTCCCACATACTGCAGTTTGCAGATGGATTATCATCACGCCGGATTAATCCCTTCACTTTCCTCTTGTCAGGTCGCTGGGCTTGCCATGTGCATATCACACATTCAGCTTACATTAATACATACTCTGACAAAATCATGTTTTCATGCAAACTGGCTCATGCAGGCTGCTGAACAGTGAGAGGCATTCTGTGCAGTGAGTGTAGGTCCCATGTAGCTGGATTCTCAGTGGGTGGTAGTTCATCACCCAAATGCCCTTGTACAGGAGCAACCACTGGTTTAGAGGCTCTACCAGAATTTGGATGATTTTTAGGTCCCCCAAAACTCAACATGAATTACATATTCTAGTGTCCTAACATGTCACCAACCTCGAGGAGATTCAATGTGCCATTGAGTGCTGCTAGTATAGCTTCCTCTTGTGTCATGCAGAGTAAGAGAATGTTTGTGGTGTGGCAACACTTATGTGAGGCAGGGAGAGGGGCCTACAGTAGGAAAGAGAAACTCAAGTATAGCAAGGAGGTAAATGGAGAAGTGATTGGCTGGGGCATCATAAGTGTGAAGCGGTGAAGCAGTTAAAAAACAATCTTAAGTGGGTGGGTGGAGAAGAGAGTCTTAGATACGAGGAACAGTGACTCCACTACTGATACTTGGTCATGCTTGGGCCACGAATGGCCCACCTACTGTAGCGTGAGTCTACTGTTGAGAATAGGTAGTGCCCTGGGTCAAAATGACAATGGGAAGACAGTGACAGTTGCACTCCTCCTCTGCGTGACTGAGCACCTATAGTGAAGAACAAGACACTGACTTTGCGCTCCTCGTGTTATCCAACTCAAGGTCAATTTTCCCCAGGGCAATACCTATCCTCAAAAAGAGACCCCCTTTACAATACGCTGATTTGATTCATCGCTGGAGGCATTGCCCCCTCGGCTGACGCTTCTACACACAATTTTGGGTTATCTCCTGCGGCATCTTCTGACCTGGAAGATAAGAGAGGGTACCTTCCAATTGTTGCTTTACTACTGGTTTACTACACAAGATCCAGGAAATTTATTTTTGACCACGAATTTCACTGGTGGCCACCCATATTCAGAGATGTTTCGCTTACATTTTGTTATCCGGATAAGACCTTGAGAATACAGAAGAAGTCAAAACAACATCAACAACCCATAGCACATAAACTTAGCAGAACCCAGTGAGTTTCTTCTTTGTGGTTTATTTTTAATGGGGACGCAGTGCACCCTTTTTTCTTAGTGAAATGTAAAGACAATATTTTTTACTGTATAACTAACATTATATATTAGAACTGTTGGATCAAGTTACTAACTAGCCTGAATGTTATTGTAGCATTTGTTGCACGTAGCGACTTTCTTTGCATACATAGTTGATTTTGATGCCATTCAATGTACACAGCAATTTCCACTACATAAAGGAATATTACTATTGCTACAAAGGAGTTCCAGATGAACCGCTGCTTTTTTTTAAAAACCTTCTAAGGGCCCATTTGGGCGTTTGGGGCACATAAGAGTTTCTTTCACTCCTTGGGTCGTGAGAGACAGTTTGCTTTGAGCCCCTCTTCTTTCCATCTTCAGCTTGCTCCCACTCCCCATTTCCTAGCTAACTTTTGGAGAGTCATGTCTTGTTTTTATTAGCTGTACCTTTTATGAAGGAAATGTGTTTACTTGTTTCTGCTATTCTGATACTTGTAGTGTTGGTGGACCATGCTGTGGTTCATGTAGGGGGATCCATTGTAAGACCACCTTTCCTAAGATAGTTTTGATTGAAATGATCGGAACTTAAAATTATATGAGTCATTTATATTTGTTTATGTGTGACTGGATGGATATTCTGAATAAAGTTGAACTGAATTGAATAGTTCAATCTCACTTGAGGCTTGCCTTACACATTTGTCCACACACGCCTCTAAGGGCAGTATTTACAGTTTGGCGGATCAGGTACTCCATCAAAATATGATGACTGTTCCTTCCACCGTAGTTAGAGTGCTATTTGCTATTATCCACTTGCAATCGACTAGTTTGGCAGTGACCACATTTTTGATGGAATACTCTTTCCACTAAACTTTAAATGAGGCTCTAAAATCTCTCTTTATCTATGACAGAAACCCTTTTCAGGTCACATATTGGTGTTTGAAACCATCTGCATGTATTCTTTTCTTGGTTCACATTTTTTGAGATGTGGTATATGTGGTTCAACATGACAGCAGGGCAAATATCAAGCTCATCCACCCACATATCTTACTACGGATTGTTGCACCCAAAACCCCCTCAGTCTCATCCTTTGACTTGGCTTTGCCCTGCTTTCCTGTCTCATTCTTTGTGCTTATAATATGTTATTTTCTGCTCACTATCTTCACTTTAGATCTTAAAAGGTGCTGAGATGAGTATCTGGATAAGGAAACCTATGGAAGGAGACACTAAATACCCTGATAAAGACTATTCAAAGGGATTTTTGAGCAATTGAATTGTTGCTTCTATTGGTTCACTGACAAAATATCGATGCTAAAAACATTGATGTAAAAGATATCGAAAAAAATATAGAATGCAAAAATATCGACTCCCTATACTTAAACAGGTAAGTACAAAAATATCAAATCAAAAATATTGAAGTTAAAAATATAGATGTAAAAATATAGATTTAAAAATATAAATAAAATAAAATAATATATATTAAATATATAAAATATTAATATTTTCTTTTTAACATAAATTAAATTTAATATAAATTTTAACTTAATATAAAAAAGAAACTTAATTTAAAAAATATAAACACACAAACATAATAATTTATACATATATTTATTTTAAAACAATTTAATAACTGTTATCTTTATTTAATTTTTAAAAATTTAAATTATATAAATATAAAATATATACATATATCAATAATTTAAAATAAAAAAAACCATTCTATAATTAATTAAAACATTAAACTATTAAACAAATATTAAAACGTACATTTTACAATACAATAAATACAACAGTAGGGAAACTGTTGGATAGCGTAATAATTAAATTTACTATTCCAACTCCAGTGAGTGCAACAGTAGGGAAAGTGTTCGATAGCCGAGGGGTAAAAATTACTATTCCCACTCCAAAGAGTGCAACAGTAGGGAAAGTGCTGGATAGCGGAGGGGTACAATTTACTATTCCCACTCCAGTGAGTGCAAAAGTAGGGTAAATGTTGGATAACGAAGGGGTAAACATTACTATTCCCACTCCAGTGAGTGCAAAAGTAGGGTAAATGTTGGATAACGGAAGAATTACATTTACTATCCCAACTCCAGTGAGTGCAACTGTAGGGAAAATATTGGATAGCGGAGGGGTAAAAATTACTATTCCCACTCCAGTGATTGCAACAGTAGGGAAAGTGCTGGATAGCGAAGGGGTAAAAATTACTATTCCCACTCCAGTGAGTGCAACAGTAGGGAAAGTATTGGATAGCGAAGGGGTAAACATTACTATTCCCACTTTAGTGAGTGCAACAATAGGGAATGTGCTGGATAGCGGAGGGGTAAAAATTACTATTCCCACTCCATTGAGTGCAACAGTAGGGAAAGTGTTGGATAGCAGAGGGGTAACAATTACTATTCCCACTCCAAAGAGTACAACTGTAGGGAAATTATTGGATAGCAGAGGGGTAAAATTTACTATTCCCACTCCAGTGAGTGCAAAAGTAGGGTAAATGTTGGATAACGGAAGAATTACATTTACTATCCCAACTCCAGTGAGTGCAACAGTAGAGAAAATGTTGGATAGCAGAGGGGTAAAAATTACTATTCCCACTCCAGTGAGTGCAACAGTAGGGAAAGTGTTGGATAGTGGAGGGGCAAAAATTACTATTCCCACTCCAAAGAGTGCAACAGTAGGGAAAGTGT
Source organism: Calotriton arnoldi (assembly GCA_963921515.1). NCBI lineage: Eukaryota > Metazoa > Chordata > Amphibia > Caudata > Salamandridae > Calotriton > Calotriton arnoldi. The sequence continues at coordinate 81,302 of CAWUFW010012581.1, read as the reverse complement.
TGGATAGAGGAGGGGTAAAAATTACTATTCCCACTCCAGTGAATGCAACAGTAGGGAAAGTGCTGGATAGTGAAGGGGTAAAAATTACTATTCCCACTCCAGTGAGTGCAACAGTAGGGAAAGTGCTGGATAGCGGAGGGGTAAAAATTACTATTACCACTCCAGTGAGTGCAACAGTAGGGAAAGTGTTGGATAGCGGAGTGGTAAAAATTACTATTCCCACTCCAAAGAGTGCAACATTAGGGAAAGTGCTGAATAGCGGAAGGGTAAAAATTACTATTCCCACTCCATTGAGTGCAACAGTAGGGAAAGTGTTGGATAGCAGAGAAACAAAAATTACTAATAACATTTAAAGAATTAAAAAATTAAATTATCTTAAAAATAAATAAACAATATTTTAAAAATATACGAATAAATATATTAAACATATAAAAATAACACATATAATATTAATTACATATAACAAAAAGGTACAAATATATTTAAAAAAATGATAAATTCATTTATAAACAATATTTATTTAAAAGGAGCAAATATTAACAAACAAACAAATTGTTTAAAACGTAAATGTATTTATTGGATTTCCTACCCTATAACACCACACCAATAGAAAAAGACTTCAACATTTTTGTTTAAATTTATTTCCATAATTAACATAAATAATAATGAATTTTAAAAGTATTATTAATAAAAAAACAATAAACATTCATTGAATACACATTCTTTAACACTATAAACACCACAACACACACCTAAAATTAATTACACAATTACCATAATTAATTACTAATTAATCAATTTAAATTAATTAACAACTAATTAATAATTCATCAATAAAAAAAAATCTTTCCACCCTTCCCACCATTTACACCTATAAACACCACAACACACACCTAAAATTAATTACACAATTACCATCATTAATTACTAATTAATTAATTAAAATTAATTAACAACTAATTATTAAATAATTCATTTACACATTTAACACTAGAACATCTCAATTAAACACATATTGATAAATAAAAATTATTCAATAAATGTAATATAATTAAATTAGTTCCCACCCTATTCCCCTATAAACCCACAACCCGCTACGGAACTAAAAACGCAAAATTCAAATAAAAAAAAATTAATAACTACTAAAATTTTAATACATTTAATAAAAATACAAACAATTCTTATACAAAAAACATACATCACACACATAAAAAATATATACTAAAATACATAACATTGATAAAAAATCGATTTTTTTAACAACTATATTTCTGCAAACGATATTAAACACTTCAATATTTTTTAAATAGATATTACTTACCTAAAATCGATATTCTTGACCACGAGAATTTGTCTGTCGATATTCCTGACCCATGATATTTTTGACAGGATATTTGTGCAATTCGATATTTTTTACTCGATATTCTGTCTCTGCACGCTTGTATTATTGTTATTTTGCACTTACATAGGGAGCCACCGTTTTTATGCAGTAATGGAGGACGAAATTATGCAGCAGGGTTAACTAACGGCAAGAAAGGCAAATTATGCAGAACAATCTGGCATATTCTTTGTCAGTGTTATTTTATTATTTTGCCATTTTAAGACACATCCATACTGTCTGGGCAAAATTTAATCTCATTTGTCCAATTTTAATGCCTAAAGGTAGTATGATTTTACAGCGTATCCCAATATCACACATGCCTTTAGCACACATGTACTATCAGGCATTGACCTCTACAACGCATGGTATTGCTTCATGGAGCTTTACAATGCATTTATGCTCGTTTTATGTATACAGACACACATATGTGTGTTAATAGATAGACAGGCAGGCAGGCGGACGGACGGACGGACGGACGGACAGACAGACAGACAGACAGACACAGTATGGTGCTGGCCATAGAGCCAGCAGGGGCCATTGGGGCCATTGGGCTCCTCCCACAGGCACACATTCTGGGTGCCCTGGGTCAGTACCGGTAACAAATGACAATGTCCCAACAGGTAATGTTTTCAAAAGACAATTAGATAGGGTGCAAAATCAGTTGAAAGCAAAAAGAGACGGGAAACAACACCAAGATTTGATAGTGCGGTCTGTATTGAAACTCTCAATACAGTCAGCAATATTACATCATATGCAAGTGTAATACAAAGTTTTGATGCACACAAGGTGCTCACGAAAGGGTTAACAGAGCATGTGAGACACTTGATATGGTGGAATAAACAGCGAAATGGCGCAATATCTTAAAAGGGATACATAACATGAGCAGTGAAAGAACAGTTAGTTAGGAACATGTTAGGAATCAAGAAGGCCAAGAGTACCCAGAGTAGTTGATGGCGTTTCGACCTGCTTGAGTTCAGGTCATCATCAGAACGGGATTACACAATGATTCGGCAGTTGCTGTACATTGGAACAAAATTGGGTCAAGAATAAGGTTCAAGATAGAAAAGTGATTGGGGCAGGTAGTTATGTGAAAGGAAGGAGGTCCAGGATGTGCTAATAACTACCTGTGAGGTTTATCAGCGAGGGGATACCTAATTGAAGTGCTATATCTTCAGGGGGGCAATTCAACCCAGGAGTTGATTCGAAGTAAATCCGATAAGGTATGCAATTGGTTGCACCGGTAGAGATAGGTGCATGGGCTATGCGAACCAAAATGAATTCTGGAAATGGAAAAAAAAAGGAACAATTGAAGGTATATGTGGTATTAAAGTTTTTTTTTTTTTTTTTAAACAAAATGGAGAGATGGGTACTTGATGGCGCACAGGCAGTGCGAGTCGAAATGAATTCTGCAATTGACAACAAAGAACAATTGAAGGTATACATGGTTTAAAAGTATTAAAAAGGGAAGGTGGGAAATCGATAGCGCTTACCAAGGAGGCTAAGCATGTGCGGTGGACCCGAGGCACCCCAAGGCACCCAGAGCTCAATCGGCATGTGCGTGGAGGGATCCAATGAGGTAAATCCAAAGGGGTCGCATTAGTAGGACCACAGGTATGAGAATTAATCCGGAGTCACGAGGCTGGTGGAGGGAGGAATACATAAAGTACAATAAGCTGTGGGGCCCAACCTACAGTGTGCTGTAGAGAAGGCGGCATGTGGAGCATGACGGCTTTCCTGGTGTTTAAGTAGCTTTGCCTGAGCCTTTCCATGAAGGGAAAGTGCTTGAGGGAAACTACTCCGGAACTGGCAGGCATTCAGAATGAACCGTGAGTGCCGCAATGCCTGCTTGGGCACCAACTTAAAAAATGACCTGCTCCCCCCTGAGACCATGGGGGCCTTTGGGCTTCCCCCGCTGCCCCCAAGATGAAAAAATAGTGTGTGTGTCCTTGGTGGGAACTCATCAAATTTTTAAAAAAGTATAATGAATGAGCGGCAGGAGTCACTCATTTATTATTCACTGCTCCAGCAAGGAGCACCCCATAATGCCCTAGGGCATTTCTAAATTATACATTTTCTTGCTGGTGGTGCCCCTGGAAGGGGCAGAGGTACGCCAAACATTTTTTAATGTGCTGCTGCACCCCCTGCAGCCCCCAGCAGCATAAAAAACACTGTAAGTCTCCTGGGTCATTCGACCCAGGAGAACTTACCATATTTGTTTAAAGCATTCCGAGTTGGAGCAGTATGCTCTTCATCTGGAGTTCAAGAACCACCAGTGGTTGGTTCTCTGGCTGCACTTTGTGGCATGAAAAAGGTTAAAAAAAAAAAAACCTCAAAGATTTGTTTTCTTAAAATGCTTTATTTAAAATATTTTATCACAATCAATGTTATTAAACATTGCAATGTGTGCATTTATGAAATAAACATTTGATTATGGTTATTGATGACTTTTTCATGGCAAAAAAGGTCAGCCTTATATGTGTTGATGTGCTGACCTTTGGATGAAGCCAATAGGCTTGTCCGCTTTTATTTTGGTATTTTGAGCCTGTGACAAAGCCAATAGATCCGCCTTACTTCAAAATACTCCTTTTATATTGTTACATGGTATAGCCAGCCATGCATAACGGTGGGAAGTTGGGTGCAGGGCCAAAGATTAAAGTAACATTATAGTTAGGTGAATATGTCAGTGACAACATTACTGTTTTGACCTAAAAAAAACACAGAAATTCACCAGTTATAGGTAGCCGAATTAACTATAACTTGCGTCCCTGCCATACACTGCTTATGAACTCACATATTACATCTCTTATGAAATGTTATATGACATCATTTATGACATCAATGATGACAGTTCAAGTGACATCATTGATGGCATCACTGTGGCCAGGCCCTGCGGCCAACCCACCCATAGGCAGCTAACCCCTACTCCTTCCGAAGGCAGCCAACCCCATGCTGCATGCGGCGTATTGTCGCTCTTGTGTGGGATTTGCTGCAGGGCCTGCCTTGCAGCCAGGTCCTGTGTCCAACCCCCCCCCCGGGTATCCTGCACACAGCCTTTGGCCGTGTGCAGCAGGGCGTTGGCCACAAGGCTTGGCCTCTTGCCAGGCCCTGTGGTCAAACCCCAGCAGTCTGCTAACCCCCTTTTGGTGTGTGCAGCGTAGGGTTGGCCTTTGGGTCCTGGGGACACATTCCCTGGGGCAAAACATGTATATGTGCAGCCCCCTCTCCAACCTCATCCCCCAAGGTGGTCCATTGAAATAACTGAGAGGGGCCACTTTTGGCCACAGGGAACCCATCCCCTGGGGCTGTCTGTTTTTTATAAGGGGCAGAGCTGTGTTGCCCCCTCCCGAAACCTTTCTAGGCCCCGGGACCCCCTCCCCCGGGGATGTATTACATTATGAAGGGGAGGGGGCCACGTGGCCCCCTCATCAAGTCTATTTTGCCCCAGGGGCTCCAACCCCCAGGGCCTCTATTTTAAGTTGGTAGGTGTCCACCCAAGACACCCACCATACACACGTTGGGGGAAGTGGGGCTAGCTTCAGGGCCCCCAGATCCCCTGCCGTCTTCCTGCGTGCTGCGAGAGCCAGCATTGCTCCCGCATGGAGGGAGTAGCTATTTATGCTGCTCCCTCTGGGCGGGAGCAATCTGTTGATCTGTTTCCCTGCGCGCATCAGTATGGACAGGGATACAGATCACAAGTCTCCTTCCATCTGGTGGGAGCATTTATAAAGCTTCCGCCCGTTGGGAGAAGACTCTGTGTTTGGCGGTAGTTTAAAAACTTTTAGGTGGAAGGAAACACAATTTCCTTATCCATGCTGGTGCGAGCAGGGAAACTGATGTGTCTCAGTAGTACGCTCCCTGTGACACAGCAAGTGAGCCAGCCTGAGGGATGGGGTCCCCTGCACCAATAATGACCCAGGGAGGGGGGCCGCATGATACTTTGAGTCACAGGGGATGGTGTCCCTGAGGCCGAATACGGCTCGGGTAGAGAGACACCCGCCCCCCTCCCCATAATAATAAATCAGGCCCCGGGGAGGGCTTCTCCGGGGCCGAATATGACTCAGGGTTGGGGGCCGCATGTCCCTTCCCTTAATTAAACAATGCAGTCCCGTGCCATTCAGGCATGAATATGGATGAGGAACTATCTGTACATTTGTAAAGGCATGTTTGAAGGATTCAATTCTCTTAAATGAAGCTTCCCTCGTTGGTATTTGGAACAGGGATTTTAGGCAACTGTAGTTGGTTTTTAGATGAGTACATATTGGGTGAATTGTTTTTTGCTTTGCTAATCACAGAATATATTTTTTATAAAAGAAAATGTTTTCTGTGTTTACACTGTTCCCCTATTGTAGTTAGGCCCAAGTGCATATGACATCTGATCATGGATATGATGTGTGGAATGGGGATCCGCAAAATTGTGACAATAAGAAAAAGTGTCTTCCTTGAGATATCATGTATACGGATGATGATTAGCCAACGGTTATGACAGTACATAATTTGTTCTTTACTGCATTGTCGGAGATGCCATGCACTTGCCAATGAGATTCATTTTGCTAAGTGGCTGGGATATTTGTTTAATGAATTTGGCTATTGCTGCCGATTACTAGAGTATTGTTGTCTCTCAATAATTTGTGGGAAATGCACTATTATCCCACCCGGATCTAGGCATAGTACAACACGAATCACATTGGACACATTCCACAATATTAGTGAAACTAAGGCCCCTTTCCCATCGACACAGAATTACATGGATGATTTGAAATATACATTGTATGTGTTTACTATGGGGTCGATTCCGATTCGGGCCGGAAAAAGCACCGACCGACTCGGATCCGGAAAAAATACCGACCGACACGTACCAGTGGCGCCCGACACGCCAAGTACGATGCAAGCCGCGATAAATCCGACCGACACGTCAGGAAACCAAGCCGACCGACCGAGCCGCTCGGAAAATAGCAATCCGGCCGGAAAAACACGCGAATCCAACCGACCGACACGCACCCGGAACAAATCCGACCGAATCGTACCCGCCAACTCCAACCCGCAAAGTACGATGCAAGGCGCGAAAAACACGACCGAGTCGGACGGAGGACAAGCCGTACGACCGACACGCATACAAAACCGAGCCGAAGCAACACAATACACCGCGACCGACGCGTACGCAGCATACAAAACTGCACAAACACAGCGTGAACGAAACGGAAAACACCGTACGAGACCAATGCAGGGTCCGACTCGGTCACAAGAACGTTTCCAACATACACAAACAGCACAAAGGAAAAATCAACCAAAAAAGGCCAAACAAGCAATTACCAAGCCAATAAATACTGGGGGGTGGGGACAGAGAACAAAGACACACCCACAACTCCACCTATATAAAGGACACAAATCACTACCATGAGCCTTTGCAAATGCCATTCCACTGCCAGCACCCAAGAGAAAGCAACCACACACCCACAGCTCATCCCTCACACAAGCCACACACCAGCAGCACACCAACAAATACCTACCTCACATACACCCAGCACAACACACACCCACACACCCTCACCTGCACACCAACACACACATCACCCACCATCACCACCCATCACCATGCCCCCAAGAAGAATCACAAGTTCCTAGATTGTGAATTGGAAGTCCTGGTAGACGAGATCCTCAGGGTAGAGCCACAGCTGTTTGGCACATTGGTCCAACAGACCCCCATGTCGCAGAAAACCAAGATGTGGGAGAGGATCATCAACAGGGTGAACGCACAATCACCATGTCGGCGCACAAAGAGCGACATCCAGAACAGGTGGTATGACGTGCGCAGGAGGGTACGGAAACTGCTGAAGCAAGATTACATCAACAGCCAACACACCGGCAGTGGCCCTCCTGCCAAGCCAATATACCTCAGGCCCTGGGAGGAGAAGGTGCGGGCCATCCTACCGCCAGTGAGCATATATGGACTAGAGGACATCCCAGAGCCTGGTGAGTACACAACAAATGTACACAATATACTGCCACAAAACACACACACATCACTGTCAAGGGGAGAGTCAAACCATGCACTCATAGCAATTACACAGCAACTAGAACAGAATCATCCCAAAATGTGTATGTCAGTCAGATAAACCCAACACATGCCATCAAAAAAGTCACATCCAACTGTGCCAACACATGTACAAACACAACCACAACTACAGCTAGGCAGTGGCACAAATAGAACTAACACACACATCCACACATGTATCCACCACAACAACACCAACACACAGTGAAGACCACTCAAAGGAAGGAATTCTGTGTATGCTGGCCAAGTCAGTGTAGCCAATAGCATCATGGGAGTCGCAGTCACACATATTGCCCCCCACAACTGTCCCATCAACACCACCATGAACCATGCGCACATCACAGGGAGTGGAGAAGGACTCACAAGATGGCTGACACTGGCTACTGCTGTGAGGAGCACAAGGCCCTGCTGCCAACTGTGCACCAACAAACAGCAGGACACCACTGACTGACATCCTGAGAGACAACTTACACTCCCTGCAATGCAAGCACGTTCCATGGTGGGATATCTGGCTGGCTGGGTGGGAAGGGGGACTTGCAGCACTGACCATAGTCACCAGCACCTCCCCTCACACCCCCCAACACAAACTCCACAGTACCCACCTGGTAGAATGCAATGCCCTCCATCCTAACACAAGATCCCACAAAGCACCACCACCCTGGCTTATGTTGTGTGAAGCACAGGGACACTCTTGGGACTCTTAGCCAAACAACTGCCAGGACAACACTCCCAGCCATCCTGTCAGCACAGCCAGCCCACCCCACAGGGAAGCAGAGTCAAAAGGAAGGAAGCATGGGCATGCTGGGAAGGGGGTGGAGGCAATAGCATGATGGGAGTCGTAGTCACAGACATTGCTCAGCCTCACAACTGGCCCATCAACACCACCCTGAACCATGCTCACATCACAGGGAGTGGAGAAGGACTCACAAGATGGCTGACACTGGCTACTGCTGTGGGGAGCACAAGGCCCTGCTGCCAACTGTGCACCAACAAACAGCAGGACACCACTGACTGACATCCTGAGAGACAACTTACACTCCCTGCAATGCAAGCACGTTCCATGGTGGGATATCTGGCTGGCTGGGTGGGAAGGGGGACTTGCAGCACTGACCATAGTCACCAGCACCTCCCCTCACCCCCCCAACACAAACTCCACAGTACCCACCTGGTAGAATGCAATGCCCTCCATCCTAACACAAGATCCCACAAAGCACCACCACCCTGGCTTATGTTGTGTGAAGCACAGGGACACTCTTGGGACTCTTAGCCAAACAACTGCCAGGACAACACTCCCAGCCATCCTGTCAGCACAGCCAGCCCACCCCACAGGGAAGCAGAGTCAAAAGGAAGGAAGCATGGGCATGCTGGGAAGGGGGTGGAGGCAATAGCATGATGGGAGTCGTAGTCACAGACATTGCTCAGCCTCACAACTGGCCCATCAACACCACCCTGAACCATGCTCACATCACAGGGAGTGGAGAAGGACTCACAAGATGGCTGACACTGGCTACTGCTGTGGGGAGCACAAGGCCCTGCTGCCAACTGTGCACCAACAAACAGCAGGACACCACTGACTGACATCCTGAGAGACAACTTACACTCCCTGCAATGCAAGCACGTTCCATGGTGGGATATCTGGCTGGCTGGGTGGGAAGGGGGACTTGCAGCACTGACCATAGTCACCAGCACCTCCCCTCACACCCCCCAACACAAACTCCACAGTACCCACCTGGTAGAATGCAATGCCCTCCATCCTAACACAAGATCCCACAAAGCACCACCACCCTGGCTTATGTTGTGTGAAGCACAGGGACACTCTTGGGACTCTTAGCCAAACAACTGCCAGGACAACACTCCCAGCCATCCTGTCAGCACAGCCAGCCCACCCCACAGGGAAGCAGAGTCAAAAGGAAGGAAGCATGGGCATGCTGGGAAGGGGGTGGAGGCAATAGCATGATGGGAGTCGTAGTCACAGACATTGCTCAGCCTCACAACTGGCCCATCAACACCACCCTGAACCATGCTCACATCACAGGGAGTGGAGAAGGACTCACAAGATGGCTGACACTGGCTACTGCTGTGGGGAGCACAAGGCCCTGCTGCCAACTGTGCACCAACAAACAGCAGGACACCACTGACTGACATCCTGAGAGACAACTTACACTCCCTGCAATGCAAGCACGTTCCATGGTGGGATAACTGACTGGCTGGGTGGGTGGGTGGGAAGGAGGTCTGGCTGTCAACCAAACACAATCAATGCAGACCATGTTCACACCCCAGAGAATACATAGAAATGCCCAAATAATGCAGGACAATGTGCCACACCAATATCAACCCCTGACTGTGACGACTTAGGACAATACAATGTACAGGCCCGCACCCCGAGGCACAGTCACAACTGTCAGGTGTGTCAACCACTGATGCCTGCAGAAACATGACATACATTGTTTGTGTCTCCCAAAAACAGGTGATGATAGGGACACAGCAGCAGACGCTGAGGAGTCCCAGTCCCAGGCTCAAGAGGATGCCGAGCTCACTGGCGTCGTACAGCCTCTGTCCTCCTCGGACGATGAACAACCTGGCACATCCGGTGCAAGTCAACATGCTGCACCAGCAGGACCACCAGCTGCAGCACCAGCAGGTCCACCAGCTGCACCCCTGCACCCACCCCTCCAACGACTGTCACCACGAATACCATCCCTGCCGACATGGACAGAATAAGGAACAACACCAGCGCAGTGACCCTGGACCAACCTGGGGCCATGGACACCACCACCACCACCAACCCCCAAGGTGGACCAGGGTTATCTGTGCGTGCAACTGCACACACTGCACATGTCAGCAGGGGTGGTGGGAGGGGTGGGAGACAGAGGTCGCTGCTTGCAGACGTTGCTGGTGTGCATGAAGACCCACAACTGGTACGCATAGCTGATGCGTACCAGTCCAGCACCGGAGAGCTCAGCCAGGTAGTGGGGCTCCTCAGAGACATCAAACAGCAGCAGGCTGCCCATCATGCCCGCTTGGACTCCCACATGTCCCAAGTGGAGTCACACATGTCACGTGTGGACTCCCACATGTCACGTGTGGACTCCCACATGACCCGCGTGGAGTCCAAGTGGGATGTACTACATGAGATGACGGCGGTGCACAGGGACATTTTACAATGCCTCCGCCAGATGAACAGCAACCAGTCCACACCTCCCTGTGTGCCAACAACATCTGGTACCGAACAAACTGCAACTGCCACAGGGAGGGAGGAGGACTCTGGCGGAGAGTCCCCTGCACCGCAGCAGCCTGCACTTGAGGGCCCCCCCAAGAAGAGGGGTCGTCCGAGGAGGGGAAAGTGAGAGGCTGATGGCCAAGCGCAACTCCCAGGAAGCCTGAACCTGTTCTGGATTTTCGCCTTTGTGCACAGACTGTTCACCCTGTTGATGGCAACACTACTCCCACACATTGCATGGGGAGTATAAGTTGGAACAATGTGTCAGACAACAGTGGCCCCGATACTGGGGATCCTGTCTACCTGGACTTTCTATTCATCTAGGAACTTGGGATTGCAAGATTCATGTACAGCACAATCCATCCTATGCACTATTATCACAATAAACACACTAATACACCATACTTGCCTCTGTCGTGATTCCAACGTGGGTGCTGTTATGGGGATGATGAACTGCAAAATTACACAGTGTATGCGAACTGCAACAGCAAGGACAACACAGGCATGTGAGTACAGGCAACGTGACACATATGAGGGAGACACACCACCAGGGCTACACAACACATACACACCTAGGCCATCTGACTCATTGCCTACACTGATGTTGCCAGGGAAGACGGTGCAATGCACAGACACCACACCCATTCCCAGTTGTAGTCAAGTAGCCCACAGGTGCAGTAAGCAAATGGCAGTCAAATGTGTGACCACAGACAACGCACATCACTAAGTGAAGCACAGGTTTATTACACAGTAGCAACATGCCGTAACCACTACAGATGCAAGGTAACCCCACCTGGTAGCGGGCACACAGTCAACAACTGTAGACAGAAGGAAGTCCATGGGTGTGGCGCACATCACCTGTAGGGACACAACAGCTACCAGCCTGGATGTGCAATCACGTCGTCGGTGGACACAGTTGACCAAACGAATCTGAAAGTACCCTGTGAAGGACAGAAATGACACACAGTCAAAAGCAATGCAGTACAGGACAGAACAGCAAAACTCATGCACAATACATGTTACAAGATACCCACCCAGAACCAAGTTAGCATGTCAACACTGTTGGGGAGTACAGCCCACCTGTCACCACACATCGCAACACACATCCTGTCAAGTAGCCCATGGACACACTCCAACAGCACCAGAGCACCACCCACACATCATGCCAACTCACATCATTCACATGACACCTCAGGATACTCACATTCAGCTAAAGAAGTTGGTGATGAGCTGTGTGCGGACATCACCATCACCATCATCATCATCATCGTCACTGGCATCGTGGTCCAGGCCAGGATCCTCCACAGGTGGCGGATGTTGGTCATCGTCATCCTGGATGAGAGGCAACTCCTTCCGCACTGCCAGGTAGTGGAGCATGCAGCAGACGATGATAATCTTGCACACTTTCGCAGGGGCATATGGGAGGGACCCTCCGGTCTTGTCCAGGCAGCGGAAGCGGCTCTTCAGGAGACCAAAGGTCCGCTCAATCACTCTCCTGGTCCGACCATGTGCCTCATTGTAGCGCATCTGGGCAGGTGTCACAGGGTTCCTGAGGGGTGTCAGCAACCACGGCATGTTGGGGTATCCCGAGTCACCTACGGACAGACAAGTGCACATCAGCTGACTTGGAAAAGTGGGCGGAATACTACAGATCAGATCACACACAATGGCACAAAGTCAGTACACACCGACAAGCCAGGCACGCTGGTTCTGCATCTGTGCCATCAACCTGGGGATGCGACTACTCCTCATCACAAAGGCATCGTGTGCTGAACCAGGGAAACGGGCACACACGTGTGTGATGGTCATGTCTGCAAGACACACCACCAGTGCATTGACCGAGTGGTAGTGCTTGCGGTTCCTGTAGGCCTGCTCCTGGGCCTGTGGTGGTACCAAAGCCACATGTGTCCCATCAATGGAGCCAATGACATGCGGCATCCTCCCCAGGGCATAAAAGTCACTCTTCACGTCAGTGAGTCGTCGCAGTCTAGGGAAATAGATGTACCGGTTCAGGAAGAGCAACATTGCCGCCAAAACATCGCGGAGCACACGGCTGAACATGGTCTGTGACATCCCACCAGCAGACGCCACAGTATGTTGGAAGGTACCGGTGGCAAAGAAGTGTAGGGCTGCCATCACCTTCACCTTGGGGGTCAGCGCTGTAGGATACGGCCGGCCAGGCTGCAAATGTGGGGACAACTGCACTGCAAAATCCTCAATCAGCTGCCTGGTGAAGCGGTACCGTCGGATGCTGTCCCGTTCCACCATCGTTGCCAGGTCTGGGAATGGCCGATGGACAGCAGGAGCCCTGCAGTGCAGAGGAGAAGTAAGCAAGATCGTCAGTCACCCCACATATGCGGCATTGAACACACTCAAGATCCCAACATACATCATCATGAGGCACAACTACATGAAGTGTGCAGTACCGGAACGACATTTATGGTACATACATGGCCAACATCTGTCAACACGGTCCTACAGGTGGCATCAATTTGTCCCTGTTTGGCCCATTGGATATCATGATGCTGTGTCACAGTCACCCCCCAGTGACATGTGAGGACAGATGTACCCCAGGCACCACAGCTCAACGACAGGCACATTCCCAGGGACCCTGTAATGCCACATGGACACTGGCATCACCTGGAGTATCATGTGTACACCACAACAAAACAAACATGACCCCCACAGGTAGTGGCCACACTTGCCATGGCAGGAGAGCCATGGACGTCTGTGACACACACGCACAACATCAGAGTCCATGCACACACAACGTGGATGTGGAGACTGTCTCCCATTGTGCACATGAAATCAGAGACATTGTAAACACTACATGCACAAAGACTGTGGAGGGCCATCACTATTGTGCCACTGGGACACCCTGGCTCAAACATACCGTCCCACATGGGACTCACGGGGTATGTGACATGACATACACAAACACCACTGTGAAATGTGACCATGGCACATGCACAGATATGAACAGTTGCACATCACAGTGGTCACGTACACGTAACACCCATGATCCTGTCCCCATGAACACGTGCACAGCCTGGGGGTGGCTGCCCACAGGTGACACCCACAGGACAACATGTACACCAACATACACACAATAGGAAATGCAGCCTTACATGCCTTATGATAAGGTTTGGACAGGCTGTCGTGATGTAGGTGTGCCCCTCACTCCCTGGGAGCTATCTGTGGCTGGCATATGTCCATCTGAGACAGGCATGCTGACATATGCCAGTCACATGTACAGTGATGCGTTGTACTGCAATGGACCGATCGGTGCCTCCGGCCGGCCCATTGCATTCAATGTGTGCGGGTACGCGTTGTACCCCTGTGCGCGTTGAACAGCAATGGACCGATCGGTGCCTCCGGCCGGCCCATTGCTTTCAATGTGTGCGGGTACGCGTTGTACCCCTGTGCGCGTTGAACAGCAATGGACCGATCGGTGCCTCCGGCCGGCCCATTGCATTCAATGTGTGCGGGTACGCGTTGTACCCCTGTGCGCGTTGAACAGCAATGGACCGATCGGTGCCTCCGGCCGGCCCATTGCATTCAATGTGTGCGGGTACGCGTTGTACCCCTGTGCGCGTTGAACAGCAATGGACCGATCGGTGCCTCCGGCCGGCCCATTGCATTCAATGTGTGCGGGTACGCGTTGTACCCCTGTGCGCGTTGAACAGCAATGGACCGATCGGTGCCTCCGGCCGGCCCATTGCATTCAATGTGTGCGGGTACGCGTTGTACCCCTGTGCGCGTTGAACAGCAATGGACCGATCGGTGCCTCCGGCCGGCCCATTGCATTCAATGTGTGCGGGTACGCGTTGTACCCCTGTGCGCGTTGAACAGCAATGGACCGATCGGTGCCTCCGGCCGGCCCATTGCATTCAATGTGTGCGGGTACGCGTTGTACCCCTGTGCGCGTTGAACAGCAATGGACCGATCGGTGCCTCCGGCCGGCCCATTGCATTCAATGTGTCGGGTACGCGTTGTACCCCTGTGCGCGTTGAACAGCAATGGACCGATCGGTGCCTCCGGCCGGCCCATTGCATTCAATGTGCGGGTACGCGTTGTACCCCTGTGCGCGTTGAACAGCAATGGACCGATCGGTGCCTCCGGCCGGCCCATTGCATTCAATGTGTGCGAGTGCAGCGTTGTACCCCTGTGCGCGTTGAACAGCAATGGACCGATCGGTGCCTCCGGCCGGCCCATTGCATTCAATGTGTGCGGGTACGCGTTGTACCCCTGTGCGCGTTGTACTGCAATGGACCGATCGGTGCCTCCGGCCGGCCCATTGCATTCAATGTGTGCGGTACGCGTTGTACCCCTGTGCGCGTTGAACAGCAATGGACCGATCGGTGCCTCCGGCCGGCCCATTGCTTTCAATGTGTGCGGGTACGCGTTGTACCCCTGTGCGCGTTGTACCTCAATGGACCGATCGGTGCGCACCCATTGACAATGGGCTTGCCTGGCAACGGACGCGTTTCGAAATTCGAACGAGTCGGTTGCTGGAAAATCAGTTGGTCACCCACAACAATGTTGCAAAATCATGTATGTCATGAAGTTGAAGATTTGAAGGATGCTGTGGGCGTGTTTTGGTGCTGCTATTCCATGGATTGGCCAGATTCAGAAGATGCAAACGACTTGGACCTATCACTTTGGACACAAGGGACAGTATCTGCCTCTCCAGCACATATATATTGCTGCATGTTCCCCTGAGAGCCCACTTGCCTGCACTACATGCTCCAGGACGACATCTGCCACTGCACTGCTGCTGTCTCTGCCCCTCTGGACCCTGCAATGGCACGTACTGTGGAGAGAGCCCCAGCCTTCAGCCTTGAAGAGAACCAGGCCCTGCTGGACAGCCTACTTCCACAGTACAGCAAGCTGTATGGGACACCAGGGGAGCAGGTGAGTGTTCTGTGCACTGCCTTTCTGAATGTGCATTTTGTCTGACTAGCAAGGCTGAGAGTCAGCACACCACTGGCTAGCAGGCTCACTGAGTAGTTGTCACCCCCATAGTGTGTAGTGACTTGCACTGGACAGGTATGGTGCAGTGACAGTGCTTCTGAACAGGGTTTTACTCCCCATGCTATGATACCATGTAGTGACTTCTGGAAAACTGTCCATGGGCAGCCGTGCACTGCCTGGGTACACCATGTGCCCCTGTGATTGCGACATGTATATGCAACTGTGTCATGCACGGATATGTTGCATGTGTAGTAATGTCCTTATCACTTTGTCATCCTGACAGGCTTCTGCCCATCGGAAGCATGAGATCTGGAAGGACATCGTCCGGGCTGTCCGGTCCGTGGGGGTCTACAAGCGCCGGATCCGCAACTGCCAAAAGAGGTGGCAGGACCTTCGGGGCTGGACCCGGAGGATTGCACGGGTCCAGCTGAAGCTGTCGCCTCCTCGCAGGAGGGGCTGAACACGGACCCTGACCCCCACATGCTCAGGATCCTGGCGGTGGTCTTTCCAGACCTGGATGGGCAGCTGAAGGCCAGAGAGCAGCAAGGAGGGGGTGAGTCAAAGACTGCACTGTGTACTCTGTCTAACATGTTATGTGCCCTCCTCGGGCCAGGTTGAACTGCCACAGTACAGCAGTCATGTTGTCCAGGAGCCATGTCCCTCTATTGTGCACTGCCCACTCCTCATCTGATACCCAGGTGTGGCCCTTACATGCAGGGAATTCTGTCACTTAGGACTGTGTCCTTGCAGTTTGCTTGACTCAAGGTGGGAGACAGCATCTGTTTCCCTGACTCTGTGGTGGGCATCATGGGTGGGTCCATTGCTTACACAATGCCTGTATTCTGACATGTATTCAGCGTGTTACTTTGATCTGTGGTCCAATTGCTGAGCTGATCCACCACATGTGGCTGGGGTACCTGGCACACACCCATGCTGCGGGTGGGAACAATGTTTGGGCCCCAGGAGTATGTATATGACGTGTGTCACACATACTTAGCCAGCTGCCTACAGTCCAGGGCTCATCCCTCATTCATGTGGGGCTGGACAGTCATGCCTACTCCAGGCCATACAATACACTCTGTACTCCCACTCCCGTGTATCAGAGGACACATTGTGCACAGTGATTTGCCCCTCAGGTGTCTGCCTCTGTGTCAGTGTGCTGTGGATTAGTCGCCAGGACTGCTGTGGAGTTTCTTGGTAGGGGCTCAGCATGCCACTGGAGATGTGACCATAGGAGACGATACTTGTGTGACACATAGGTGTCTGATCAGCTGCCCATGCAGACTGGGGCATGTAAATGTGAAGTTCAGGCAGCTGTTCCCCATGCACAGCAGAGTGTGAGGGGCTCAGGTTCAGAGGGTAGTGTCACAGGTCTCCCATATGTCCAATAGGTATGACCTGGACAGATGAGGGTTAAGAGGATGTGTTGTGGGGGGATGTACATGTGCACTTGTGCAGCTCCAGGACTTGCATTCCCCATGACCTACTATTGTGACACAGTGCAGAGTGTTGTTGTCTGGCTGCAAAGTCATACATCACTGAGACAGTGATGTATGACTTTGCAGTCATGCCTCCGCCATGGCATGTGTCTACTGATTGGTGATCCTGCAGGGGAGTGACATGTGCTACATGCACACCATAGTGGCGCTGGCTATCAGGACATGGGTGCATCATGGTGTCTGTCGCTGGTATGCATCACATGCATTTCCTATTTGACTCTGGGCATCCCTTACATCCGTAAACCTGTACTGACTCAGTGGCAAGAGCTGTGATGTGTCCACACCGTGTTCTCTGCACTGTCCAACTACTGTGTACTTGGTGCATGTGTCAACACTGGGGTGTTGCAATCCAACAGACACCAGACAGATGGGTGCAAGGCCATGTGGGATGTGAGTGCCATGCTTGGCATCAGACTGACAATTGACTTCTCCTGTTCAATTAGTGCACTTTTAGCAATGTACAACTAATGATGCCAGGGCTTGCTCTGTGATGTGCTGTGCTCACAGTGGTGTGTGCGTTATGTGCAGGTGACTGATGTCTGTCTGTTTCCCCATTGTTTGCAGATACATCCACGGCCACGGAAGGGGACAGCTCCACGGACCAGGAGGAGCCGGAGAGCCAGACTGGGTCAGCAGCCGAGGAGTGGTCGGAGGGACCCAGTGGCACGGAGGGCGAGGGGAGCCACACCGAGGAGTCCTCAGCAGCATCCACCTCAGCTGAGGACCAGAGCAACTCGGAGGATGACTCCCTTGTGGAGGCGGGTGTCAGCAGCCACCACACCCCAGCTAGTGTTGCTGTCCCCGCCACCACCAGCACCACCACCGCCCTCCCATCGGCTCCCATTCCCCAGGTCCGTGGAGGCTCCCATGTCCGGGAGCGTGTCTCCTTTGGGCCAGGCACCGCACCCCCTGCCCCTGTGTCCCCTGCTGCCCTGAGTGAGGAGTCTGTGTACCTCCTTCGCCAGCTCCATGTAGGGCAGACAGCCATGCTGAGTGTCCTCCATGCGCACACCGCGCTGTTGACTCAGCTGGTGTCGTTCATGGAGGGCATCTCATCGGGCATGTCTGACCTACAGAGGGGCAATAGGTCCATGGACTCCTCCCTGACGGCAGCAGTGTCCCTCCTCAAACGGTCCCTCACCCCTCCTGCCTCTGCTCCATCCACACTCCCCAGCACCTTACCCATCCCAGGCACACACACACTGGCACACACCAGCACACACACATCCAGCACACTGACACACACGCCAATGACAAAACGCACACGCAAGCACATTCAGGGGACTGAAGCCAGACTCACAGGGGATGGGGCCCTGGAACACACACACGCATCCACATGCACTGCGCAGTCCTCAGTTCCCTCTCCCTCCAAAGCACCCTCCCTTGCCTCACCTGCAACCCCAAAGTCACAGCAGCTCTTCCTCTGTGACCTCGGCCTCTTCCCCACCGATGAAGCTGCTCCAGCATCCCGGGGGAAGAGGAAGCCCACCCACACGGAGCAGAGTGCCCCTCGCCCCCGGACACCCTCCCCCAGGCGCAGACGGACTGAGGCCCCCACCCGCAAGTCCCCCGGAGTGCTAAGAGCAAGACCCCGCCACCGCCCTGCAGCTCAGGCACAAGGTCTCCGTCCTCCATCCCTCAGGCCCCCACTGCACAGGTGCCCCCACCACACCCTGCCCCAGGTTCCCCCACCCACAGATATACCATCCCCAAGATGCTCCGGCCTTCTCCCCCTGCCACTTGCTCTCCCAGCACCACACCCCCCGCTGCGCTTGTCTGTGCCACTGATGTGGTGAGGGTGTCCCCCCTCTGTCCAACCCACCTTGCCTGTTCCCCATTCTCCTCCCCTGGAGGTAGGCACTGCAGTGGAGTCCACTACCGCCCTGTCTGACTTGGGCACTGCAGTGGCGGACCTGTCCACCCCATCTGCAGGGTCCACTGCAGTTGTGCCGGCACCCACGACATCTGTGTCATGCCCCCCAGTTGTGCCGGCACACACCATGTCAGACACCTCCACTGCAGTTGTCAGTGGCTCTCCAGCACCCACCACCCCTTCCCTGACTCCCCCTGGTGAGCCCTGATCCTGTCCCTGCGGTGCCTGGCCTGCCCCCGGTTGCCCCTCCTAGTGGATTGTCCCTGGTATTGTGCAGGCATGCGTAGGGTGACATCTGCCAGTGTCACCCTGTTTGAACTTTGACAATGGACTGGCCATTGGCCTTTGCTCTTTTTCAGGACTTCGTTTGGCCTCAACACATATGCTGAATAAAGCAACTTTCTTTTCTCTAGTGCTCATGCTTCAGATGTACATGTTGTTGGTGCAGCTAACCATGCCCTTGCTGCAGTGATGGTGATATCTGGTCTCATGATTATGAAGTGTTACTGTGCAGGAACCCTTGTGGTCCTGGGGGATTGTGTCCTATCATGTGGTGTATCCTTGTCATCAATAGCAGCATCTGAGGGTGTCATGTGTTCAGTATTTGGCAATGGGTTTCCTACTTACATTGGCAATTTCATATCTGTGGCTTCCACCCCTGCACATCTGTTGTGCCTGCCATCGTTGCATTTGTCTACTTCCCTGACCGTGTTGCCATCTCCAGTGGACATGCAGGTTTGGGCATCAATGGGGAGGGACTCATCCGTGTAGTCAGTGCAACATTGCTATACAAGTGTGTTGGATCTGTGCTGATGATTCCGTTGGCACATCCATGACCAGGCTGATGTGATGGGAGCCCTCATTTGGTGCTAATTGTTGATTGTGTGACCAAGTGCTCAGCTGACATGATGGGGCCCTACTGAGGCAACATATGGCACAGCTTTCCTCACACAGGAGTGGAGTCCCCTCATGGCAGTGTGTACACGTGTGACATTGCCTGCGCCCAAGGTGTGTGTTGTATGTGCATGTCTGTGTGTTCACTTCCATTCATCTGCGCATGCTGTGATCCCTAGTGTTGTACCTGTTTGTGATGCTTGCTGACTTGAGCTATGTTCCCCCAAAGTCTTCTCCCTGTGTTCTCTGTGATGTGGGTGCATGGCACATTACTGGTCATCAGGGTGTCACCCATAGGTGTGTTTGCTGTCAGGGCAGAGTTTGTGTGCTGACGCAGATGGGTCACAGTCAGGTTTCCCTTTGGCACTTGTTGTTTGCCCCTGTCATGTGATTTCCAGTTTGTGTTATCTTTCAGTGATTGTGACACGTTGTGTGTGTGACTGCTGGCACTCCTTAGGGTCCGGGCTGCAATGTTGGTTGTTGTCTATGTGTGTTCTTTGTGGGTGACCTTGGCTTCTTCATTGGTGTGTGACTGTGGCTGGGATCCCATTGGTCGGTGTGGTATTGCCGTCATGTCCATGTACAGCGTAGTGTGCAGTGTGTCAGACATTCAGGAGTCTTGTTGAGTGTCCATGTGTGATGTGTTTCTACACCTTGGTTCCCACCCACCACCCTGGAATAGTAATGGGTGCATGTGCAATGTCACCAGTGCATGTGTACTTCACTGCTGCACATTGTTGGAGGTCGAGGGGTGTGGTCTTGAGTGTGTGCAGATGAGAGTTGTTGCCCGGCTAGTCCCCTGCCTCCATGTTGGCCTTGGCTTACTGGCCATGCTGATTGATTTGTGCTTGTGTAGGTGTGATGGTAGTTAGTTGCTCAGGACACCTGACTGTGGTTCACAGTGTGAACGACATTTAGCTTTGTCATCACAGTGGTATTTTTCTTCAGCCCAGGGTCACCACATTGTGGGGGCCCTGGGGGTGGTGCTGTGGTGTGTCTGTGACTTGCTGTGTCAGTTGTTGTTCCTACGTGCCTGTGTGACATGTGTGTTTTGTGCTCCCTCTCACCTGTCAATGCCTGCTTGCCCACATAGGGGATTTGGATCCATGAGTTACCTTAGTGTGGCAGTGTATGCACATCTGTATGATTGGTATTCAGCTCTCCTCATGTGTTGTGTTGTTGCCTGGGGACAATGGCACCCCCACCCCTCACCTGCTGTGTATGATGACAGTGTTGGACTGCCTGTTTGTGTTTGTGCATCTGCACCACTGCATTGGCATATCTTGGGTGTGCCATTGGCTGTATGTTGTTTGGTGTGTTTCCCCTGCTGTCCCTGGGACTCCTAGGTCATCGGTCAGCACAGTGATCATGGTTTGTGTGTCCCATTGCTGCCATGGTATGGTATCTGTTCACCTCACATCTGCTGTCTCCACAGGGTATCTGCATTTGTGTGCCCATTGGTGCAAATATGTGGTTCTGCATTCTGATGGTCACTTCTGTCATTGTGTCATTGATGACTGTTGACGGTCTCAGCCCCCATGGGTGTTGTTTGTCTGCACATGGCCAAAGGAATGTTTCATTTGCACTGCAGTATTTGGCTCCCCCAATTTATGTTGCAATGGGACACATACACTACTTTGCCACAGATGAGTTTTTGGTTCTGTGACCAGGAATGATCCATGCAGTTTGGCAGTTGCAGCTCTTTCTTTGTCAACAATTACCTTTTGGTCACTGTGATGATGAGGGTGTAGACCCCATTGCCACAATGGTCAAAATGTGCTTCAGCTATGGACCCCACACTTGCCTTTTGGTCACTGTGATGATGGGGGTTTAGACCCCATTGCCACAATGGTCAAACTGTGCTTCAGCTATGGACCCCACACTTGCCTTTTGGTCACTGTGATGATGGGGGTTTAGACCCCATTGCCACAATGGTCAAAATGTGCTTCAGCTATGGACCCCACACTTGCCTTTTGGTCACTGTGATGATGGGGGTTTAGGCCCCATTGCCACAATGGTCATGGGCTGCTTGCATTGTGGGTGCCACACACATATATGTGTGGCACATGTGCTAGGGGGTCACATTGTATGTTCAATGTCATGTTCGGTGTTGTAGGCATTTGACACAGCCTGCTCACACGCTTGTCATGGTGGTGGGGGGATGTCTTAATCTTGCATTCCCTAGGTTGTGGTGTGCTTGTTGTGTCATGCATTGTCCATCCTATGAGTGGGGGTGGTAGTAGTGGTAGGCATCCTGCCCCCTGGCTAAGGGTGGTAGTAGTGGTGGGCATCCTGCCCCCTGGGTGGGGGTGGTAGTAGTGGTGGGCATCCTGCCCCCTGGCTAAGGGTGGTAGTAGTGGTGGGCATCCTGCCCCCTGGGTGAGGGTGGTAGTAGTGGTAGGCATCCTGCCCCCTGGCTAAGGGTGGTAGTAGTGGTGGGCATCCTGCCCCCTGGCTAAGGGTGGTAGTAGTGGTGGGCATCCTGCCCCCCTGGGTGAGGGTGGTAGTAGTGGTGGGCATCCTGCCCCCTGGGTGAGGGTGGTAGTAGTGGTAGGCATCCAGCCCCCCTGGCTAAGGGTGGTGGTAGGCATCCAGCCCCCTGGCTAAGGGTGGTAGTAGTGGTGGGCATCCTGCCCCCTGGGTGAGGGTGGTAGTAGTGGTAGGCATCCTGCCCCCCTGGTTGAGGGTGGTAGTAGTGGTAGGCATCCAGCCCCCCTGGCTAAGGGTGGTAGTAGTGGTAGGCATCCAGCCCCCTGGCTAAGGGTGGTAGTAGTGGTGGGCATCCTGCCCCCTGGGTGAGGGTGGTAGTAGTGGTGGGCATCCTGCCCCCTGGGTGAGGGTGGTAGTAGTGGTAGGCATCCTGCCCCCCTGGCTAAGGGTGGTAGTAGTGGTGGGCATCCTGCCCCCCTGGGTGAGGGTGGTAGTAGTGGTAGGCATCCTGCCCCCTGGCTAAGGGTGGTAGTAGTGGTGGGCATCCTGCCCCCTGGGTGAGGGTGGTAGTAGTGGTGGGCATCCTGCCCCCCTGGCTAAGGGTGGTAGTAGTGGTGGGCATCCTGCCCCCCTGGGTGAGGGTGGTAGTAGTGGTAGGCATCCTGCCCCCCTGGGTGGGGGTGGTAGTAGTGGTGGGCATCCTGCCCCCTGGCTAAGGGTGGTAGTAGTGGTGGGCATCCTGCCCCCTGGGTGAGGGTGGTAGTAGTGGTGGGCATCCTGCCCCCCTGGGTGAGGGTGGTAGTAGTGGTAGGCATCCTGCCCCCTGGCTAAGGGTGGTAGTAGTGGTGGGCATCCTGCCCCCCTGGGTGAGGGTGGTAGTAGTGGTAGGCATCCTGCCCCCTGGCTAAGGGTGGTAGTAGTGGTGGGCATCCTGCCCCCTGGGTGAGGGTGGTAGTAGTGGTGGGCATCCTGCCCCCCTGGCTAAGGGTGGTAGTAGTGGTGGGCATCCTGCCCCCCTGGGTGAGGTGGTAGTAGTGGTAGGCATCCTGCCCCCCTGGGTGGGGGTGGTAGTAGTGGTGGGCATCCTGCCCCCTGGCTAAGGGTGGTAGTAGTGGTGGGCATCCTGCCCCCCTGGGTGAGGGTGGTAGTAGTGGTAGGCATCCTGCCCCCTGGTTGAGGGTGGTAGTAGTGGTAGGCATCCAGCCCCCCTGGCTAAGGGTGGTGGTAGGCATCCAGCCCCCCTGGCTAAGGGTGGTAGTAGTGGTGGGCATCCTGCCCCCTGGCTAAGGGTGGTAGTAGTGGTGGGCATCCTGCCCCCCTGGGTGAGGGTGGTAGTAGTGGTGGGCATCCTGCCCCCCTGGGTGAGGGTGGTAGTAGTGGTAGGCATCCTGCCCCCTGGGTGGGGGTGGTAGTAGTGGTAGGCATCCAGCCCCCCTGGCTAAGGGTGGTGGTAGGCATCCAGCCCCCCTGGCTAAGGGTGGTAGTAGTGGTGGGCATCCTGCCCCCTGGCTAAGGGTGGTAGTAGTGGTGGGCATCCTGCCCCCTGGGTGAGGGTGGTAGTAGTGGTGGGCATCCTGCCCCCTGGGTG
This sequence comes from Calotriton arnoldi, assembly GCA_963921515.1. Lineage (NCBI taxonomy): Eukaryota > Metazoa > Chordata > Amphibia > Caudata > Salamandridae > Calotriton > Calotriton arnoldi. Next base: position 57,391 of record CAWUFW010012581.1, on the reverse strand, counting down.
AGGGTGGTAGTAGTGGTAGGCATCCTGCCCCCTGGGTGGGGGTGGTAGTAGTGGTAGGCATCCAGCCCCCCTGGCTAAGGGTGGTGGTAGGCATCCAGCCCCCCTGGCTAAGGGTGGTAGTAGTGGTGGGCATCCTGCCCCCCTGGGTGAGGGTGGTAGTAGTGGTAGGCATCCTGCCCCCTGGGTGGGGGTGGTAGTAGTGGTGGGCATCCTGCCCCCTGGGTGAGGGTGGTAGTAGTGGTAGGCATCCAGCCCCCCTGGTTGAGGGTGGTAGTAGTGGTAGGCATCCAGCCCCCCTGGGTGGGGGTGGTAGTAGTGGTGGGCATCCTGCCCCCCTGGCTAAGGGTGGTAGTAGTGGTAGGCATCCAGCCCCCCTGGCTAAGGGTGGTGGTAGGCATCCAGCCCGCCCTGGGTGAGGGTGGTAGTAGTGGTAGGCATCCAGCCCCCCTGGCTAAGGGTGGTAGTGGTGGTGGGCATCTGGCACCCCCTGGCTAAGGGTGGTTGTGGTGGTTGGCATCCAGCCCCCCTGGGTTGGGGTGGTGGCGCGCATTCAGGCCCCTGTGTGCATATGTGGCATTGGTGATGGGCATCCCGCCCCTATGGTGCTGCTGTTGCTGGTGTAAGTATATTCAGATTCCCAGTGTATGTGTGTGATGTGTCGTGTACGTGTTGTATGTGTTTTGTGGTTGGTGTCTGACTTACCTTCTGCGCCGTACGCGTCCGTGCCTGTTCCGGTAGTAGATGTAGAATATTGGTATGATCGGGACGAAGGGATTCATGGTTGGTTCGTGTCGTTCGTCCTTCTCGTTGCTTCGCGTCGTCCTCGTCGCTTGGCTTCGTCCTCGTCGCTTCGCGTCGTCCTCGTCGGTGCTGTGTTAGTCTCGTAGCCGTGGATCGTGTTGTGGCGCGATTCGGAGCTTATGTGCGCCTCTCCCGGATGCTTTGACGTGCCGTGCGTAGCGACGGGTTCGGCGCGTACGGAAAGCGCATCGTACTTGTCCGGCCGGACGGGGCTGCATTTTCCCTTCCGTGCGACTCGATTCGGCGTTTCCGGATTCGCCTCGGTCGGAGAACAGGACCTGGTTTGGGTGAGTACGGCTCGGCCGGGATTTTTGCTGTTGTGCGCATCGTACTTGCTCGTTCGGTGTGCTGTACGGATCGGTCGGGAAACAGGCTTTCGCATGGCTTTTTTCCCGACCGAATGGTATTGGGTGCGCCTCCGACCGAGATCGGAATCGGCCCCTATGTGTTAAACAATATCGTCAATTGTGACAGAACAGAATTTGTTTTGTGTGAGGGGATTTTTATCCTTACTTTATATACTTTAGTTCTACATTGATATGTGTCATGACGTTTTTTTCATGTCTAGAATGGTGGTAGTTCTTTAAATACCTGGTGATACATGTCACGTAGGCAATTCCCCCATAAATAAAACTATTATATATATATATATATATATCGCGCACCAACTTCCTGCCTGCCAATCCTGGCAGAACACTCAGGCACGGACCTCAGCAATCTCCAAAGAAGACTTCAAACAACTCGAATGTCGTGAAGAAAGCAGTGTAGATTTATTTGAAGGTAATCCACAAATATACAGGCATAGTGCCTGTCATGACGCGTTTCGCTCGCCACACGTGAGCTTGATCACATGATGCGCCATGTAGTCAGGAAACCACATAAATAACAAAATGTGCACTAATGGCTCTGAAAACAACATCGCCACGTAAATGAAAACAAACAACAGACTGGAACATATATTGAATGATCCCATCCTAATATGTAATTAATAAATAAACTTGTAGAGCTACATAAAGATGTTCACCGTGAAATATACAAAAGCATGTGCAAAAGGAGTTGGGTATAAATGTTGAATACAATTATAAATGCATATTTAAAGAAGGAAATCAGCCTCAACAGTCATCATGATATGATGTAAATAGCACCTCAAAAGTGCAAATATGCAAAAGGTACAATTAATACTAGAATACAAAAATGTATAAATGCAATATCAAATGCAAGTGCATATGGAATCCTAGTATACATAAATGTGCAAATACGCAAAGGCTTAAAATGACTGATAGAGTGGAAATATGCGATAAAAAAGTGCAAATGCTTGCATATATAATTTTTTAGCCCAACAGGCCTGACTGCAAAAATTGCCAGAGACGCCAGAATATGTGCAAATACGCAAAATCACAGATGAATAACGTCACTATTGATGATTTAGGGCAGTGTACTTAAACCATATTGTAAATACAAAAAGCAGACAAATGGAAACGAACATTTGACATTATAGCGATAATAAGCTTAAGAGTGTTTGGAGCATAAAGTGCTAGTGCATTATTGGTCAAAACCCATTATAATATATCACTTAATACGCAGTAGATACTACTGTAATATCCAATCAGACCAGAATACAAATGTGGGTACCTTGCTGTTCGTTAATAATCCATAGTCATTCTACAAGAAGCCATAGATGCCCAGTATCATGACTAACATTCTCTCAGCCCTTATAGTCATCAAAGATATTGTGTGGAGATTGGTGTAATAATGCTCATAAAACTTGTATATACACACGCATTAGTATTAAAAACCAAAAACTGCAGTGTAGCTCAATCCTATCAATGAAGAAGTCAACGCTTATACAATGATAAAAACCAGTCTGTAAAAACAAATTCCTGTGATAAAGTGCAAAGTAAACAAATATCTGTGCAAAAGTAGTACTGCGCAACTAACGGATTCAAATAGCAGCATATATACACTATTCAGGCCTGAATAGTAATAAAGTGCAAGTACCGAAAGAAGTATTCATAGTTCACAGAAAAACGAGATAAATCTTAATATAAATATAAATCTAGGAGAGCAGACATTACAAATTGTTACCAATTAAGATCATAGATGTGGAGAAGACTCAGAACAATATGGCTGAACATATTCTTAGAAAGTTACTATCATAATGCGTGGAAAAGAGATGTTATAACCTAGAGAAAATTGTGCATGTCTTCACATAATTGTATTTATGGGAGAATTGCCCTAAACCCCCTAATGTTTCCTCCCCTAACCTAATTTTACCTCTTTCCTCCCCTAACCCTTTTACCTTTTTCCTCCATGAACCTTATAATTATATATAACCTATTTTACCCAATTATAATATATATCTAATATATATATATATATCTAGAGCACAAAAGACGCTGAAGGCACCCAGCTTACCGACCGGGACTTGTGCGGCAGGCGTCACCGCCGTGTATACTGCTCCTTTCCCAACTACTCCTCAATCCAGTTAGGAAAAATGAGCCACACCAATGGAGTCACTTCATGTAGCTTTACTTGGCAGGTACAAGGAACACAATGCGTTTCGACCAGTCACGGTCTTGATCACTTGACATGTATCACCAGGTATTTAAAGAACTACCACCATTGTAGACATAAAAGAAATACTTTGCTTGTCAAAAACGTTGTGACACATCTATCAATGTAGAACTAAAGTAAGGATAAAAATCCCCTCACACAAAACAAATTTGCAGATGTTCTGTCACAATTGACGATATTGTTTTACACATAGTTATAACCCATAATTATAATTTTATTTATGGAGGAAATGCCACAAACCCCCATTGTTTCCTATTCTAACCTAATTTTACCTCTTTCCTCCCCTAACCCTATAATTACCTTTACCTCCTTTAATCTCTACTGACCCCTGAACTCTAAAATCACCCTTACCTCCCTTTATCTATTCCCAACCCTAACTCTAAAATCAGCCTTGCCTCCCTTTATCTCTACCCAACCCTGAACCCAAAAAATTGCCCTTACCTCCCTTTACCTTTATCCACCTCTAAACTCTAAAATCACCATTGCCCAGACCCACCCATAAACCCTAAAATGACACTTACCTCCCTTTACCTCTTCCCACCCTCAACCCTAACACTACCCTTACCTCCCTTTACCTCTACCCATCCCATAATCCTAAAATTGCCCATACCTCCCCTTACCCGAACCTTTATGCTTTTTTAAAAATAGCTTAAAAATTATATATTTTTTTAGAAAATGTACCTGCGTGGTAAAGTACTGCATGGTAGAAAGACAGATATTTACCTCTGTTCTTACCTATGTGGTAAAGGCATGTGTGGCAAAGGATTCATGGCAAATACTATTTCCTTTGCCAAAATATAGCAATCAGCAACCAAAAGGTAGCCACTTATCCTTTGTAAAGGATCTAACACTCCACAGCACTATTCATGGCACTTCATTTGAATACATATCCGTTTGAACTAAAGCTATTTTTTTGTCGAATTTGCAAATACGGCAGCAGAACAAGAATTATGTGGCAAATGTAGTCGATCATAATTATGTGGACAGCTCTGGAGGTCTAGAATTGCATAATTCCAGTAGCCTTATGTAGTTCACATTCATCCATTGATATGTATTGCACATCAGTGCATTTGATATTCAGGTGCTGATGTGCCAAACAGTTCAGCAGTTTCTATCTTGGACTGCAGTCTAAGTAGGTTTGAGGCAATGTGGTATCAAGGGTGTGTACGGTACGTGCCTTTGTTAATAGTGGTGTTAGTCAGTTTAGAATATTTGCTGGGGATGGGAGAATGGCTCCACAACATGTTGCCTAGCTTTTTTTATGGACATGAAAGATGAGCTGGAGGGGGAAAATTTACTTTCTAACTGCATGGCTGGAATGGGGAGCCAGACCAGTTATGGAATTCCGAATAACCAGCCATTAACTGGACGTTATGGTGCAGCATATGGAAGTCAGGGCAGCATGATTGCATATGGTAAGTAAGCTAGTTGGCTGCCATTGTATCTCTTATACAAGTAACTGCAACTGTGCGAGCCACATGCTTAAATGGAAGTTGATGAATTTCAGTTTGTGCCTTTGATTGTTCTACAAAGTGCCAACTCAGTATCACACCGCTCAAATTAATTTCATATTTCCCTATAATAATTTTTCACTAATCCTGTTTGGGTTCCAGAGTAGTGTGCTACCTGCCAAAAAGCGCTTCAGCACCTCATCAAGGGTAGCAAGCGCTTTGTAAATACAAACCCTTCCATCCCTCCACTATCCTTTTACAATCCAAATAACAGACTAACGTTCACTGTTAAAATAAATTTCATATTTCCCTAGACTAATTCACCACTAAACCTTTTGGTTCCGGAGTAGCATGCTACTCACCGAAAAGCGCTTCAACCCCTCATCAGGGGTAGCAGGTGCTATATAAATGCAAACCTTTCCCTCTTCTATCCCTCCACTATCCTTCTCAATCCAAATAACAGACTAACATATCCACCCCTCAAATTAATTTCATATTTCACTATACTAATTCATCACTAATCCTTTTGGGTTTGCAAGTAGCGTGCTACTCGACGGAAAAGCACTTTGACGCCTCGTCAGGGGTAGTAAGCGCTATATAAATGCAATTGCAATTACAATAGCACTAAGGGGCTAACATGCACTTTTGCAGACAGGGTATTTCATCACAAACACAACGGAGTACCCTGCCACCAAACTCTTGGTCCTCCTGCCTCTTTTAGAAATGAGGACAAACAAAAAATTTTAAAAGTTTGATGGATGGCTTTCTCAGCAGATAGCGGTTATCCATCAAACTTTTTGTATGTTGAAGGGAACCGCAGTTCCTTTCATCGTACAGAGATGACCGTAGGCCAGCCCGTCGGGATTGAGGAGGTACTGTCCTCCACAAGCATAACAGACTATACTCCGTCTGCCAAGCTCAATATTGGCACTTAAGTTTATTATTTTTGGAAAGATTTGACTAAGTTTTACGCAAGATTATGTTAAGGCCTCAACTGGCATTTAATATATGTTTTGATGGAGGAGTATCAAGTGGAGTCTGTTAGGGGAAGAGGGAGTTAGATACTGGAAGGTGTAAAAGTGCTAGTGTACAGGTAGGGATAGAGGTATAATTGCATAGGTAAGAGCAGAAGTAGGATGATATTGGAAGAGGATAGCGGTAAAAGGGTATAGAAAGACAGCTAGGTTCCTTTGTGACTTTTTTTAAGGTGAGATAGTAATTAAAGGAGTGCTAGAGATAGGCAGGGACACAGAGGAGTTTTGTTGTAGGAGTCTGTGCGCTAATGCGGGATGCTTGTGACGTGAAAAAAACTGCCACAGATCCTGTACTGGGTTATTGATTTGAGTCTAAGTTGGTATGTTTCTGTTTATTTAGGAGAAGGCATGGCTGCAATGAGTGCATAAGGGAATCTTTGAAGTATGTTTGTAGTTTTCGAGCAGGGGCATGGTGGCTTTATTTTATAGTTTTGGATGTTATTGAGAATCTGTCAGATGCCACTCGAATACAGAGTAGATGACAGTGTGAAATGTCACAATGAGTTCTCAGACTACTTTCTCTCAAAAATTAAAACTGTCATAGATGAAATCATCTCTACTATAGTGCTCTCCTCAATTATAGTGGTGGAAAGCAAGGGTAGTGTTTTGTGCTGTATGCAACAGTGGTTAGTCTCCTTCCAACCAACCGTGTTAAACATCGGTGGATATATTTGATGCAAATCAAACCGCCAGAGTTTTATGGTAATTCAGATTTTTTTTAATCATCCAAACTGTATTGATTCACATTATTGACAAATGTATCTATTAATTGAGTATTGATTAATATTTATTAATTTATTGTTTGATTGGGGCGCTAGAGGGCGCACAGCAAAATGGCCGCACTTGTGTGAGGCTCTGCCCGACCGAGCCATAATCCGAATATTATCTGCCTGCAATCCGCCACATTTGAGTCCCTCTGACACCTCGATGGAGTTGTGAGCCCCTGCGGCATCAGCTGGGAGCAACGGGTGAGCTGTACACTCGCTGCGTGAGCGCTTTGGAGGAACTCACTGATCTGGCTGAGCGGCGGGGAAAATGGCGGCCCCCGCGAAGCTGTAACGGCGCGTCCTGGCTCCCCTGCGGTGCAGAGCTTTGCGAGCCTGAGACGTTCTGCCTAGTGACATCTGCTGACCTGCACTACTGAGCGACTGCGTGCTTGCCGGAGGAGAGCTGAGGAGGTCGGTCAGCCCAGAGGGAACGTGGACAGCGGATCCCGGTTGTCGCGGAGGCCCCATTGCGGCGGAGATCGACTGCTACTGCCCGAAATTGCTGACGCCTGCCGGCGCCGGTTGCGGTGAGTGGGGGTGCCGCTTGGCCCGGGCTTTGGCTGCGGTTTTAGGTGGGGGCCTGGGCTGAGGTCGCGGCCTGCAAGCTGTGGCTGGTGCGTGGTATGGCCTTTGGAGGCCTGGATTGCTGAGAGGTGGCAGGCGCGATCGAAGGACTGGTCTGGCTGGCCTGGGTCTGATTTCCTTGGTGCTGCAGGGCTGACAGTGCTCCCGAGAACTGGCCTGCAACTAACAGTGATTGATAGAGCACTGCTGCGGGCACCGCATGTGCAAGTTCATCACCTGTGGTGGATTTCTAACACTGGAGTCACTTTGCATATTTGAGCCTAGAGCCTAGAGCGCGCTGGCTGGAGGCAGTGGCGGTGCCCACATTGGTTTCGAAGGCAATCGTGCACTCCTGGGGACCTTGCGCTTCACCCTACTCCTAACTCCCCCTCTCTGAAATTATCACTGCCATGGGGAGGACAGATAAATCTCAGCCGCGCCTCACCTTCGAGGCGCGCAAATCATCCAAGGCTCTGCAGAGGGCTGCGTCTGACTCGGAGGCGGACGCCCAGGCTGATGGTCCTCCCACGTTGGAATCCACCTTGCTGGCCATGCAGCGCAGTCTACAATCTATTGAGGGTACAATGGCGGCGGTCAACCACCGACTTGACCACAGGTCCTCCCAGCTAGAGAAACAAAATGCCCGCATGGGGGAGGTGGAGCAGAGGGTTTCGGCCACGGAAGACGGCCTGAGTACAGTTTCCGGAAGGGCACTCAATATGGAGAAAGTACTGACCCTCATCCAGGCCAAAAATGAAGATTTGGAGGCGCGGTCCCGGCGCAATAATATCAGAATTACGGGACTGCCGGAGTCCACCAATGTGGGGAAAATGGAGACATATATAGAAAACCTCATTCCAGAATTGTTTGGCGCTGAACAGCTCTCTAAAATGTTTATTGTGGAGTGCGCCCACAGATCTCTTGCCGCCAGGCCGGCGCCGGGGGCTCCGCCTCGCCCAATTATAGCCAGAATATTGAATTATAGGGACCGGGACACCATACTGCGGCTGGCAAGAGAAAAGGGAACTGTTATTCACCAAGGCAACACATTGGCCTTCTTCCCAGACCTTACGGTGGCGGTTCAGCCGGCCAGAAGAGAATTTGCTACGGTGAAGACATTTTTGCAAACAGAAGGGGTCCCATACGCGATGCTATATCCTGCCCGCCTTCGAGTGGGCGCAGATGGGGATTGTACAATATTTTCTTCTCCGAAAGCTGCTATGGAGCATGCTAAGCAGTTAAAGCGCAGGAGACGTGAGGCCAGTGCTCCACCAGATGAGGAGGAGTAGCAGTTGGATGCACAACCTCGCTAGAGTTTCACCTGCATGTAATGCATTAATGATTGCTCTTGTTGTATGTTAAATTGGCTTAGTTATTTCTTGGGCGCATGCAGCAATCCTCAAGTGGGATGCATGCACTGCTTGCCAGCTGCGATGTGATGGCTGACCTGAATAATTTCTGATATTGTGTCCACGTGCCAATGGGTTCTATTTCTTCGATTGGTTGTTCCTTCCTGAACGTCCTTGCCATGGTTGTTGCAAAGTTTTTGTGGCCTGGTATCTCATGGAGATGTCTCTCTGCACCGGGGGTATCACACCCTGTTCTCATAAGTGTCAGGACATGGACGTATTATTTTTTCTAGCGTGAATTAGACCTGCTCGGTCACCTCCTACGATGTGGGAGGATAGTAGCACTCTGCGCCCCCGCAACTGGGCGTACCCCAAATGCTTACTGTTTCTGTTGGGTATGTTGGGGGGGGATGAAGGGTATTGGGATGGCTTTGGCATGTTGGGGTTGCTGAAGTGGGTGGGGGGCTGGTGGGGTTGTTCCGAGGCAGGCAGAATGCAGATGAAACTGGATTGGACACCCTTTGTTGGGGTGTGTTACGGTACTTTGGGTGTGTATTATCTGTCGTATTATGCACGTGCTCAGTTAATGCTGGATTTACATTATGAATAGCACCGTAAAGTTCCTTACATGGAATATACGCGGGCTTAACACACCTAAAAGATAAGATCGGTGTTTGCCTACCTGGATCGTATGGGAGTGCAAATAGCTTTCTTGCAGGAGACGCATTTAACCACGGATTCGGCAACCAAGGTGGGTGCGCGCTGGGCTGGTGCCAGAGCTGCGTCATCCTACTCTACCTACTCTAGGGGTGTGCTGACGCTGGTGAAGAAAGGCATTCCTTTTACTGCAATTCGATCAGACACTGATGATTGCGGACGAATAGCGATTCTGCATGGGCTACTGGGTGGCAAAAGTGTGTTGCTTGTGAATGTGTATGGCCCAAATGTTGATGACCCCTCCTTCTATTCAGATGTGTGGCGTAGAATATCTACATTCCCTTCTGCGGCAATTATTTGGGGAGGTGACTTTAACGTCTGTCTCGATGCTGTAATGGACAGGGTTGGTAGCAGTGAGGCGCGGCCTGAGCAGGCTGCCGAAGTACTACGGGGTTTAGTAGATGCAGGTAACTTACACGACATCTGGCGCAGCCGTCACCCCGCAGGCCGGGAGAGTACATTCGTGTCTTCGGTGCATGGGTCTTGGTCCCGCATAGATTTTTGGCTTGTATCGGAGATGGTTTGCACTTGGGTAGTTGCGGTGACACATGAAGCACGCACTCTGTCGGACCACTCCCCCGTACTTCTTGAATTGCGAATTCCTACCTATGGGAGACCACCTTTTGCCTGGAGACTCCAACCCTCAGAACTAAATGACCTGGTATTCAGACAGGCGATTGCTGAGGCGATAAAAAACTTTTTTAGAGAGAACGAGGGGTCGGTGGATAGCGCGGGATTGTTATGGGAAGCGTTTAAAGTCACTATTAGGGGAGCGTGCATAGGGGCCCAATCCGGGGTATTGCGAGATATTCGACGGAGGATAAAAAAACTGGCGTCTGATATTTCTCAGCTAGAATGTGAATATGCATCGGATCCCTCTACCGCCAAATTAGCTGCAATAAGGGAACTTGTTCCGGAGCATAATGAGACGGTGGACCAGGAGCTATCGCACTGCTCCCGTAGGAGAATAGCACGATATTATGGTGAGGGGGGCCGCCCTGGTCGCTCCCTGGCGCGCAAACTAGCAGAGCCGCGCAGTCAGGAGAATATAATAGAACTCATTGGGGTGGACGGAGTGGCCCGCCACTCGACAACGGAGCTCTGTGATACCGTGTTACAGTTTTACACTCGCCTATATGCTTCCAGGGATTCTCCGTCGACTGCAGAGATTGATGCATACCTGGACGATGTTGCGCTGGGATGGTTGTCTAACTCCCACCGCGAATATCTCATACAACCATTTGACGAAGAGGATGTCAAAGAGGCCATAATGTCCCTACCAACTTGCAAGGCCGCTGGGTTAGACGGGCTGCCTAGCGAATTCTATAAAGCTTATGCGTCAGATCTGGCCCTCGGCTATTAGAAGTATATGCAGAAGCATATGAGAAGGGGACACTGCCACCTTCTCTCCGTGAAGCATTGCTGGTTACATTACTAAAACCAGATAAGCCCCCGAATCAGTGTGAGTCCTATAGGCCATTATCGATCATTAATATTGATGCCAAGATTCTGGCCAAAATGATAGCTACTAGGATACAACCGCTGGTCCCACTCTTGGTTCTGCCGGATCAATCTGGGTTTGTCACGGCACGCTCCACGACACATAATTTGCGCACGATCTTCTCCACCCTACATTACTTCGGACCAGACTTTCAGGCGGTTGCTGTGCTGCTTGATGCAGCAAAAGCCTTTGATTCACTACAATGGCCTTTTATGTTCGCGGTTCTGAATAGGATGGGTTTCCCTCCGTTTTTTTTACAATGGCTCAGGGTGCTGTACAGTGGTCCAGTAGCCCGGGCTCGGGTTAATGGGTGGGTGACATCATTGTTCCATATTGAGAGAGGCACGCGGCAGGGGTGTCCCCTGTCACCCATGCTCTTTTCACTTGCTCTAGAGCCCCTTGCCTGCAAGTTACGCCAAAAGCATGCGGCAGCTGCCCTGCGCTTTAGGCAGCGCCCATTGATCGTCTCCCTTTATGCAGACGACATGTTACTATATGTCCGTGAACCTGCTGTGTACCTGCCTGCGCTTCTCAGGGAGTATGTGAGGTTTGAGGGATTCTCAGGCCTTGGAATCAACTGGTCAAAATCTGTGGTATTCCCCCTTACTGCGCACACGCAGGAGGTGGAGATGGAATATCCACTGACCTGGACGACTGATCCCGTAAAATATCTTGGGGTATGGATCCACAGAGATCCTGATAAGGTTGTAACTGAGAATTATGGTCGTGCGGTTACGCGCATTACTGAACTGGCCGAGAGATGGGCGCACTTGCCACTATCACTGGCAGACAGGATTGCGGTTGTGAAGATGGCCTTTCTTCCTAAACTCCTTTATCTCTTTGTCAACATTCCTATAAAATTAAATGTGGCAATGTTCCAGACTTTGCAATCGTCACTGTTGACGTTTGTATGGGGGGTAAGAAACCCAGATGCAGATGGGACCTTCTGGTTCAGCCCTTTGATCGGGGTGGCTTTGAGGCTCCTGACCTTCGATTATATTATTTTGTGTGCGCAGGCGCAATTCGCGCACTACTGGCATTTCCCCCAGCGCTTTCAGCCTCATGTAGCTATTGAATCTGATGCTGTCCTTCCAATGCCACTGCAGGCGGCGACCCTCTCGGGTGGATCGGGTGGCCCACGGACTGAAATAAACCCTGCGTTGTGCACGGCATGGGCATGGAGAATGCTTGCGACACGGGCTAAATTATCTTCCTTATATGCTCCGTTACTGCCCCTAACTTCACATCCTGATATCTCCGCAGCACGAGAGCTGCCAGCACTGAGGGAATTGGCTAAAGCGGGTATCTCTCGGCTCGGTGACCTTTATAAGAACGGTCAATTTAAAACATTGCAGGAGGCGCAGAAAGGCACGGATCGTGGCTTCATGTTTGGTTTTACATACGTCAGAGTCCGACAGGCTATCCGTGCGGCGTATCCCGAGTACCCGGCGGAGCCCACTGCTCCTACGGGCATTGCAGGCAATGCTGTCGGGAGAGGGGCGTAAGGGTTTAATAACTAAACTCTATAATGCTTCCTTGCGTGAGCGGGAACAAGGTGATCACCCCTCTTGTATACGCTGGCAGGCAGCGTTGGGTATTACTATTGTGCCGGAGGTTTGGACGGCGTGCTGCCAACTCACTGGTCGTCTCACAGCTAACTGCAATCTCCGAATTATTCATTTCAAATTCCTGCATCAGGTGTACTACTCCCCTTCACAATTACATAGGTATGGTCTGCGAGAGACTGCTGCTTGTGTGCGATGTGGAATGGCGGATGCTGACTTCGTGCATGTGGCATGGTTGTGTGCGGGTGTATTTGCTTTTTGGACTGCTGTGGCGACAATGCTTACTGATATCGTGCTGGAACCCGTGCAGTGCACTCCTGAAATATGCTTGTTGGGTTATGTTCAACGCCTTAAACCCTGCAATAGGCGAATCGTCGCCGTTTCCACACTATTTGCGAAAAGGGCTGTGGCGCAGTGTTGGGGCGCTAAGACATTTCCTACAGTGAAAAAATAGCTCCGGGACTTGATCTATTGTAGGACTCAGTTGCAGATATATGAGGAAGAATTACCAGAGACTTCCCGTCCTAAAGACTCTTGGGCCCCGCTCACATCATATTTGCTGTCTCACCCAGACCTACTGTGAATCTCTAGAATGGCCGCGCTCCTTATATTTTGTTTTAGCTCCATGGATTCTGTGATGGTGCCTGCCTGCTGTGCTGGTATATGCCGCTCCATGAATGTCACCTTGGATTATGTGCACTTGTTTTCCCGGCTCATAGTAGTAGACCACATATAAGAGTTTATCCATTGCCATTATTGTTATTGCCTTGCATACGACAGTCTACTGAAGTACAGGTACTTTCCGAATGTACTAGAATTATGATTTCATTCTGCCTGGGCGGGGGGGGGTATGGGCGTTTGTTTTTTGTTTTTGTTTTTTGGGACCATATCGTGCTGTAACAATTTGTATTCTTTGGCTGCTTTTATATCTTTGAACTCAATAAACATATTTAAAAAAAAAAAAATTATTGTTTGATTCATTCGTTGATTATTGATTAATTTTTAAAATCCTTAAGGAAGACAGGCTCCCATAGGACAGTGTGATGTCTTTTGTGAAATGTTTAATATCCTTAAGGACAAATCATTGTAGGGTGATGCAACATTTATTTATTTAATATTATACAGAGAACGGGTATACAGGCCAATGCAGTAATCTAAAGAAAATCTCGCCCTAAATCGGACTACAGGATATCCTCTGCTATGTGTACCGAATACAGATAGCAGACGAGTGTTTGCTATCTATTTAGTCAATGTTTGTGGTATTGCAAATTTCTAGGTAACTTTTATGGGGAATTCAGAGCCGACAATGGCCTGGAAAATTTGCCAACAGACACCGCTACCTCACAGGAAGACTCTCAACAAATTCATGTTTATTCTTGAAAGCTCTCCCAAGCCTAAGTATATGCCCAAGACAGTGACCTAGAAGGAAGGATGAGGGAGGGATTCATCTCCAAGGGCAGAGGGTACCCGCTCAAGCATGTGAAGGTATCGGGACAGCGGTTAGAACATTTTCCGGTGGTCTTCCCTTGCCACTGATTAGGTTAACCCGACCTTCAATGGAGCAGCCTTGGAAAGAGTACAGGTGTTTTAATATCTTGGGGTTACACTGTCAGAGAGCTCTGACTGATCATTCCACATCAAGGTGCATGGCCTTAGAGCAGCTTTTTGAGGGTATTTTGAGGGCTCCTCCTTTCGGCCAGTGACCCCCGCCCTTGAGAGCTACAAAAGTCAGGCTTTGGGAGTTCATTGTATAGCGGAGAACTATGGGGTTTTCAGGACTCACACCCTCTAGTATTAATTGAAAGCCAACTTGATAGGAATCTGTGTGGTCTACCCGTGAGTACCCTGCTCGTCCCGTTACGGTGTATTTATGGCGTTCGACGGCTTAATGATGTTGTTGGGCTAAAGCCACTTCTGTACTGGCAAAGGATGTGGGTTACTCCTGAACTCCATCCTTTTCGTATGGCCCTAGAAGAAGTTATGGGGCAACCTGGGGTTTATAAGATTCCTTGGCTGCCGTCTATGGAAGTCTTTTGGGTCAGATTGGGTACTCCAATTTGTGATCTTCCCCTGGCGATGCTGGGTCAATCCCCAAACATAAGCTAAAATGCATCTACTGGTGATTTCTAGATAACAAGGTATTGTGCTCCTCAAGGGAAGGATCGCTTACTGACACTTTTCTAGCATTTAAAGCCGATTATTGTATGGAAGCATATTTTTATGAGATAAAACCTCCACTGGCAAAGACCCTATATATTAAAAATCGGTTTAGGGATTTTTCCCATATGTGTATTTACTGCCAAATGGACCCATCACCCTGGTGTTGGGGGCTCCTGTTTTTTTCACCCCTTGATTGACGAGACGGTTGAGCATGTTATTTTCTTTTGCCCAGGTTATCAAGCAATTAGAAAGAAGTGGATTTTACCTGTCTGCCGCAACCTGGGGATAAGAAATTATAGGACCACATCTACAATTTTAAGTAGTAACACCCGTCAATGTATTGCGTTCTCTGTCTCTTAATTTCTGATGCATATGTGGAGGTATAGACAGAAAAATTCACTAAGTTAGGGAGTGTCGTTTTTATGCTGACCAATTCCTGTTCTTTTTATGAGTAATGTATTTTTAAAGTTAAAGTGATTTTAATTTGTATCTCGCGTTTTATGAATATGTGATTGTTAGATAGTATGGAATGATGTATGTAAGACATCTTCTAAAAGGTTGGCTGGACTAATCTATGAGTTGGAATTCTCTGCAAACTGTTTTATTCTTCTATTTTATTGAATTATGTCTATTTATTCTTTTATGGCCTTGTGATTAAATAAAGTTTCCTTAAGTAAGTAAGATTAGGTTAATGACACAGAAGAAAATGAGCTTTTCTATATGAGCACCATGAATGTTTCACCCACTGGATAAATTCTCAAAGTGGGTGTTTGCTTCTTGGCAACAAAAAATAATGTCCCTGACATTCCGAGAGCTTATTCCCTGCATGTAGGGGGTGTTGTGCGCTGTCCCTGTTGGGTCTGCCATGTGTCGCACAGTGGTTCTAGATAGTGAACACTAGTAATTGTCATCCCACCCTAAGTGGGGCTTAGAGACTGTTAACTTGACCTGCTGACCTTCAGCTGGATAGGTCAAAGGTCTACATCCACAAAGACACTGCTCCATGTAGAGCAAGGAAACCCTAAGTTTGGAGGTGATGGAAAACGACCAAATTGCATGATACCACTGTGCCAAACTCTAAATTAGACTCTGAGACTGCTACTATGGTGGTGCTGGGCGTCTCTGTGTAAGAAATGGATTTTTAATCTTCTTTTCTTTTAGTGGCATTTGACACCATCAACTATAGATTTTACATTTTGGCCCTGAAGGATAGATAGGGCATTGAAGTAATGTTTTAGGCAAGTCTGCCTCTTGGTTTGCTCATTTTTTGGACAGACATCTGCATACCTGGAGGAATCACCAAAGAATAAACAGTGTGCATTTCTGAAAATATTTATTTTGTGGCAATCAACAATATCTCTGATTTAGCATATTTAATCAATTGCACTTCATTGGATGTTTGATTATGTGTAATTAGTGGTTAATTTATCTAGTATCTATGCATCTCAAGTAATTGCTTGGAAACATCAGCATATGTATGGGATATGACAGACACCCAAATAAGGGGGTCATTAGGATGGCGGGCGGATCGATCCGCCCGCCATCCCAACTTGATTTACCCCCCACCATATTATTATGGCCATGGGTATCGCGGCGGACACAAATTGCGTCCGCCGGTCGGCAATCGTTCCGATTGCCGACCGGGCGGAGCTGGGGCACAATATGGTGGCGGGCACCGCCATCCATATTATGATGCCTGGTTGAAAAGGCCTTTCCATGGCGGCCATGGAAAGGCTGGCGGGATGTGCTTTGGGGGCCCGTTGCGGGCCCCCAGGGGGGGTGGGGGGTGGCGGGTGCACTTGGAGGGTACCTATGGTACCCCCCTGCATTCCCATGCACAAGGTGGCAGGCACCACGCGGTGCCTGCCACGTTGTGCATGGGAATGCACGACATGTCAATTTGGCATTGCGGCGGGTGCTGCTTTAAGCAGCACCCGCCGCAATGTAAAATGTGCGGAATGCGACCGCCAGGGTGGCGGTCGCATCATAATCAGCGGTGCGGGACCGCCACACGTCTGGCGGCCGGTCCCAGCACCTCGAGGATGGCGGGCGGACTGAATTCCGCCCGCCATCCTAATGGGGCCCAAGTATATCTTGGAAGGCTCAATATGGGGGATAATCACCAAACTCTGTAATTGTACGTGTGATTAGAATTGTGTTGAGTATTGCCCCTTGTCATATTCACCAAAATATTTATTGAGAAGATATCTCAAAATGTGCGTTTAACCCAGAAAATTGTTATCTATTATACCATATATTTAGGTTTGGAGTTAGCGAAGACCTTTTGATTTTACTAAAATATGTATAATATACTTACATATAGGGGCTTTCAGCCACCTCTCCGCATACATAGTTCTGTTGTAGTGTCAGTCATGTTTTGCTTCCACCCACTCTAGTATATACCATGGGGCAATAGGTCAGCCTACTTAAGCCACTGGTTAACTTCACTTTGAGTGACTGCATTTTGATCTCTCACAAGGAGCACACCCGCACACAAACTAGTTTCCTTCAGTGCCAGTGTTTTTGTTTTTACTTTATAATTACTTTAGTGTTACCTTTTTGTTTAGAGCCTGATGTGATAGAGGACGTTTCTGATGCACATTCCATCTTTATCAGAGCCAATATCCTGCCAGTGCTGTTGTAGCATCCTTTTGGAGTATTTTGCTTTTCTCACTACTGCTATTTCACAACGTACCAGATTGTGTCCATTTGAAACTGTTCTATATTAAGTTGTCCTCTTTTTCTTTCTTTCTTTCTTGCCTTCTGTCTTTCTTGAGTTCCTTCTTGCCTTCTTTCTTGCTTGATTTCCTTCCTGCATTCTTTCTTTTGCTTTCTTTCATTCCTTCCTTCCTTCCTTCCTTCCTTCCTTCTTTCTTTCTTTCTCCTACCTACTTTCTTGCCTTTTTCCTGCCTTCTTGCTTTATTTGCCTTTTTTCTTTGTTGATTACCTTTTTTCATTCTTAGTTTCTTTTTATTTTCTCAAAGGCAAAAAACTTGCAGCCAATGCCAGACTGATTGACTTTTTTCGGTCTGTGTTAGCCAAGACCTTTTCATTTTACTAAAATTATGTGAATAGCATAGTTACTGATAGGGGTTTCAGCCAGACATCTGTGGTTGGTGTCATTCACATTTTTCTTCCACCCACTCCAGCATGCATTAAGGGGCAATGTATCTGCTGACTTTCTGCAATTGGCTGACTTCACTATGAGTTCAGCGTGCAGCCCTTTCACAATGAACAGATCTACACCAAAGGTATTTACCTTCAGTTCCGGAGAGTACTATGCAACAAATGATATTTTTTAGATTGATGAGGACCCAGCATATTCCCAAACAATAGTTTCGTAAAAGCAATGACAAGAATTGCCAGGGGGCTGGCAGCCAGCGCCAGACCCATTGGCTTTGCAATGATTGTTTTCAAAATGCTAACTAGCATTAATGTAACATTATAATTCAAAATTTTTGTTGTATGCATATGTAAAATTATCTCACTAAATGCAGTTAAATAGTATTGTTATGTTGATTTGGAAATAATCATGATTATCATATAATGGAACAATAAAAATTGCAACCAACAAGTGACATGATTGTCACTCTCAAGCGACCAATTTAGTCCACCCAAAGTCATTGCATTGATCAAGGTTCCATAGTGTTCTTGCTCCAAAGTTCTTAGAGGCAATTACCTGGTGACCCTAACTGGCATAATTAATAAAGCGGTCAGTGGAAACAAGTTCAATCTTTAGTTCTGTTACACTGATTTCAGCAAGGACTTTAATACAGTAAACATAGAAAATGTATTGGGACAAAATACGTGAACACAAGCTGGATCCCTAGTTGTTAGGAATATTACAGACATTTCTTATAAATACAAGAGTTCAGGTTCAAACACGTAGTAAACCGTGATTAACCACAAGATTTACAACCACCAGTGGTCTTTAAGAAAGCTGTATTTTAGCCCTAGTCACGTTTAATATTATTACTGCCAATATTTTCTCTCTTTTGAAGCTTATCATTTTCTTCATAAGATAGGAGACATTGGCACATCGATAACAGTTTACGTCAGCGTCCATCTTCAACGGAGACAAAACACATTGGCCACTAGCGGTCTTTGCCTTTTTATAGGACTAACAGAGTAGAGCTTAGGATACCTCCAATTGGGAAGTCATGCAATTAATCTGCATTTATGTACTTTTTTACTGTGTCTATAGTTCAAAAACCAGAGGAGAACCCAGAACATGGAAAATTCCCGGTAGATTAGATACTGAAGTGTAATAAAGGGCAAAGGGTGGAGTTTGGGGCATGAAAAGGGGGGGAGTTTGGGGCAGGACAGGGGGCGGGGCTATGTTACTAAATTCTTTTGACTTTATAAGCAAGAAATCTGCATGGATTGTAAGAATGTCAGGCGAGAAGTGGACAAATAGAATCATCTCAACAAATCTACTAGGGAATAAATATGACTGACACCCTTTGTTCAGGCACACACACAAATCAATATCTGGGCTTGTTCGGGCTAGCAACTCTAACTAAAACATTCAGGGGCATATTCTCAAGAACGTGGGATAACCACCGCAAGATTAGCTTAACGCAACTTTGCATATCGCAGTCGATCGCGGGAAAACAACGCCGTGTTAACGTAGTATTCCCAACCTGGCGGCCCCATGCGATAGTCCCACGATAACGCGTCAAATGACTGCGTTAAAATCAACGCGACGCCGCAAAAATGCGAAACGCGAATAAAGTTGGCGATGATGCCAACCGCGATACAAAAATCAGCGATAACCAGCGACAGGCCTGCAATTCCACACGTCATGCGGGAAAATGCACCATAAAAAGCTCGAACAAGAAAAAAACACCAAAAACAAAATAAACTGCATAGCAACATGGATGCACCCGGAATGAGTGCCCAGGTCAACGCGAACCCCACAAGCCACACAGACCACCAGCAAGGAACCTCGGGGTCCGGGAAGGCCAAGGAGAAGAGGAAGAGGAAGACGGGGTACAGTCCGCATGACAACCGGATCGTCGTCACGGAGGTGGCAGAGCACTAACAACAACTGTCCGTCACCTCCACCGTGTCATTGGCAACACAGACGGAAAAATGGCATTCCATCGTGAATGCAGCCGGAGTGTCGAGGAGGCCAAGATGCGCTGGCACGATGTGAAAAGCCAAACCAAGCAGAAACCCGCTGCCAACAGGAAGGCAGCAACGGCGAATGGAGATGGGAGTCCTGCGCCACAGGAGGAGCTGGAGCAAATGGTGGCCACAGTCATCAATGTGGAGACGGTGCAAGGAGTCGGGAGTCCAGACACTGCTCGACATGACCTGACACAACATCAACGGATGAGTAACGAACAGGGACTGTGGGGACGGGGGGGACAGGCACAATGACACACATGCACAACGACGTGCAGCACACCGCACACCCACAATGACCCTGGGTCATGTCCCTGATCCCCGTGGCACACTGCAGCACAAATACAAACATCAAGTAGGCCCCCGTCCACCATGTGCCCCAAGGGGTCCCACCCCACACATCACCAATTCCACAACACACACATGCACCCGTGCGAAACACAGCAAAGATGCGTATGTGAGAGCCACACTGACAATGTAAGTGACACCATATGACGAGCAGCATGGCTGGAGTACAATCACCATGACATTGTGCATGCCACAAGACTGAGGTGGCTGAGTGTGGACCACATCCGGAAAGGAGCAGGTCACACTCTGACACATCCACGTGCACAAACAACCACTGACGTCAACAATACATCTGCAGACAAACAATGCACAAGAGTACAAAAACATCCAAGAGCACAAATGACCCAAGTCGCCAACATCACAGCACCTGAAAAGCACAAAAGCCAAAGGCACACCACCTCCAAGGGATAAGGGGCCTGCCACGTTGTGCATGGGAATGCACGACATGTCAATTTGGCATTGCGGCGGGTGCTGCTTTAAGCAGCACCCGCCGCAATGTAAAATGTGCGGAATGCGACCGCCAGGGTGGCGGTCGCATCATAATCAGCGGTGCGGGACCGCCACACGTCTGGCGGCCGGTCCCAGCACCTCGAGGA
The DNA here is from genome assembly GCA_963921515.1 of Calotriton arnoldi. Taxonomy (NCBI): domain Eukaryota; kingdom Metazoa; phylum Chordata; class Amphibia; order Caudata; family Salamandridae; genus Calotriton; species Calotriton arnoldi. Next base: position 36,833 of record CAWUFW010012581.1, on the reverse strand, counting down.
TGGCGGGCGGACTGAAGTCCGCCCGCCATCCTAATGGGGCCCAAGTATATCTTGGAAGGCTCAATATGGGGGATAATCACCAAACTCTGTAATTGTACGTGTGATTAGAATTGTGTTGAGTATTGCCCCTTGTCATATTCACCAAAATATTTATTGAGAATATATCTCAAAATGTGAGTTTAAACCAGAAAATTGTTATCTATTATACCATATATTTAGGTTTGGAGTTAGCGAAGACCTTTTGATTTTACTAAAATATGTATAATATACTTACATATAGGGGCTTTCAGCCACCTCTCCGCATACATAGTTCTGTTGTAGTGTCAGTCATGTTTTGCTTCCACCCACTCTAGTATATACCATGGGGCAATAGGTCAGCCTACTTAAGCCACTGGTTAACTTCACTTTGAGTGACTGCATTTTGCTCTCTCACAAGGAGCACACCCGCACACAAACTAGTTTCCTTCAGTGCCAGTGTTTTTGTTTTGACTTTATAATTACTTTAGTGTTACCTTTTTGTTTAGAGCCTGATGTGATAGAGGACGTTTCTGATGCACATTCCATCTTTATCAGAGCTAATATCCTGCCAGTGCTGTTGTAGCATCCTTTTGGAGTATTTTGCTTTTCTCACTACTGCTATTTCACAACGTACCAGATTGTGTCCATTTGAAACTGTTCTATATTAAGTTATCCTCTTTTTCTTTCTTTCTTTCTTGCCTTCTGTCTTTCTTGAGTTCCTTCTTGCCTTCTTTCTTGCTTGATTTCCTTCCTGCATTCTTTCTTTTGCTTTCTTTCATTCCTTCCTTCCTTCCTTCTTTCTTTCTTTCTCCTACCTACTTTCTTGCCTTTTTCCTGCCTTCTTGCTTTATTTGCCTTCTTTCTTTGTTGATTACCTTTTTCATTCTTAGTTTCTTTTTATTTTCTCAAAGGCAAAAAACTTGCAGCCAATGCCAGACTGATTGACTTTTTTCGGTCTGTGTTAGCCAAGACCTTTTCATTTTACTAAAATTATGTGAATAGCATAGTTACTGATAGGGGTTTCAGCCAGACATCTGTGGTTGGTGTCATTCACATTTTTCTTCCACCCACTCCAGCATGCATTAAGGGGCAATGTATCTGTTCACTTTCTGCAATTGGCTGACTTCACTATGAGTTCAGCGTGCAGCCCTTTCACAATGAACAGATCTACACCAAAGGTATTTACCTTCAGTTCCGGAGAGTACTATGCAACAAATGATATTTTTTAGATTGATGAGGACCCAGCATATTCCCAAACAATAGTTTCGTAAAAGCAATGACAAGAATTGCCAGGGGGCTGGCAGCCAGCGCCAGACCCATTGGCTTTGCAATGATTGTTTTCAAAATGCTAACTAGCATTAATGTAACATTATAATTCAAAATTTTTGTTGTATGCATATGTAAAATTATCTCACTAAATGCAGTTAAATAGTATTGTTATGTTGATTTGGAAATAATCATGATTATCATATAATGGAACAATAAAAATTGCAACCAACAAGTGACATGATTGTCACTCTCAAGCGACCAATTTAGTCCACCCAAAGTCATTGCATTGATCAAGGTTCCATAGTGTTCTTGCTCCAAAGTTCTTAGAGGCAATTACCTGGTGACCCTAACTGGCATAATTAATAAAGCGGTCAGTGGAAACAAGTTCAATCTTTAGTTCTGTTACACTGATTTCAGCAAGGACTTTAATACAGTAAACATAGAAAATGTATTGGGACAAAATACGTGAACACAAGCTGGATCCCTAGTTGTTAGGAATATTACAGACATTTCTTATAAATACAAGAGTTCAGGTTCAAACACGTAGTAAACCGTGATTAACCACAAGATTTACAACCACCAGTGGTCTTTAAGAAAGCTGTATTTTAGCCCTAATCACGTTTAATATTAATACTGCCAATATTTTCTCTCTTTTGAAGCTTATCATTTTCTTCATAAGATAGGAGACATTGGCACATCGATAACAGTTTACGTCAGCGTCCATCTTCAACGGAGACAATACACATTGGCCACTAGCGGTCTTTGCCTTTTTATAGGACTAACAGAGTAGAGCTTAGGATACCTCCAATTGGGAAGTCATGCAATTAATCTGCATTTATGTACTTTTTTACTGTGTCTATAGTTCAAAAATCAGAGGAGAACCCAGAACATGGAAAATTCCCGGTAGATTAGATACTGAAGTGTAATAAAGGGCAAAGGGTGGAGTTTGGGGCACGAAAAGGGGGGGAGTTTGGGGCAGGACAGGAGGCGGGGCTATGTTACTAAATTCTTTTGACTTTATAAGCAAGAATTCTGCATGGATTGTAAGAATGTCAGGCGAGAAGTGGACAAATAGAATCATCTCAACAAATCTACTAGGGAATAAATATGACTGACACCCTTTGTTCAGGCACACACACAAATCAATATCTGGGCTTGTTCGGGCTAGCAACTCTAACTAAAACATTCAGGGGCATATTCTCAAGAACGTGTGATAACCACCGCAAGATTAGCTTAACGCAACTTTGCATATCGCAGTCGATCGTGGGAAAACAACGCCGTGTTAACGTAGTATTCCCAACCTGGCGGCCCCATGCGATAGTCCCACGATAACGCGTCAAATGACTGCGTTAAAATCAAAGCGACGCCGCAAAAATGCGAAACGCGAATAAAGTTGCGATGATGCCAACCGCGATACAAAAATCAGCGATAACCAGCGACAGGCCTGCAATTCCCACACGTCATGCAGGAAAATGCACCATAAAAGCCGAACAAGAAAAAAACACCAAAAACAAAATAAACTGCGTAGCAACATGGATGCACCCGGAATGAGTGCCCAGGTCAACGCGAACCCCACAAGCCACACAGACCACCAGCAGGGAACCTCGGGGTCCGGGAAGGCCAAGGAGAAGAGGAAGAGGAAGACGGGGTACAGTCCGCATGACAACCGGATCGTCGTCACGGAGGTGACAGAGCACTAACAACAACTGTCCATCACCTCCACCGTGTCATTGGCAACACAGACGGAAAAATGGCATTCCATCGTGAATGCAGCCGGAGTGTCGAGGAGGCCAAGATGCGCTGGCACGATGTGAAAAGCCAAACCAAGCAGAAACCCGCTGCCAACAGGAAGGCAGCAACGGCGAATGGAGATGGGAGTCCTGCGCCACAGGAGGAGCTGGAGCAAATGGTGGCCACAGTCATCAGTGTGGAGACGGTGCAAGGAGTCGGGAGTCCAGACACTGCTCGACATGACCTGACACAACATCAACGGGTGAGTAACGAACAGGGACTGTGGGGACGGGGGGGACAGGCACAATGGCACACATGCACAACGACGTGCAGCACACCGCACACCCACAATGACCCTGGGTCATGTCCCTGATCCCCGTGGCACACTGCAGCACACATACAAACATCAATTAGGCCCCCGTCCACCATGTGCCCCAAGGGGTCCCACCCCACACATCACCAATTCCACAACACACACATGCACCCGTGCGAAACACAGCAAAGATGCGTATGTGAGAGCCACACTGACAATGTAAGTGACACCATATGACGAGCAGCATGGCTGGAGTACAATCACCATGACATTGTGCATGCCACAAGACTGAGGTGGCTGAGTGTGGACCACATCCGGAAAGGAGCAGGTCACACTCTGACACATCCACGTGCACAAACAACCACTGACGTCAACAATACATCTGCAGACAAACAATGCACAAGAGTACAAAAACCATCCAAGAGCACAAATGGCCCAAGTCGCCAACATCACAGCACCTGAAAAGCACAAAAGCCAAAGGCACACCACCTCCAAGGGATAAGGGGCAGCAAAATCACAGCTGCAGGTGCGACTCTCACACAATGCAGCACACACACATAGCAATGACAGCACATCCACATGGACGACAATGTGGTACACAGTGCAACACTTACACTGCAGAACAGAGGACACAACTGGGTCCGCCTGTGCGTAGAAAATGGCCAATCACATCGGACATAGCAGGAAACTGTGAGATGCAAATGTACATGTACAACCTCACCTACCTCATGTAGTCCAAATGTCCACTGTCCCGCATCAAATAGTCCGCCCCTCCCAAACAGTCACAATGTACATCGGCATGCAGTCTGTATGTAAACTTGAACAATGCGGCAACATACATGCCAACACAATGTCAACAAGCATCTCCCCTTCACATAGCAGAGGGACACACAACACCTCCAGCAGGGCAGACAGGGCCGGCTCTAGGGCGGTGCGATCGGTGCCACCGCACCAAGTGCTGACTTGGGGTGGGGGCGCCATGTTCATCCTTTTAAAAGCACCTGATGCCACGTACATTGTCCCAGCAATTTTCCAGCATCAATAAAAATGATAACTCCGGTGATTAATGTTCTTCCTGGAGAGAACGGAGTTTTGTCTAGTGAAAGTTTTGACTCCTCAAAGCGCAGAGGGTTAATATTCCTGCTGCAAAGAACGTGTCCCATTCACATCACAAAGTGCATATAATATAATTAAATAGGTCGATGGGTTACCGCTTTTGTCAGAGATCCTTTTGTTATTTGCAGTTCATAAGCTAAAATCCCAATAGTGAGCTATTAACTGCCATCAAAGAGCTGCATGCAAACTGCAAGGAAAACATTAGAGCTCTATATTTTTTGCCCAGCGTTTCATTATCCTAATATTGCAAAAGGGGTTCATTTGGGTAGAAATAAATTCTTCTTATTAAAGAAAACCCCTAATAATGGTGTTACATTTTAAATTCTGAATTTGTGCTTTTCCAGTCAAGGACTCTTAAACTATACTGCCTACCAGTATGGATAAAATGTGACTCTTACTCCTTGTAGGCCTCTGTCTTATGTAACATTTCCAATACACTGATATGCACACCGATGATTGATTGTCTCTGTGCAATGCGTGTGTGATGTAAAGTGTTCTGACATCTTAAACTGGTATGCCTGGTGCTATAAAACTATATGAAACTAAGAGACGGTGGTTATGGAGACTTGAGGGACACTGTCAAATGGTGGTAGTGAGGGAATCCGTGGGGGAGGTGGTCATTGGGGGGGGGCGCCTACAAACATTGTTGCACAGGGCGCCACTAGTGCTAAAGCCGGCCCTGAGGGCAGACCAGACAACTCTACAGTGATGCTGAAGAGGACCTCCACACTTCCGACACCAACGCCCTACAACAGTCCATGGACATCTTAGGCAATCGACCTCCAGGAGCAGGGCAGCACCGCTGCATCGAGGATACCCCACCCCCTGCACAGACAACACAGCTGGATGCACCCACCACCCCGGCTGGCTCCCAGCAGCCCACCGAAGTACACATCGCATTCCAAGGCCAGATGTCAGACTGCCAGAAGGGGGTGGCCGAACATGTGCGGGTGGGGTACTACCTCATGGAATCCGAACTAGATCACATACGTGGGTGTCTAAGTCCCATCAGGGACCACCTACACTGCCCAACGGAGACCCACACTGCGACAGAGACACATGCCTTTGTACATTTCCAGTACTGAACCACACCCAGAGCCACGGGATAATCATCCACACCCCCACGCTGGACTGGCGTACGCCGGCCCAGTTCACTCCTCATACGTATTGAGTGGGGGACGACAAAGCTATATGTGCGATGTCTCACCCGCTGCCTGCGGTGACATGGCTGTGTCCTCTGTACACGGCACAATGTAATGTTGTAGGGCCCGGGGCCCAAATGCATACATCATGAGCACACGGACACACTCAGATAGTTCATTGAAATGGCCATGGGCACGTGCGCTCGACACCTTTATTGGCATGGTCACATGTACAGTGACGCATGTGCTGGATGTGTGTGGGGTGAGTGTAAGCCAGCCCTCATGGAGTCGTTGATGCTGGCAACAACTTGAACAGTGATCACAATAAAAGCGGAAACATAAAACACCAGCATGACAGAAACAACTGTGAAGCATCATGGTGGTAGCCGGAGAAAGTACAGTGTGCACCCAACATGCAAGCAGAATGGTCCATGATTTGTGGTGCATTGAGTCAGTGGCACCTGAAGAGCTGAGCAGGGTATCAAGCTGATGATGGCACCCACGACAGGTGTGAGGAACTTGGATGGGGCTGGCTGTGAGACTCCTCCGACTCTGGCGGTTGTTGGTTGGGAGGTACCAGAGGCCAACAGGTGCAGCACAGCCAGCAGCTTTGTCTGCGGAGGGATGTTGGTTGTCCGCTGTGTTGGTACCGTCAGCCTGTGGGCAATGATGTTCAGGATGCGGAGGATGGTTGTCCTTTTGAGCCTGTAGTGGGCATTGACATTGTCTGGTGTTAGGTCTGTGAGGCTGGTGCATTTCCTGAAGGTCCGCTGTCTTTGTCTGCGCTGCCTCAGTGGTGGTCCGGGGGGGGGGGGGTTGGCGATCCTGGGGGTGGTGGCGGTGGGTGTTGTTGCCCTCTCGGGGCTCCGTGATGCATGGTGTGTGGCTCCATGGCATCTGTTGTTCTTCATGTGTGGCTCTGGGCTGGGCTCCCTTTGATGGTGCAGGTTGTCGTCCGACTTTGCACTAGGTCAGAGCAGGTGTTAATTTCCTGCTGCTAACGCGCCTTATCGCCTGTTTTGTGGTCTTATCGCCGATGTGGCTGGTCGTTGAGAATGTTGAGGTTCGGTGTTGTCGCTGCTTTTTTCTCGGGAACGCCTACTCTGCATCTCATTAGCGATAGTTGCCGGGGTCATCTGTGGCGATGTTTTTTGCAGATGCTTTCGCAAGTAAACTGGTGGTATCGGCTGTTAGCACCAGCTTGTGAATAGGGCGATAAAATTATCGCGACTTTGGCTGCGATAAAGTGCCGATAACTCGGCGATAGCTCCTTGAGAATATGCCCCTCAGAACGCAATTTGGCAGTGTCAGAACAATGTTGGGATTTGAGAGTCACCAAATTTCTGAATTAAATACATTGCAACATCCTAATTAATACGTACTACTGCATGTGTCCTTGTTGTCCATTTCTTTGGGGCAGAGTTTAAAAAAAATTAATCTGCCCCCAATCACAGGACGACACCGGGGTTCGAACCTTCTAAAGTTGGCAACTTTCTACATTAGGTCACAGCTCCTTTGCTGCCCCTGCAATGTTACCTCTCTGGTAACTTGTGTAAGAGTCTGGTGTGAGAGGGATATTCACTGACACTGTTTGAATTAATGCAAGTTTTACATTGCACAAGGCACATATAGCTGGCTAACTCCATGTTGTTCTTGCAGAACAATGCTTAGAGACATTGCAGGCATAGGGCATAACCAGTGTGCAGCTGGTGCGCCAATGGCCAGCGCAGAACAAGTTTCCTGAAGCTTACCAGAAAATGAATGCATTCTTGATCTTCCTCCTACCCCTGGGGTTCAAATGAGAGTCCCGGAGCTGGTAGCTGGTCTGGTCCTCCAGCCAGCTGACGTGAATTGGATGAAATGCTCTCAGGCGCGGCCAGGAGGCACAAGGACAGTCTGACCGAACAGCAGAGGTAGACTCAGACAGGCAGATTGTGCCCACAACAGCCTACATATTCCACCTAATTAGCCAATTGGAAGTATAAGTAGGCTGGCGCCGCTCAACGAGAGTCATGGAGCAGGTGCTACATAACGAGTGTGTTATGGATACTGCTCTTATGTATACTGCTCTCTGCATGGTTCATCCTCGGGTTGGGGGAGGATTTGAATATACATTGTTGAGCACAACGGTGCTCGCCCCAATGCTGGGCCACCATGAGTACCGGTACTCTCATTTGTCCTGGAAGAAGTTCCGGTACTCAAGGGGACAAAACTAAAAAGTGCAGGTAATCAGTACCAGTGAGTACCGGCCCATTTAAAGCACTGTTTAAACCCTAAATATTCGAATGTATGTGAAAATCGAGATGCTTTCAGCTCGCACATTACATTCGGCATATGTTTTTTGCGTGCAGGACAGCATTAACACTTACCTGTGTTCGAGCAATGACTCTAGAAGATTGTGTTGTTTCAGACAGCATAATTGGTGGGGGACAGCCAATAAAATGTGGTGGCCGGACGCTTTTTGAGGCATTAAAGCAAAGTCGTACAACAAATACCAGCAGTTGATACTTTTGGCCTTCTGGTCTCCTAGCCTTGCTGGCTGGAGCCATCCCGTTCCCCGCCCACTGAGCCAGGAGGAAGGGTCGATTCTGTGTGCAGCTCTCATTGCCTGTTTGGCTGCTATAGGAGAGGTGATGCACCTTGCCCGTAGGCAAAGCCCTGTTGTTTCCTGAAGCTTTTCCAAGGATGACATTGTTTTAAGTCAGAACAAATTTGACACCCCTGAGCAGGTTACTTTTACGTGTTCCGTGGTTACCAGAATCTGGGGGGGGGTGGGGGGGTCTGAAGAACTGGCCTGAGCATCACACTGAGACAAGTGAGCACACGTGCTCCCCTTCCAGTTCACCCCACTCACTCTACATTAGTAATCCTTCAAGGTGCAAAAATAAGACTTTTGAAAGGCATATCGTGAGCAGCAAGGCAGAGACATTTTAAGACATCAGCAAAGTCGGCAATTGTCCAGGGCTACCACCTTCCAAGGGGCTCCTTTCGATAGTAAACGTTCTCTCTATCTAGTTCACCTCTGTCTATTTCACATCTCAACCTCTCTCCTCTCTGGCTACCACTACCTCTGAATCTGTCTCTCTTTGCCCAGTTGCAGCTTAAGTATTTTTTGGAGTCCTGGAAAGACATATTTCAATTGTCTTTGTGTGAACACTGTTTCTGGAAGTTTGTTTGGCATTATTCGGGCTTCAATTAACAGAAAATGGGCAATAAAATTCAAAGTTGTGATTAACGTGGGCCCCAAAATTTGTCTTGCCAGGGGCCTCAAAAATCAGGAAGACAATACTGCAGTAAGGGGATTGGCAGCCCTCACATAAAGATGAAAAATAGGTCATTGTCTGCATTTTATATTTAAAAGGTATCATAGCTGGCATGCAGGGTTCCCTCACACTCTTGGGCCTTGGTGCACAGCACTCGCTGCAATAATCAAAGCTACGCCCTACCTTTGTACATGCAGAACGTCTTTCGTGCTTCTGCTGCAGGCCCTTTAGCAAGGAATGATGAAGACTGACTTGTGGGCCAAGCTAGCGGGACACCGTTGCCTATTCACCGAAAGATTTTACCATGAAATTCAAAAAAAGCTAATAAGGAATCTCTGAGAGGCACGCATTTTCCCTTAATAAGCCCAGGGCAAACATAGACCAAATGCATTTTGTACCACTGTTTCTGCTTGAATACACGCTTTGAAACAAACTGCAATTTTATTCATGGATTCTCGTTTCTCTGGGATAAAACTGAACATAAATGCATGTTAGGTTATGAGGAGTGCAGACCTGCCAACTCACACTGTGCTGCTATGTGACACATGGTTTCGCAATTTCATCCCAATGCGACAAGGTGAAGAGTCATGTTCACACAGTGAGCTGGAAACCCTTTCATAGAATTGGTTTTCAGCTCAGGTGTGATTGCAGTGCGTAGCCAGACTTCATTTAAAATCACCCCAGGCAGGGTCGGTCCTAGAACTTCTGGTGCCCCGGGCGAGAGGGAAGATGTGAGGCCCCTCTAATTTGCATGTAATATCACAAGAAGTGACATCACAGAAAGTGACATCACAGGACTATTGATCTTATTTGGCTTCACTGAAGAGACCTAACGTGGATATCAGTAACAAGGACAAAAAGATAAATATACAAATAAAATGAGTCCATATATTTAACAACTGTATTAAATGGATTACATTTGTCACAGGGGATGGAAAAGCTAGGTGCAGGTCTCACAAAGATGCATATTTTTTACTCCATATTGAGTGATTGTTTCCAGGTGAGTGCATGATAAAAATTCCAGTTCTGTCTCATAAAAGGGAGAGATCCTGTTGAGGTACTGAGGGGCGGGATCATTCAAAATATAAAATTACACAAGAGAAAACCCCTCACCCCATGGATATAATCGCAAATTTCAAAAGGCTCCCTTATCTTTCTGTGCCATTGTTGTGTCACCTTCGGATGACATTAGTACTTAGTAATTTGTTTTAACATAAATCTTCTCACCAGTATCCCACACGCACATGCTAAGAGTCGTAGGATAATCTTTTTTGACTCTGGGCTCTTTACTCACCAGAATTATGTTAAGTGCAAAAACACAACACATATAATACAAAATTACAAGACACCATTGCAAACAAAGATTGTACATTAATAAAAAAAGACCTAGAACAACCGAGACCACTGTTAAATCAAACATTGACTTGAAGGTATGCTGCAGATAAAGGGGTTTTCAAATCAACGTTTTTGATTTGGTGTTAGAACTGTAGGAAGTGGAAGTGGCCGGCTTTAGCGCTGGTGGAGCCCTGTGCGGCAATGTTTGTAGGTGCCCCCAATGACTCCCTCTGCCAAGGATTCCCTCACTACCACCCTTTAACAGTGCTCCTCGAGTCTCCATAACCACATTCTCGCTCAGATGCATTTAATTTGATTTACAGCGCCACTGATACCAGTGTAGGGTGGCAGAGAACTTTATATCACACACATTACATCACACACATTGCACAGAGACAATCAATCATGCGTGTGTATCAGCCAGGCTAGCTTGAATCCAGTGGCAAAGTGAGAAAGGGACACACGTCTGGGCATACCGTGCCAACTTAGGGCAAATAAAGCAAACACAAGTTGCTCACTTTGCCACTGGATTCAAGCTAGCCTGGCTGATGCGGGGTGTTACCCTGAAACCGGTCCCAGGATGCTTGTTTCCGGTTCAGGGAAGACCTGGCTTGGCAGTTCGGGCTGGACTGTTCCCATGAGGCACAGGATCAAGACTAATTTGCATATAGCTGGGTCTGAACTGAGGTGGCGAAGTGAGCTAAAGAACGATGATGTATTCAAACCAGATCTGTGACTGGGGGTGAGTGTCTGAAAAGTTTCAGCGCTCTGTTCATCATCTCCTTGTGTTTGCTTTGTTCGCCCTAAGTTGGCAGGGCATGCCCAGACGTGGGTCCCTTGCTCACTTTGCCACTGGATTCAAGCTAGCCTAACTGATGAGGGGTGTTACCCCGAAACCTGTCCCAGGACGCTTGTTTCCGGTTCAGGGAAGACCTGGCTTGGCAGTTCGGGCTGGACTGTTCCCATGAGTCACAGGGTCAAGACTGTTTTGCAAATAGCTGGGTCTGAACTTCGGTGGCAAAGTGAGCTAAAGAACGCAGATGGATTCAACCCAGATCTGTGACTGGGGGTGAGTGTCTGAAAAGTTTCAGTGCTTCGTCCATCATCTCCTTGTGTTTGCTTGGTTCTCTTTAATAACCAGAATTGATTTCTACCCAAACAAACCCTTTTTGCAACATTAGGATAATCAAAGACTGGGGAAAAAATCATGATGCTCTAATTTATACCTTGCAATTTGCATGCAGCTCTTAGATGACAGTTAATAGCTCATTGTTCAATGTCAGGATTTTGACTTATAAACTGCAAGTAACAAAAGGATCTCAATGACAAAAGCAGCAACCCACTGACCTATTTACATTTTGTGCACTTTGTGATCTGCATGGTGCATGTTCATTGCAGCAGGCACATTTTTGTGTCGCAGGCACATTAACCCTCTGCGCTACCTTTTCATGAGTCAAAACTTCCACTTGACAAAACACCAACTCTCTCTAGGAAGAACATTAATCACCCGAGTTATCATGACATTTTTATTGTTGCCGAAAATTGCTGGAGGCCAGGAAGGAGGCAGCAAGCGCTTTTAAAAATATAATATACTTGCAAACATGATGCCCCCATCCGAAGTGAGCGCTCAGTGCGATCTCACCGGTCGCACCGCCCAAGAGCCTCCTTGCTCAAGGGTCCTGTGACCTCGGTGACAGACTCACTGTTGCTCTAGGGTGTGCTGCTTCATAGGCCTGCCCAAAAGACTTGAGGTGAGCTTCAATAGGGGTTGTGGTGGGCACTGCCTTCAACTACAACCCAATTGCGCCCGTAATAAAGACCTGGATGCAACTTAATTCAAATTACGCACCAGACTACAGTAATATGCTGCCTAAAAAGAAAGTGACACCATCCTGGAAAAAGCAAACATTCATAGGGAATGCAAGATTAAGTAAAGCATGTGAAATGTAAGAAGGAACAAATTGGTTACCTTAACGTTTCTGCACTTATTATTCAGTAATCAATGAGTGCTTTTGCATGAAAAGTTAAGGACATGACTACAGGGCCGGAAGGGACCTGTTTCAATGTCAATTGCTTATATCCTTACAAAACGTAAGCAGTATGGTTTAAAAAGTAAAGACCACATTCGTGAATACAGAACCGCGGTATGCATTTTGTTTTCCAATCCACCCATCAAGCAGGTATTGCAGTATATCCAGGAATGGTGCACCTCCCCACCCGGGGAAAACAGTGCTGTTCAGAGAAAGACAAGAAAACAAAAGTAGCGCTTGACTGGCAAACTCTGTAAAGTAGCGCTAATGTGTTTTGGGTGTGAATAAAATCAATCTGGCCCCTTTTCGACCCACTCTCTCCTGCTTTAGTTATTTTTCACATTTTTAACCTTTTATTTCTCTCTATCCCGAGTGTGCACTTTGGAAGTGAAAAATGTCCAAAAAAGACGGCCTTTCCAGCAAAAGTGTTTTCTTTTTTGGGGAACAAATAAAGGAAAGAGGGAGTAATGGCTACAAGGCCCAGGGAAGTGGGCCCCCACACCAGGACCTTGCAGCTTGCTCTAGTGCTTAGAGGCCCAGGGAAAGGGGGCCCCCTCCCTGGGCCTCGAAGCAGTAACCATTTCATAAAACACTGCCCTACCATGGCCGTTCAACATACATTTTAAATGCACATTCCCATAAAAAAACGGTGATGCAAAAGTTAACAAAAGCCAGTTGATCTGGCTGCTCCCTCCTGCCCTCACCCACCTCTCCTTACCTGTGTCTGGCTGGTCCTGGAAACAAAAGGGCCTTCTGTCGCCTAGAAACAAAATGCAGAAAGGGAATGGCCGGTACTTAACAAAGGTGTTGGCTCACATTCCTGGCCCGGCTGCTGTGCATTCCCCAATCTGTTTGTCCCTTCCCCCCACCCCTGCACCCCCAGGAATGCCACCACGCCCTGACAAACAAGGTCGAGACATCTCGCATTTTTAGTGGGATTGCGTGGGGCAGGGGGCCCTGGAGGAGCAGGTGGGCTTACTGTGAAAGTGTGGCATTTCACAGTGAAGCGGGGCCCCCTGTTTTTTATCTGAGCGAGAGGCCCTGGGCAGCTGCCCACACTGCCCATGCCTAGCGCCGGCCCTGACCCCAGGAGATGGGAGGTTGGTTTCAGATGCGTGAATTCTTGCTGTGGGGAGGCGGGCGGGCGGGGAGGGGAGGTGGGTATTGTTAGGTTGATAGGCAGAGCAGGGCATGCAAAGTTCCTTTCGCCATGGCCCTGCCCACTTGTCAAGGCCACACCTCCTTTCTGTACATTACATGGTGCAAATTGTCTGAAGGTTGGCAGGTCTGGGAATGAAGGATGCAGGGTTTCTTTTAGATCATGTTGACAAATTGGAATAGATTGAGTACGAAGCCATGTTATTTGAGACCAGATGTCGTAGGAAATGGTTGGTGATTACCAAATGGCAATTTTTTTAAATTTGCTGTCTGGTTATCGCAAACACCAATGTAGAAATGTCTCTTTGACACATTTCGCAAATAGACCTACCTCATTAATATTCATGAGGTAGGTCTCGGTTTACCACCCATTAGAAATCGCAAAAATCATAGGGATGGTAGTCTGCTGGGGTCAGCAGACCACCATGTCTGATTGCTTTTCAATACAGCAATGTTTTTTTTTCTTTTTTATAAATGCAGCAGGTTTTCCTTAAAGGAAAACGGGATGCATTTCAAAAAGAAAAATGAAAAGTTTTTTAAAAATTTTTTAAGAGTAGGCAGTGGTACATGGGACCCCTTCCTATTTGCGAATGGGATACCACCTACTTGAAGTAGGTAGTAAAATGCTAATGTTTTACAACCGCATTTTGGTTGCAAAACATTCACACACTACCTTTGCAATCCGGTATTTGGAAGGGACACTCTAAACACCCCCTTCCGAATACTGAATCACAAACTCAATTTGTGGTTCAATAATAGGTTACCGAATCACAAATTGAGCCTTTGTACATTAAAAAATGTTTTTTTGCGGTTACAAATGGCCCCATTATGCGAATGAGGCATTTGCGACCTCAAATAAGCTTGATACATCTGGCCCTAGGTTCTTTAGTCTTTGGTGATCCTTTACCTGCTCAGCCCACACAGTGGTACTAGTGAATCTCAGTGTTTTTCAGTAAAACCTCCTGTCTACAAAAAAATAATTTTTAATGGCGCCATAATGGTCCACAGTTTCTTTTTCAGTTTAAAGAGGTTTTATTATTTTTCAAAGAACAATAAGACGTCATGATACACAACAGTGTTAGTGTAATATCTGTGAGACTAGAGGTCTATTAGTATTCAACATGTTACATACATAACTCTCCCTTCTGAGGTTAGAAGTAAAGACCATGGGCAAATATCCAAATGGAACAAAACATCATCGTAGCACATATCATCATGATATAGGTAAGATCCAGGGAAAACCAGATAAGACAAATATCATATCCCAATTAGGCATGACATGGTTGTAATCCAAAGGAATCAACACAATAAATGCAGTTGTGTTCCAAACATTCCAGAAAAAAGAAACTGTTCAGAAAAAAAAATTGAAAGGGGAAATAAAAAGAGAGTTGAATTGGGGGCAATGCCAAAGAAAATGCAGAGTAAGGGAAGAACGAAGAAAAGAAATAAAAGGTGGAAAAGAAGACAACTGTGGCACATACTGGCATGTCCATAGAAAAAAAGAGGAAAGAGACTACGTCGGAGTATACAGGCTGTTTGCACTGGTAGGAATGAAAGGTGAGAGGATTGACACACTAAGCACAATCAGGGGGGTTGTTTTCCTGTAGAGAGGTGTCAAGATAATCCCATAATGCCCTAAGAGAAGAAATGGTATGTGAGTTCTGGAAACATTTATTGTCAGCACTACTAACAAAGCATAACCATTCCCACCATGATTGATAGGATATTTTGGAAAGAAACTCTTCCACTTGAGAGAATCATTTTTATGCCTATAGTGATCACCAGGTCAATCAACAAACAGTCTGATGGGGCAATATCTTTTGCTTGAGAGGATGCATAAATCCCTAAGGTGACAATAACAGAGTCAATATTTAAATGAAAGCCCATAATATTGTGCATTGTGTCCTGAAACCCTTGTCATAGCGGTCTTATACGAATGCAATCATAGAGCATATGTTTAATGTCCCTAGGTGCAACGTTAGAGTTCCAGCACTGGTGTGTACAGGTGAAGTTAATTTATGGAATTTCTCCGGCGTCCAGTATATGTTGTGTAGCATCCAAAAACACATTTGGGATGAAGCAGGTGTAATCTTCCCTTTAAAGATTGAGCTCCAGATATCTGACCAGGCGTTTTATTGAATATCTACCTTAGATTGTGATCTGTTGATTAAGTTCCAGGAAATTATATTTTTCGCCGTCAATCTCGGGGAGGGTTTAGCCAAAAAGGTATATACTCTAAATGCAGTATGTTCAAATTTGGCGAAATTGTCTAAGAGAAGTAGTAACTCAGGGGGATGTGTAGCACCAAATTGCCACTTTGAGTTTCAGAAAGGTGTAACAATCTGCTTTTGTAAGATTGTGTTTACCATTAGGGTTGCGAAAGAGACAGGATTAGTTTGGTCATCTAGTTCCTTAATCATCGTAATCCCTTTTGTGGCCTATTAATTCCATATAGGATCATGATCATGGAAGCGTAACTGGCTATTGAAACATAAGGATGCCATGTTAGATTTTGGAAATTACTTTCGGAGTTTTTTGTCTAGAGAACGCAGTGTATTTATTTTGTCCAAAAAATAATTGTAGAGTGTTCCACGATAAACCAGATAATGTTGATAATTGTGAGCAAAGTACAGAGAGGAAGTGGCAGTGATATAGCCCTTTCTATAGGTAACCAAATGGATGTGGATGTATCTGGGAGTTTAAACCACCAAGATCCTTGTCTGGCTAGGAAGCTAGTTAGTACCTGCAATAATCAGATACTTTTACACCACATTCTGTTTTGCCAAGTCTAAGTCTGAGCAGCGAGATTCTGGGTTTCTTCTTTTTCCAGAGGAAGTCAATTAGCAGATTATCTATATTTAAAAAAAACTGGAATGAAATTTGAAGGGGGGCATACCCATCGGAAAAGTGATGATGGGGGTTATAGGAAAGTAGGATCTGCTTTTATGGTTACCCCCACTTTTTGCCTGGTGCTATGCTGTTTCTGACTAGTCTGACTGGGATCCTGCTAATCAGGACCCCAGTCTCTCTGCTTTCTCCCCTAAATTGCTATGGTAAGTACTTAGGTATATCACAGATTGGACACTGGTGTACACTTATCAGTCCCTAGTATATGGTACTAAGTTACCCAGGGCATAGGTACACCGGGGGTCCCCCATGGGCTGTAGCATGTATTATGCCACCCATGGGAGACCACTCAATTTGTAACTACAGGCCTGCCATAGCAGTCCGTGTATGCTGGTGCTAGCACCACTTGCGAAAGCTATAGGTTTCCCTATATCTAGGGTCACTGCACTTAATACCCATAAGTCACCCCTACAGCAGGCCTTTCCAATCCTGAAGGCAGGGTGCTCGGTTCTAAGTGTGAGGGTGCCCCTGCATGAGCAGGATACCCTTACAGCCTTCAGAGTCCATTCTCCCGGGTTGTAAGTGAGACAGCCATATAGCATATAGAGGGGCACTGCGTCATTACGTGATGACCATCTCGAAACTGGTTGAAATGAACCATGTCATGTTTGGTATCAAACATGTTGGAATCATACCCCCACACCGTAAACAGTGTGGAAGGTATGATTCCAAGCACTGTAAAGGCCCCCCGTTAGGTCCTCAGTGCTCCCGGTACCAGTCTTGTAGACCCGGACAACACAACATGGCTGCTGCCGACCAGTGACGCGATTCTGCTCTCCTGTGCCAAGCTCGAGCAGGGGAAGGCAGAAGAATAGGTATCCTGTCACAGGGAGGTGTGACCACCTCCCAGACAGGGTTTAGTGTATTGGGGCCGGGTGCTTATGGGGCACATTTGGTGCCCTCCTTGCATAGTCCAGTTCAAACCAGCTGAGGGAGCCGTTGGCTCCCGCTCTGGCGCAAAACTAGACAAAGGACATGGGAGTATCCTCCCCACTGTCAAATCCCTCCCCAGGAGGGAACCATGAATCGTCCCAACCCTTTCCTTAGGGTACTTAAGGACTAACCTGAAGGTGGGTCCCTAGATTCGTCATGGGAGACGATTCAATTCAGACACCACTTCAACTTCGAGCGTCTGGGCACTCTGGACTTCGCTCTGGGCATCGAGGCTGCAACCGGGAAGACTCCTGCTGCTCCTGATCTCTTCACCCTGCTCGTCTGCGGCAAAGTCTGTGCCTGTGCTCCATACAGGAAACCTTCCAAGACCTTTGGGCATCCAAGACACCTAAAGGAATCTCCTTTGAAGTGTAGGAGTCACTTCCCTATATCTGCAGGCACCGCAACTAAGCTGACCGGTCTGTTGTTCCTGGGCTCCCACGGACTCAGCAAGGCTCAGCAACACAGGTGGTGGTTCTCCACATTCCACGAGGCCTACCCTGTCCTCTCACCAAGTTTGAGGCCAGTATCCTTCGTCGGGGCCGCAGGAACCGAACCCCTGTGCACTGCGTCGACTTGCAGTTGCAGAGGCTTGTTGGCTTCCTTCCATCAAGATCTTTGGGTTCCAAGTGGCCCCAACCTCAAGCATCTCCAGTGATCAGAATCTTTGGCCACACCGCATTGCTTGCACCCTGGGCCTGCTTCTTTGGTAAGCTGCTCGAGGTCCTCTTGCGACTCCAGTGCCTCCGGCCTGTGGGTCCTGTCGAGGGTCACCTTTGAATTCTTAGGGCTCCCTTGATTGCTCGGGGCCTGCCCTGACTCCCCTGCTTGTGGTGAGACTACTGAACCTTGCTGGTCCCGACATTGCACCTTCTTCAACTTCCACATTGGTTCTTTTTCTTTTTTCTTTTTTAGAGTTTTATATAGCGCGAACTAGACCCGAAGATATCTGGTATCAGAGCGCTTTACATGAGCACCAGTTGCATTACAGACGGACACATTCATTTTTTTTGTTGGGCACCGGGAAATTAAGTGAATTGCCCAGAATCACAGGATGTTGAGCGTCGTTGCCGAGACTTGAACCCGGTCCCCCTGCTTCGAGGTCGACCGATCTAGCCATAAGGCTACATCCTCTCCCCAGTTACAGTTACAGTTGCCAAGGCTTGTTGGTGCTCCCACTAGACACCTACCCCTCAACTCTCGACATCCGATGTGGGACAGCTCGTGTACGGCTCCTGGTATTCCACAGTGTCGCCTGGCCCACACAGCTGCAGTTCCAAGGTCACCGTCAGGTCTCCTGCAACACCCGACATCGGTGGGCATTCGTCTTCCATGCCTCTTGGTCACTCCTGAGTGGCATAGACTCTGTCCCCTCTGCTTGCAGGTTCTTCTCATCTTGAATCCACCTTTGGATTCCACCAAAAACTTTCACCTTCTCCAGCAGCTGGATCTTTCTGAAGTCATCCATTGGGTTCTACTGCTGTTTCCGACGCCACTTCACACCTATGCACCCGGCTTCCCTGGTGCAGGGATCCTGGTTCCTAAGGTAGCCACGGGTGGGGTGGCTCTCCAACTTCCTGTCTTCCACTGGGTTTCTTCAGGGTCCACTAGGAAGGGCACTCTTTAAAATTGCAACCGCGGATTTGTACGGAGAACGCGGTCGTGTTCCTACACTGCACACGACCTCAGTGGGGCTCCTAGATACTCACCTTGGGTGGTTCCTTAGGTCCCCGGCACTTCTACGTTCTCTGAGTATTGTCTTGACTAGAGTCATGGTCTGCATACCACTATTTTAGTATATGGTTTGGTCTCCCTCTGGGGACCACTGTATGTTCTGTGCTACTTACCTGTTTCTATTGCAAAGTATTGTGTGCATTGTGTATATCTCCGACTAGGAGATATCTGTATGTGTTAGTGAAGTGTCTTATAATAAATACACATTTTTATAAATACACTGTGTGGTTCTTTTTCCTTAATCTATACCTATATGATTATGTTCTGGTAAAACAAGCTGCTTTACACTCCTTCTGGACTAAGCCTGAAGGCTGCTCTCCACAGCTACCCCTTGGAGAGCTTTCTAAAGTTGTCTACGACCACTAAAATCCCCATAAGGGGTGCCTGGATCAGGGCAAGGTGTTCAGTTACATAAGTATACATCTTACACTGAGCCAGCCTCTCGCAGGGGTAACCATCATTTTAATTGTTTCTAATCTACCCCACCAAGTGATGAATTTTGGTGACCATTGTGTAAGGAGTTTCTTAACTCCTTAGCAATTGTTTTGTTTTCATTCAGTGTTAAGGTGTCTGCCAGATCATGTCCAAACCAGATTCCTAGGTAGTTTAATGATTTGCCTTGCCATTTAAGGCCTAAACCTTGGATGAAGGAGGGCAAGCAGTGTTTGTTAAGAAGAAATACCTCAGTTTTCTCTTTATTGAGGGAGTAGCCAGAAACTTTCACATAGGCATCAATATTCTTTAATATATGAGAAATGGATCGATCAGCCTGATCAGTAAATATCAGGACATTATCAGCATACACTGATACCTTTTGTGTCCCGGAGGAGAAATGGATGCCCACGATGTCATTGTTTATGTGAACCGTATGCAGGAGGGGTTCAGTAGCCAATACAAACAGGAGTAGGGGCAAGAGGCAATCCTGCTTAATACCTTGATTCAGCGGTAAGTAAAGAGATAAACAGCCATTGACTCTGACCGCTGCTTTTGGATTAGAATACAGTGCAAACATCGTTTTAATAAAGTTTACTCCCAATCCAAATTTCTCAAGAGTGGTTCTCAGAAAAGTCCAGGATTTCTTATTAAATGCCTTATTTGTGTCAAGAGCAATAGCAGCCAGTGGAGAATCAATTCACTTAGCCTTTTCCATAGTATGACACAATATCCTGATATTATCATTTGCTAATCTACCTTTAAGAAAGCCGGATTGTGAAGGGTGAATTTGTTGACTCAGGACAGTCTCCGATCTAGATGCAAGCACCTTAGCATACATTTTGCAGTTGACATTAATAAAGGATATGGGACAATAGTTCTTCACGTTTAGTAAATCTTTCTCCTCTTTTGAGATCACCACTATTGTGGCACTAGATGACTGAACACTTAATTGTACAATAGGCGTTATTATGGAATCCGCAAAGGTCTTATGAACTCTACAAGTAAAATCATCGGGTCCCGATGCTTTCCCTTGCTTTAATCCCTTAATAGCTAGGAGTATTTCTTCTTGTGGAATGGGAGTATTTAGGTGGTGTCTCTCATCTTCTGTTAGGGTTGGAAGCTGGAGGTTGGTTAAAAAGGCTTCACATGCCTCGAGAGCGATTGGATGGTCTGGTGTATATAACTTTTTATAGAAGCTCTGAAATGCTTCTAACATATCTGAGGAGGAGGTGACATTAAGACCGGAATTATTTCTTATGGATGGTATAGTCAATTTGTTGTTGCCAAATTGTAAGTAATTAGCTAATTACCGACCTGCCTTATTCTTCTCGATCACCTAGCCCGCTTTCCTTGTTGCTACCCACTTGTGCGCTCTCATGCTCATCAATCAATCAATCAATCAATCAATCACAGAATTTGTAAAGCGCACTACTTACCCGCGAGGGTCTCAAGGCGGTGGGGGAAAAAAAAGGGGGGGGGTGCTGCTACTGGTCGAACAACCAGGTCTTGAGTAGCCTCCTGAAGGTCAGCAGGTCTTGGGTCTGTCGTAGGCTTAGTGGAAGGGTGTTCCAGGTCTTGGCGGCGAGGTGGGAGAAGGATCTGCCGCCGGTGGTGGTTCTTTGAATGCGAGGGACGGTGGCGAGGGAGAGGTCGGCGGAGCGGAGTTGGCGGTTGGGTACGTAGAAGAGGAGTCGTCTGTTGAGGTAGGCTGGGCCAGTCTTGTGGAGTGCCTTGTGTGCGTGGATGAGGAGTTTGAAGGAGATTCTCCTGTTGACGGGGAGCCAGTGCAGGTTCCTCAGGTGGGGGGTGATGTGGCTGTGGCGTGGTACATCGAGGATCAGGCGTGCGGAGGCGTTTTGTATGCGTTGCAGTCGCTTGATGAGCTTGGCCGGGGCTCCCGCGTAGAGGGCGTTCCCATAGTCAAGTCTGCTGCTGACGAGGGCCTGGGTGACTGTTCTTCTCGTGTCTGTCGGGATCCACCTGTAGATCTTGCGAAGCATGCGGAGGGTGTTGAAGCAGGAGGATGAGACTGCGTTGACTTGCTTGGCCATGGAGAGCGTTGAGTCGACGATGACTCCCAGGTTGCGTGCGTGGTCGGTGGGTGCTCATGACTTTATAATATTCATACTTAAGAAATTTCAAAGCCGGGAGACCAGATAAACCTTTAGCGTGGTTAAGTTTGAATTCAAGATTCTTAATTTTGTTCTCTAATTATTCCAAGCATTGGTTGTCCTGTTTATTTTTGGCAGCCATTAAATTAATCATTCTACCCCTAATGGCCGCATTAAAGGCATCCCAGAAAAACTCAGTTGTTGTGTTAGATATATTGTTTTCTCTTATATTGTGAGCATGTCATTCTGTATGTTGTGCTTCATATCTTCATTGTCTCCAATTAAATCATAAATTCTCCATTGTCTGACCAGCTGTATAGAGGCTGTGAAGTTAAGTTCTAGGGTTATTCAGGCATGAAGAAGGCTCCTTGGGATTCGTGTGATGCTCAAAGAAGTACACCGCTTGATAGCTCCAATTATGATTGCTGTTAAAGCTTAGAAGCTTAGAATGATCGAGTGAGGTAAAGGGTGTGGGGTGTGGGGTGTGGGAACAGCAGAGAAGGAGACCTGTAACAAGAACAATGACACTTTAAATACCCTTTGTGTCTTTTTATATTCATATAAATCTCAGGCTAACCTGCATTAGTTGCTACATATGAGATTTACCTAGGAGGAGAGAAGTTTCATCTCTACACTGACTCCACTGCTAGGCATTCTCTGCTCTGAAATGGTGGCAGCTGAAACAAGATGTTGCTGCATTATTCAATCCCAAGCTATAACTAACGATCATTTGTCTCCCCTGTTTCATCTCAACACAGTCATACATGCCACTATTTTAGTCACTCTCTGCATTCATGCTGGGTATCATATGGCTATGTCCATCTCTTATGTCAATTCGAAGTCTCCTTGGAAGAGGATGTCAGCAGAACTACACCTTGTAAATATCAAATGTCAAAGAAATCTTCAATAACAAGACATCCGCATTCCGAAGCAGTTTTACCTCACAGACTTCCAGTGCAAAAATTCCCTTTTTCATAAAAAAGTCATACGTCAAGTCTTGCACACCAATTATGTTCAAAGTTGTTGAAGTGAGCCGTGTCAAAGTCAATGTTTTTGCTCAACTGCAAATTACTTTCATTTGCAGCTTCTTACACCCTTTGAAAAACCTCGGCTGAATGCATGGTAAATGTTAATAAGGAGCATGGGCGCTCTTTACCTTTCAAAGTCAACAGAATATATTGGTAGTCATGAACAAGGAGGGCAATGCGCAACTTGGGACCCAGGCTGGATCCACTGTATGACCTGCGGCACACTGCAGATTCAGGCAGGAAAAGTAGAAAGCCTGTTGGAGATCATTCCCCATTCGAAGCTCAGGATAATGTGCGTCGGCCATCGAGCTGGGCTCCTCTTTACATCTATGCCCTGCCCAAGATGGCCGCGCACTCCGGAATCTGGGACACGTAGTCCCCCAAACCTTTGCAGCAGTCCTGTAAAAGAATGAAAATTTTACAAAGGGCAATTCCCACCAGCGGCTGCTGGCAACCCCCAAGAGTGGAAGGGCACACAAATGGGTGGTGGGTGTGTGTAATCTTGCATGGTCAATCAATCAATTAGCATTTGTATAGCGCAGCACAGTCACCCCTAGGGTTATCTGGGCGCTGTGGATGCAAGTCTCTGTTGAGAAGGCAGGACAGAAACTAACATAAAGAGGAAAAATGAAGGGCAGAAATGGGCAGAAAGAGGAAAAATGAAGGTCAGAAGTGAGCAGAAAGAGAATAACTAAAGGTCAGAAACGAGCAGAAAGAGGAAAAATTACGGGCAAAAAGAGGTAAAGATTAAGGTCAGAAATGAGATGAAAGAGGCAAAATAAAGGTCAGAAACGAGCAGAAAGAGGCAAAATAGCGGGCAGAATGAGCAGAGAGAGTACTTACCCACTCTGCTGGCTCACCTCCTCCGGTCCTCTGTTTTAGTCCCTTACCACTGGAAGCTTGAAGCAGTTGAATTCTCCGCACCAATTCAGACGCTGCTCTCATGCTGCTTATAATGTTCAGCACCAGGAGAGCAGCGCCAGAATTGGCTGGAGCAGGCTGCCTTGACGCTCCTACAGTCACTGTGTGACTCTGTCTGCTCTCCAACTAGCTGTCTGAGACAGCTGGGTGGAGAGGTTTACACTGCGCATATCAGGCTGGACATCGCAAGACAGCCGGCCAAAGTGACATGCACAGTGCAAACTGTTGGAGTGAGCACCCCTCCCCTACTGCCAGTCACCAGCAGTGGCCCCACCCCCAAACACCTTCTCAGACTGGGGAAAGGGAAAAATAAAGTGGCAATGATTTCAATTAATTACCATTTTATTTTTCACCTTCTTGGCGCTGGGAGCCTGGGGGCGACCCTCCTCTGCCCTAAAGGAGGGGCAGCCACTGATTCCCACTCAATGCTAAGGGGTCTTAGTGTGAAGTGTCTTAAAATGTTTTAAAGCATCAAAGTGTGCCACATATATTGCAGTGAACACCTGAGTGCACTCGTGAACCACCTAGCAGGATCCCAAAGGAGCTCCAGCTCTGAAAGGCGCCCCAGACGTCAGCGCTAATGGACATCTGACAGTCTGATATCACAATAAGTTCTATTGCGGGAGATGTGACCTGTTGGAGAAAGCAATTTTGTACCATTAATTAGTCGACTCTAGAGTAAGAATCATGTGGTTGTGAATAGAAAGTGTATTCACTGCCCGTGGGGTTGTGAATTCTTCATACATCTAACCAATTTATGTGACCTACGTAAGTTAAGAAGCTGAGCATGCGATCTATTCAGCCTAAATTTCATGTTAGAAAGACGGGCAAGATTCCCATCCATGGGTATATTGAAATACCCACCCATTACAATGCCTAATTGTTGAAGGGGGTTAGAAATAGTTTATTCAGATCTAACCAGAAATCTGGATCATCATTGTTCAGAGCATAAACGTTAATTATGAAGAAGTCAGTGTTTGCTTTTTTAGGACGTACGATAACCCATCTGTCTAATTTGTCCTCTTTTTGCAGGGAAACAGTTACATTTGATTTTTGGGAAATTAATGTTATGGTCCCATTTATCTAAGGGCATGTCGATGAGGCACAGCAGTCATTGATCCAAGGGTATTTAAACTTTGATGTTTCATTTGGACTGGCCTTCATTTCTTGCAGAAGAATAATATCTCCTTTTAATCTATGGGAATAGTCAACTATCTTTTTCCTTATAACAGGGTGATTCATCCCCTTCATTTTCAATGAAAGCATTGTGATTATTTGAACGCTGTTGTTAGTCATGTATCCAGTGAATAGAACCTATTTCTTCCTGTATTAGAACCAAAAAGTAATCTGACCATAGTGATTTCATAAACAACAATATACAAAAACCCAACCACCCTAGCTAAAAAGATCAGTAACCCACCCAACACTGAGAACATAGGGGCCAGGAGCGATACAAAAAGGGCTTTCCCGGCAACACCCTCAGAAAACATTGGTAAATGGAGATGACTGTTCAATTAATAAACAGAGTAAAACACAGATAAGTGCTCATGAGAGGTTGCTGCACTTACAAACCTTGGTAATAGGCACCCATAAACCTCAAAATGTTTTTCTAACACAATCGGAAGCCTGGTGTATTGCCCATAAAAAGAAATAATGTTATAGCATTATAACCTACATTATTTAATAACCAACAAAATAAAGAGAAAAGGTACGTAAGGGTGAGAGGGAACTCATGTTGTCAGTGATAAGACTTACACCCAGGATACAGATCTTGAGTGGAGGGGGTATGGGAAACACCCGTCTGCGACCCTGTTAAGCCATCAATTATCTAACAAGCTTCATGAAATCGGAGTCACTGGTCCATGTTTATATGTTTGATCCCTGCAAGGAACCTTCAGAGGTCATCTGGGTCATGAAGAATCAGTCGTGATGGGCCCACAACAAAGTGTGGAGTAGAAAGAAACCTAAGCTCATGCCTGAGCGTGAGGTAGCCCTTCCTTCGTGTGACTGTTTCCTTAGTAAAATCCTCAGCTATCCCATCTTGGCTCCTTCCTAGGTGATGAATGATGTTTCTTTATGTATTTAAATATTTCCGTGACTTGTTGGTATCTCAGAGGCTTAAAAATCATGGTTCTCGGATGTTTCCAAGGCAAAGTCGAATCTGTAGAGAGTTTGCCTGTAGGAATCCTATGAGCTCTATCAATTTCAAGGTCTTTGGTAAGGGGTAAGTTCATTGCACGAGGTATCAATGATCTCAGGAACTCTGCACAGGAGTTAGCAGCATCTTCCGCACCTTCAGGTAGCCCAAAAATTCTCAAATTGCCCTTATGTTTGCGGTTTTTCAACTCTGTAATGTCTATAGAGAGAGATGTCATTTTCATGCATAGATTATCTGTGACCTTCCTTGTTTACACTTTCTCATCCTCCAGACAGCTTATGCATGATTTCACCTCAGTAATCCTTCCAACCAGGACTTTGAAGTCTTTCCTCAAACTTTGGATATTCGATAGCATGAGGTCTGTATTTGTTTTTGGGCTCTGTGCCAAGTCGTGCAGAGCCGTAAATGTCTGTTAGATAAGTTCCATGTTAGCCGATTGGTCGGATTTCGATTTAAGGGGTGATTCTAGTAGCTGAAGAGTAGATTTGGGCCTTTTCAAACCTATTTTCAGTTCCTTAGACTCTCTTATCTCTTTGTTCCTGTAATCCTCCATGTCCCTGAATTGTCTAATTAGTAAGAGAGTGAGGAGCAGGATTAAGGAAACCCTTACACAGAAGGCATCAATAATGCATCAAAATCAGCTCAGAAGAGATCAAAGATTAGTACAAAGGTATACCATTAACATGGAAGTGTTGCAAGTAGCCTCTCCTTGATAAAATCTATGCAGAGATCCTTCAATCACAGGCAGTCATGGCATCCAAGATAGCTGAAAGAACTTTTGAGGCACAAATGGTGACTTGACTAGTGAGTAGAAATGTGGTAAGCAGCAAAATCAACAAAGTAAAGACTCTGCAGTTAAAGTAAGTCTAGATCGTCGGCCATCTTATCCTTAAATGTTTTGCCTGACCTTCGATTATAATTGCACTTGAAGCCTTGTTCAAACAATTGGGCACAAAAAGACCCTATCAAAGATTATTGCCAGGAGTCCAAAACTTAGATGCTTGTCACGAATATGAGGAGAACGATCAAATCGAGCGACAAAGAAAACAGTTGCTTTCCATCAGCCATTTTGTCTACTTGACCTGCATCGTGGAGCTGTTCCGACTTTCCAGATTCAGGTGCAAGTCTGGGCGAAACGCATCGCACATCAGGGGTCTTGCGTGGCAGAAGACTCCCCCTAGCTGCTCATTTCATCTCTATTTATCGGGGAAAAACAGCCGGTAACCACCGGTATGTGGAGATGGAACACTCTATGTGGCCATCCGGGATCAGCGCTAACCAGGCCCCCTCCATAATGGACCTCATAAGATAAAATTATATTTCCAGCTGGACGTGCATCTCTGCTGTGCTGTATGCTGACAGTGTAGAGCTGTGCCTATTAAGAAACAGCTTCAGATTAATAAATCCAGCACCCATTATAGACATGCAAAATTAAGGTCTTCATAAAAAACAAGGACTTCATATTCGATCAAAAGTTAAGAGGGTGTGAGTGAGCAGTAAATTGGTAAATTTCTAGCTATGCTGTACGGTACTTTTCAAAACAAGACTTGGTTTTGTCTACCAGCATTTGTCATATATGTATGACAGATATTTGTACTGTCCCTACCTGTGCTGTACATGTCCTGTAGATAAGGGAAACTTAAACTGCGGCTGACTGGCATACCTGTGTTGCAGTAGGTGACCAAATCTTTGCACCCTTGCCATTGTCCACCTTCACTAAGAAGTCATTCATCAGCCCAAACCCAGTATTTATCCACCCACCGACACATGCATACATTAAAGCATATATTCTTCCTTTCATACAACAACACTCCGATTAAAACATTCATGCATCCAATCAATATCCTGTGTGTGTGTGTTCTTGTGCATCTAGATTTTGTCTGTATGCGTATGTGTGCATGGATGCTTGTTTTCTGTTAGTGCCTCAAACAGATCACACAACATACAGTTATCACAACACATATTGAAAATGACCTTGGCAGCCAGACTTATCTTTAACCTCCCACAGAACTCACATAACACTACACCATACCTCAGGGAGCTCCATTGGCTCTCGATACACAAACACACCCCTTTCAAACACACATTCAAGGCACTACGCAACTAAGGCCCCTACCTACATGAACAGTTGAATCTCCTTCCTCCAACCACCCAGACACCTTGGCTCCACAAGTGTCCTAATCGCACACATCCCACGCATACACAGAAACACATCAGGAGGATGGGCGTTCTCTTACATCAGGCCTAAAGTGTGGAAATATCTCCTACTCCACATCAGAGCCTCTCCTCTCTTCTTGAATTTGGTAAAAAGCTGAAGACCTGGCTTTGCAATTAACCAACCTACATAGGGAAGGCTAAGCACATACACCTGCTCAGTGCTAGGATAACCATGCGGTGATAGTGCACTTTACAAATACACATAACATAACAAGATGATTTATATGGCTTTTAACTGAAATATGCAAGTCAAACCTTTTGGCTTTGCTAATGCTTGGTATTTTTGCAACTAATAGACATGTGCTTAGATTGCCATGCTTTTCTCACTCATGCTAACATGACCAAGAAGGTACATTTTCATTCTCTGATGCAGGCATTGTTTATAGTCATGACAGCTGAAGAGATAGCTATGGAGGAGGTGTGCTCTGTCTTCTAGGAAGAATGAAGATAAGTAGCTGTAAGCTTCCACATACGCTTTTGAACAAAATCCATCGTTTAATTATTTTGCATAATTTCACAGGCACGCACGAGCCAACAGTGCCTTCTCCATTGAACGCAATGCCCAGGAAAGGTAACAGATGGGGTTTAGGCACACAGACTGGTTTGTGGAGGATGTTCTGAACTGTGGAGTTCCAACGACAAGCCTGAAGGCAGCCTAAGGTATGCAAGGAGCCATTGCATGAGTTGGTATATTAGAATATTGTAGTATAACTAAAACGTACTCAACCATGCCATTAGATGCCTGGCTACATCCAATTTAGTTAAAAGTAGTAGTGTAGGTATATGTGATTAAATATGATTTGGGAATAGCTGACATTCTCAGGTTTCCTATTTCACACTATTTGGACCAACCTGTGCTGTAGTTTCATCTTTGCTTTTAGATGGGCAGGCTTTGTTATAAATCCGTCCCCCACTAGTCATTGACACATCTCTGAGTGAAATATTGAGATTTCTCAATCTGACTCCCCACTACATTGTGTTGTGAATCTGTCCTGTGGTATGCTGGTTCCCACAATTATAAGGAATAAACAGCATATTGCATATGCTTTTTTTGTCTCTCCAGACCTGGTAACAACAGGTGTCAATAAGTAGCGGCAGGCAGGGAATGAGGGTGGAGAGGCAGGGAAGAGGGGGGTGGCAGGGGGACAAAATAATTTTAAAAAAATCCCACGTACCTCATCTACCGGCTGAGTCTCTCCTCCGCTTCTCCAGAACCAGGAAGCACCTGGGCTCCCCATAGCCTCGTGGTTCCCAAACTGTGCGCTGCGGCACCCCGGTGCGCCGTTATGAGTTGCCAGGGGCGCCGCAGCACGATGTGGGAAATTGCAGCCGCAGTACTAGAAATGTAGAAATGCCACCTGCATAATCGTGGAAAATGGTTTGGCCCAAGAGCGCACTGCCGCCATACGTGCGTACGTACGCACGCGTCGTACGTGGTTTGGTTATAGGATATCTACATGTGTTAGTAGCAGAATTACAGGAAGGGAAAGATGCATTAGATCCTTACAAAGAAGCGTTGCGATGATTGAAAAATTACTTTACACTGAACGAGAATGCAGTGATAGTAAGAGTGATGTTTTACAGACCGAAGTAGAATTAATCTTTCAATGTATAGAGTTTCTGAGAGACTTAGATGCAATGTATGGTTTTGTATTTTTCATTGAACATACAGTATGCAGCCAGCTGGTGATGCATGCATTGTTAGAAGAATGAAAGGCTTCAGATAAGTGGGTACTCCATGTTGGGAAAGGTTGCTGTGTAAGCAAACAGAACACTCAAGTACATTTTGAAGAATTGCCTATTAGAAAAGTGTGTATTTCTGCTGCAAAAACACATGGCCTAGACCTACAAGGTGGTGGGGGACAAGCACATATTTTGGAGGCAGTAATGCATGTGCAACAATAGGAAGGGAATGCAAAGAATGAAGATACACGTGTACATTTGCAACGATATGTGGAGGGAACAAAACATGTCGGTTAAAAGCAAGAATGAGTGTGATTTATTTTTGGGAAAATGAAAGGGCTCAGATAATCAAACTGGTTATTACCGTGGTTCCCGAACTGTGCGCCGCTCGGACACAATTGTACACAATTTTGAAGAATTTTGGTGAAAGTCATTCAGGGCCAGCCCACAACCACAAGCATTTGCGAGAGTTTAATGGGGTGTATTAAATGAATTTTGGCGTGCGTGTTTGCCTGTTGGGTGCATTTTTCCTCCAGTATGCAATGATAACACCGAGTGGCTCCGTCTTAAGTTGGTGGAATTTAACTCCAGATTAACCGAGAGTTCTACTGGGTTTGGTCTAGAATAGATTAGAAAAATGATGATGGCCCTGTCTGTAAACGCACATTTGAAGATGTTTTTTAAACAAAATACACTTTTTTTTTTATTTCATTGTAAATGCATATTCCATATATTCAATCTGGAATATGCATTTACAATGAAATAAAAAAGTGTATTTTGTTTAAAAAACATCTTCAAATGAGCGTTTACAGACTGGGCCATCGTCATTTTCTAATCTATTCTAGACCAAACCCAGTAGAACTCTCGGATGGTCCCTGAAAGGGGAATACATTCAAATATTACTGAAACATCAGTATGGTCACTGGCTTCAATACAGCCTTCCACGCCTGAGTTCACGCCGCATTTACATTCTCGATGAGAGAAAACGTATCAGCACATCATAAAACAAAGTTTTTCCCCTTTTACAAAAAAGCTAGTACCGATTACAAAAACATCTGTGCGCCCTTCAGCCACAAAATAAATCGGGGCTTCGGCATGCAAGGGGAGTTTGTGGTCAGAGCTCTGTGCCCCATATGGTTTGTTACAAAACTAGTGCAAACCAGGAAAAGTGATGCAAATATGATTAAATACCTTCATTGCATCCCAATTAATTTAAGGAACAGGAAGTACTCCCGAGGTCGGGCTTACATCCCCCCCCCCCACCCGCCCACCGGTAAAAAAATGGTGGGGAGCCACGGCCAACTGCCAATTAGGTCAAGGGAGCCACAGGTCTAAAAAGTTTGGGAACCACTGCCATAGCCAAACACAATGCTGAAATGCAGCGTTGTGATTGGCTCCCCTAAGCCAATCACAGTGCTGCAATGCAGTGTTGTGATTGGTCTGAGCGCTGTGGATTGGTGCTCAGATGGGGACTAGGGGCCTGTACATGTTCCCTACCAGGCTGTGTAATGCAGCCTGGTGGGGAAAATGCAAGGTGCTCATGATTGTTTGGCCAGTCCAGGCCAGCCGACCAAGCAGTCATGCCCACTTGGAGTGTGCAAACCACTCTTCCCCTTGTGCCTCCAGTCCCGCCCCGCCCTAACCCAGCCCTGATCTTGCGAAAAATAAAATGATAATAGCTACATTATTATCATTTTATTTTTCCTGCTCACAGAGAAGTGGGGCGACGCTCCTCTGCTTTACCCTGGCCCCAACTAGTTATTATGAAAATACATTTCAGATTTTTTAGAAAGTATATCATGACAACCTCTCCAGAGCTCTACTACCACCCACGTTTAACTAAGTACCCTCGTTAAAAAAAAAGAAAGTAAAACCAGGACATTCAAATTGCAATCAGGGTCCATTGCTAGCTTAACTTTGCAGGAAAATCTACAAGCATCTCTAAGCATAGCCACAGCTCATTCTTTAGTTACCAGTCAACTTGTGGCAACTAACCTCAAAATTGGTAATAACATACACGGTTCATGTCAAAGGCATTGTTTTAAACCTATTTCTTTTTTTAAAAGTATTTAACCAAACCCAGCAAGCAAGGGGTTTTATTTGTGCATAAGGTAAATTCACATTGAGGAAGGCTCCTGAATAATAGCAGATCTTTTTTTTTTTAATTGGAAAAGTTCGTCTGTGTGCAAAATTCTTTTACATATAACAAACAAAATCAGAAAGAATTTTGAGAAATTTCATCACTGCCGGCCCCTTTAAAATTCAAAACATACCGACAGAATATGATCATTTTAATCAAATAGTTACCTTTAAAACTTTTACATTTTATAAAATGTAGCTATACAATACAACATAAAACCCACCTTAGCCAAATATTTGCCACAATTTAAGAACTATCCTATATGACCCAGATCTTAATGCATATCTTTTTTCCGACTCCTTAATCCTATTAATTTTGGACCTTAAATGTTGAAATGTAGGAATTTCCTCAGACCGCCATTTTTGGAGAATTAAAGGATTTAGCTAATAGAGTCACAATGCAGCCACTTGGTAAAAAATGTCATGCGTCGCAAATTGGCACCCTTTAACAGTGAAAAATTAAACCCATTAATCTTATCCCAAGCTGGCAAAGATATCTGGAGATTTTCTTTGGACTGCCATTTCGCTAGCGCTTTCCCATGGAGCTTAGGGGCCCAGTAATTATGCAAGAGGGATACCCAGCAGCTAATTGACCTACGGGTATTGGATTCTATCAGATCCTCAACAAGTTCTGCCGTTACAATAATTTAAGTGGGATTTAGGTCCTGTAGGAAATGCCTTATTCTAATAAAGGACCATTGCATTGATGCTTTATAGTATTGGATATTGGGTTCTATGTTGCGCCACTTTTTCCAGCTCCCATCCCAAAAATCCTGGATCCTATTATATCCATTACTCAGCCACCTTGACTCAGCAGTTTTATGTACCAGGGGATCTTCCCCAATGTATGCGTCTGATAGAAGGGTTGCAGCATTGAGTATGGGGATATCATAATGGTGAAAAATTGCTGCCTGCGTTTTATATTCCATTGTAGAATCTTATACCTGACTTTTTTCTTTTTTTTTCGTTAATCGCATAAAATCAGTAATATCATATTCTTGAAAAATTAAATCTAAGAATGGTCACTCAATGGTCTACATAATTTATCTATAGCTAATCTAGGTACCTTATTTGCACATAGGAAAGTTGTGAACATGCCTTGCACTTACTTAAAAAACTTAGGGGCATATTAGCAAGACCGGCGATAAAATTATCGCCGTTTTAGCGGCAGGAAACTGCCGCTAAAACGGCGATAATGGGCTTGCTAATATGCGTTATAGAATTCAATAGAAGCCCAGGTTAGATGTCCTGCACATCTAACCTGGGCTTCTATTGGAATTCTATAACGCATATTAGCAAGCCCATTATCGCCGTTTTAGCGGCAGTTTCCTGCCGCTAAAACAGCGATAATTTTAACGTGGGTCTTGCTAATATGCCCCAATATCTGTATTGCATTTTGAATAGCAGAAAATAAAATATTGCATATGGGTAGAATTGACATGCGAATCAATGCAGCGCGGCCAAATATTGACAGCGGTAGGTTATTCCATTTTAGGAACGGGCTTTTAATTTTATTCAATAGAGGAACAAAATTTAAAATTTATAAATAGTTAATTTTTTCTGAGAGGTATGTTCCTAGATACCTCTTGGGTCAGGTATTAACTGCGAAATGGAGTTCTATTGTTAAAGTGTTGAGTGCAGTATTACAGAACAGAATCTCTGTTTTCACCATCAGTTCATACTCCTGAAAAATTTCAAATATACTTTTTTGAATCTCTAAATCAGGTTTAAGAAACAGGGCTATATCATCAGCAGACAGCTTCATATTTGTCATCCCGGGAGTAGAGAGGTTAAATTTCCCAGAGAATTTGCTTTCTTCATTTACTTTTTGGAAGTATGCAGAATTAGCCGAATAGCCTCTAGTGTAATAATACTCTTGCATCCTTTATCGTGCATGTGTAAGAGCCAATTTATCTTTAATATTCTTATTTCTTATATACTGTTCGTTTGCCTGGTAAACCGCTAGTTCTAATTGTGACCTCTCTATTATTTGGGAGCATTTTATTGCAATATCTTTGGAGGTTATATAGCCGTGGATAGTTGCCTCACAGACACTTTCTACCTTTATGAATCTCAGTGCACCAATCTTCATCCTCGAGATGAATTTTGTTAAAGACCCATCTAGAAGATAGTTTACGTTTGCCAAACCCTGATATCTCCATTTTTATCAGAGCATGGTCGGAAAAACCATTTTGAATATGCATGTAGTTGTTTAATATTAAATTACGGGAAGTAAGAAAGTAATCCAATCGGACCGCAGTGCTATATTTAGCAGAAAAACACGGATATTCTTTCTTTTTTCGAAACCTTGCCCGCCAGATGTCAATCAGATCTAACCTTTGCATACATTCCGCCAATGCCCTAGCCATTCGTGGCTTATTCTGTTTACATTTCTTTGAGGATGAATCCGTTTCTGGGCTTTGCAAAAAGTTAAAATCATCACCCATTATTACCGCCGCCGGAATATGTATAAGTGCGTGATAGAGATTCCAATATTGGCACGGGATTGTCTTCTATTGGTGCGTATACTGTGGCTATCGTTAATCTGCTCTTATTGGTCAATCCACTAATCAAACCCCATCTCCCTTCCCTATCTGTCTGGGATGAGGTGATTTGGAAACGGAACAATTTGTTAATGAAAATTGCAATCCCCCTATGGGCAGCATTGGCTGATGAAAAATATCGACCACCTGCCCAGTGTCTGAACATACTGTGTGTGGATTCCTTTTTTTCTGAATAAATCGTCCCCCGAATTAATACAATATCGGGAGTATGGCCTTGCACCCATTCATCGATAGCTCGGGCTTTGATCTTATTATTGAGGCCATTCGCATTTAAGGAGACAATGCATATGGAATCTTTATGCATTTATATAGTAAGGGTTGCTGCTAGACATCACGCATTTTAAAGTGCACTGTGCATACATAATGAGATGCCCGCTACTAATTAATCCTAAATGCAATGTTATATCATTTTCATTTCCATTTAGCCATTCCCTGAAGCACACCCCCAACCCTAACCAATTAAAATGCGCATATAAAATAAAGTGCATACCCTCCATCAACAATTTTATCACATGTAGTTTTCTGCTTTTACCAAAATAAAGTGTGCCATAAAAACCTAATAAATGTTGATTCCATTTAACCTAAAGTGCATGTTTACTTTTCCCTCTTTTTAAAAAAAAAATTCTAAAGTGCCTGTGTAAGGTAAAGTGCGAGGTGCATAAACAATATTGAACATTCTAGCACAGAATATAAAGTGCATATTGCATTTTAAGCACGGGGTAAGCAGACTAAAACCATACATAATAAATATAGCTGGAGCCAAATTTGATAATATCGCAATCCCCGCTGAATTGCCCTCCTTTCCGCATGCCTCTATAATCAGCCCTGCAGGTACAGAGATGTAATGGTTACTTAAAGTGCCTGTGCAAATTAAAGCGCATAGTGCATAGACACCTATTACTATAAATAAACAATTAAAGGAAGTGGCATCTCCTGACGCTTAACTGTGTTAAGCATTTGCCAGCATCTTACAGGCCTAAATAACTTTGTCAAAATCAAAAGATGAACTCTCCATTTTATGTCCCAAATGAACATCCCGTGCCTCAGCTTGCCCCTGCCCACCTCACCCACCCTATCACCCCGAGTGCTCCTTAGGAGGATAGACCACACCTCCTCCCGAATCCCACTGAATGCCCTAGGGGCCATGACTTAGCACCTGTAGCTGTGCGCCCCTGACTACCGATGAGACACTAAGGGCCTGATTCTGATGCGGGTTGGAAAGCTTCCCGACCGAATCGGTTTGGAAATGGTTTCCGACCCACTCAGATCGGGAGAGTCCGACCGACGGAGTACGATGCATCCGGATGCTTCCAGATACGATTTGGTTGGACTCCCATTGACTTCAATGGGAGCATATGTTCCTAACTGCATCATAATTGGGCCCTGGGTCGGGAAGACACGTTCCCGATCCGATTTGGAAGGAGCAAATGCCATTAGGAGGCCTTCCTAACCGCATCAGAATCAGGCCCTCAGTCGGGAAGCTTTTCCAACCCGCATCAGAATCGGGCCCTCAGTCGTTCGGCCCCTGGTCACCCACCCCGTAATGGCTAAAACCCCCCCCACCTCAAAATGGCGCTATAGCCGGCCGACATGAATACTTTACACACAACATGTGTCGATATTACAGTGAGCTAGACATCTGCTGCAGCAGCCCCTGTGCTTTCCCTACATCATCGAATATGTGGAATTTGCCATTTACAAGAACTTTCAGCTTGGATTGCTGCACAAGGGTTGCTTGCCCCCCCTTGCTTTGAAAGAATCAATCATAACACAAAATCCCTTCTCCTTTATGCAGCTAATGCAGTCATATCTGAAAAAAATCTTAAATTGGGAGACTGCTTGTGTCGTAAAGGACGTTTTTTCAATGGCTCTAGTCAATATGTTCACTCGCACTCGAAAATCGGAAAAGTTGACCAAACTTTTTGACGGTATTTTTCAGTGGTGGGACGTTGAGAGGGTATCCAATGTGCCCATGTAATCGTTAAATCTCCTGTTAACTCTGGGATGGCTTCCTTCAATAGGGATTCTACCCAGTTCTGTACTTGGGGTCCTTCAAGCGATTCTGGAATCCCCACCAGGCATAGATTTGAGCGTCTGTTGTAGTTCTCCAAATCTTG
Source organism: Calotriton arnoldi (assembly GCA_963921515.1). Taxonomy (NCBI): domain Eukaryota; kingdom Metazoa; phylum Chordata; class Amphibia; order Caudata; family Salamandridae; genus Calotriton; species Calotriton arnoldi. The sequence goes on along the minus strand of CAWUFW010012581.1, from coordinate 511 downwards.
AAGTTTAGACTCCAGAGCATCTTTGCTTTGCTTTATCTGTGTAATTTCCTGTTGAAAGGACCTCACTTTATCCTCTAAACTAGAGACCCGTTCTTCAGCCTCTGACATCCACTCAGGGAGTTTGCCCATTGTTTCCTCAATATTTGACAGTCTTGCGTGGAGGGAAGCAATTTCCTGAGATTGCGTTGAGCGCAGCTCCTTTATCTTGGAAAGAATGAGCTCAAACATACTTTTCACTGTCTGTCCGAGTTCTGGATCCTGTTGTACATCCTGAAAGGGAGCGTTTTCTCCTGCTGGTGCAGATACTGAGGTTGTATCAGTTGTAAGTCCAATTTCTGTTTGCGGTGCATATTGCTGTGCCGAGGTTAAAGCTGGCTGAAATAGCAACAGAATTTGTGTCTGGTCACTAGCTTTCGTAGCTATGTGAGATTTAGAGAAAAGAGGGTATTGTTTGCAACAATTGGGGGTTGAAAAAGGCTCTACTACAGGCGATTTTTGACAGTCCTCCAGT